>JAVJIX010000119.1:2502500-2977500 GCA_036785185.1 Paratrypauchen microcephalus | reverse complement strand
GAAGATTCCTGTAATCCACTTGTTTTCACCAACGATGGATGGATGTGTGTTGTATGTGACATAAACATTGAAATGGTCTGAACAGACACTCATTGTCAGTGTCCTGTAGTATTTAGTTTAAAACTGTAAAAAAAATGGAAAAATTAGTGTTATCATTGACAAGAGCTTTAACAAAAAGCACTCAGTATACAGTATATCAGTTAAACACATCAGTTCATGGTGTAGTTACCATGTTGAGATGTTACGTGCAACTAATGTCATAATATACAGTACATCCCAGAAGGTTGACTGGCTGTATGTGTGAAGTTGACAACAGGCAACCGTGTAACTGGTCCATTTGGAAAAGTGTACTTGTGTTCCTAATGTCGTAATATACCACACGAAGCTAACCAGATGTGTCTGTGAAGCTGGCAGTGTACTTGTTCCCCACACATGACATATACCTCAGTCATGAATTTACTTGCTTTTGCTTCTTTAGTGCTTTTGCTGTTGTTGTAATACAGTATGTACCCCACAAGGTTAACAGATGTGTGTGTGATGTTGACTACAGACAACCTTATGTCAAGTGTGATTGTAGTAGTTAGTGGTGATATTAAATATTGTTCACCATTGGTTATGTTTACTAAGGTGACTACTTCTTATATTAGGTATAGACTATTGCATTTATATGCTTTTACGCATGTAAACCAGTAATTGTATGAATCTAAATGAAATGAAAATGTCCACCCCTAACTTAATTATGTTCATATTCTTGTTTAGAGTGATGCAGGTCCTGATGAGACTTCATTTCAAGGAGAAGACTCCAGCACAACCAGTGTGGCACATCCTGATGTGACCCCTCAAGCAGATCTGGAGGTAACTGAATTATTTTTTTAATTATTTTTTAAGAAACAGCATTGAAATCTTGTGTTGAGGATAATGTGCCACCACAAATTTAAGCGAACATTATTAGTTTATTGAGTACTGGTCTGTGACTTAAGGTTATGTTAGAGTTCTGTGTACAAAAATGTCTTCGTGTAATCTTGATAGTCAAATGGATAAGATGATTAACCTTAAATATGCTAGAAGCTTGATTGACATGAATGTATTTGTAAAAGTGTGTTTTTTCTATTACTGTTGAAATAGTGGGGTACATATTTCAACAATAGGAGTAAAAACACACTTTTTCAGATAAAACTACTATGTACCCCACAAGGTTAACCAGATGTGTGTGTGATGACCACAATCAACCTTGTAATGGTTCCCACACATGACGTATACCAGTCAAGTGTGCTTGTAGTAGGTAGTAGTGGTATTAGATATAGTCAAGCATGGGACCCATTTACAAAGGTGACCACCTCTTATGTTGGGTATAAACAAATGCATTTATATCCTTTTACACATGTAAACCAGTAAATATATGAATGTAAGTGTTGCTATGAACATGTCCTCTCCTTAATTATGTTCATATTCTTGTTTAGAGTGATGCAGGTGCTGTTGAGACTCCATTTCAAGGAGAAGACTCCAGCACAACCAGTGTGGCACATCCTGATGTGACCCCTCAAGCAGATCTGGAGGTAACTGAATCATTTTTAAAATTCTTTTTTAAGAAACAGCATTGAAATCTTGTGTTGAGGATAATGTGCCACCACAAATTTAAGCGAACATTATTAGTTTATTTATTGAGTACTGGTCTGTGATTTAAGGTTATGTTAGAGTTCTGTGTACAAAATGTCTTCGTGTAATCTTGATGGTCAAATGGATAAGATGATTAACCTTAAATATGCTAGAAGTTTGATTGACATGAATGTATTTGTAAAAGTGTGTGTTTTTCTATTACTGTTGAAATATGTACCCCACGATAACCTCGTGGGGTACATATTTCAACAATAGGGGTAAAAACACACTTTTTCAGATAAAACTACTATGTACCCCACAAGGTTAACCAGATGTGTGTGTGATGACCACAATCAACCTTGTAATGGTTCCCACACATGACGTATACCAGTCAAGTGTGCTTGTAGTAGGTAGTAGTGGTATTAGATATAGTCAAGCATGGGACCCATTTACAAAGGTGACCACCTCTTATGTTGGGTATAAACAAATGCATTTACAGTGAACCCTCGCTGTATCGCGGTTCACTCTTCGCGGCCTCGCTGTTTCGCGGATTTTTTTTTCCAATTTTTTTTTTTTTTTTTTTTCCAATTTTTTTTATAGTGTAACTTTTTTTTACAGTGTAACATTCTGTCCTGCGCCCTGATTAGCTAAGAGACTAGACCAGGACTAAACCAGGTCTAAAGCAGGTCTAAACCAGGACTAAACCAGGTCTAAACCAGGACTAAACCAGGTCTAGACCAGGGATGGTAGGGACAGAGTCTCAGATGTCCTTCACGAGAGCGCCTGGGTGACAGGAGGTGTGGCCTTTGTTTAAGATAAGATAAGATGCCTTTATTAGTCCCCCAGTGGGGAAATTCCAGTGCCGCAACGCACAGATCAAGAACAGCACGAAAAAGTAACGTCGGCCTCTGCGCGTCCTCCGTAGCAGCTCCTCCGCACATAGCAACGCACATAGCAACGGTGAAAAAAGTTAAAATCCAGAGAAAATAGAGGTTGAAATGGAGCAGAAACATTGCGTATCTGAAGCACTTAGCCTTATACACATAATCTTCAAAGTGTGCAAACGAACAAGCAGGTAAGAGCAGAAAAAAAGTTGGAAAATAAGGGAGCGCGTTGCAACCAGCTCCGGCTCTCGCCGTGCCAGATCAAGTACTTGCACGAGCCATGGAAGAGAGTGTGAGCCGGACCATGGAAGAGCCAAGAATCAACATGGACGGGCCTGGCGCCTGGCCGCGCGGCGTCCGGGGGAGCCGCAGCGGGGAGAGGACACTCGTGCGCACAGAGGAGACAGTGGCTCTTCCCCGTCACGCTGAGAGAACGAACTAGAGAACTGTGGAGTATTGGCGACGCATTGATAGCGGTCTGATTTTGGACCCGGGGTGAAATGCAACCAACTCTTGTGAGCGCAGGTTGGTCTTACCTGGTCTTGTGGTGAGGACTGGTGCTCAGAGGCGTCTGTTAGCGGTTTGGCACTGTTAGCATTGGCTTGAGTCTTGCCCAAAATGATATCCAGGTCGCTTTCCACTCGACTTTCGCACATGGCATGGATATGTGGTACCAAAACAAACACACGTGTCCGCGCGCACGTGTCCGCGCGCACGTGTCCGCGCGCACGTGTCCGCGTGTCACGTGCCCCCCACACACACTATTAATATATTTTAATGAAAATCTACAAAAGTTTGAGTGTTTAAACAAGAGAAAAATGTTAATACCAGTCTCAGAAAGGTGTATAATGTGTCTGGTGAAGTGTTTTCAGCCTTAAAACATGTAGAATAATTGTAAAATATAAAATTGTCCTACTTCGCGGATTTCACTTATTGCGGGCTATTTCTGGAACCTAACCCCCGCGATAAACGAGGGTTCACTGTATATCATTTTACACATGTAAATGTAAATCTGTGCCTTCTTTAGTATACATTTGTATACTAGGTTTGATCGATCACTCACCCCTCCCCCCGCACCGCTGCATGGGCTCACCTTGTCCCCTGCACAATGGCCCAGTCTGTCACCTCTTCACACCTCTGCCTCAGCCCCCCAGCCCCCGAATCCACATCAAGTACTCAGCCAGACCCCCAGCACATGCCTTCGCTCTTTGTCCTTCACAACAGCTCAGGTTAGGAGAGAACTGAGCCGGATAAGGAGTAGAAAAGCTGCTGGACCAGATGGGATCAGCCCCAGGCTCCTTAAGTTCTGTGCAGATGAGCTGTGTGGAGTTCTGGAGCATGTCTTCAACCTGAGCCTGAAGCTGAAGGTGGTGCCACAGCTCTGGAAGACCTCCTGTGTGGTACCTGTGCCCAAGACACCGCACGCCAAAGACCTCAACAGCTTCAGGCCAGTGGCTCTCACGTCTCATCTGATGAAGACTCTGGAGAGGCTCGTCCTGGGTCACCTCCGCTCCACGGTGAGCTCGGCGATGGACCCGCTGCAGTTCGCGTATCGGCCCGGCATCGGAGTAGAGGACGCCATCATCTCTCTGATGCATCGCTCGCTGTCCCACTTGGAGAGGCCCGGCAGCACTGTGAGAATCTTGTTCTTCGACTTCTCCAGTGCGTTCAACACCATCCAGCCGCTGCTCCTGAGGGACAAGCTGGAGTGGGCAGGAGTGGACTGTGACCTGGCAGACTGGATCCTGGACTACCTCACAAACTGGCCCCAGTTTGTGAGAGCCCGGGACTGTGTGTCTGACCTCATGATCTGCAGTGTGGGGGCGCCCCAGGGCACGGTCCTCGCTCCCTTCCTCTTCACCCTCTACACTGCAGACTTCAGACACAACACGGACAGCTGTGTCCTGCAGAAGTTCTCCTATGACTCCGCCATCATTGGTCTCATCACAGACAATGATGACACGGAGTACAGAGGACTAACGCAGGACTTTGTGGACTGGTGTCAGTGGAACCACCTTCTCATCAACGCGGGTAAGACCAAGGAGATGGTGGTGGACTTCCGTAGACGCCACTCTACTGCCCCCCCACCAGTGAACATCCAGGGAAGGGACATTGAGAGAGTGGACTCTTACAAGTACCTGGGTGTTCATCTGAACAATAAACTGGACTGGACTCATAACACAGATGCACTGTACAGGAAGGGCCAGAGTCGGCTCTATCTCCTGAGGAGACTGCGGTCCTTTGGAGTGAGAGGGCCACTCCTGAAGACCTTCTATGACTCTGTGGTGGCATCAGCCATCCTGTACGGTGTGGTCTGCTGGAGCAGCAGCATCACAGAGAGGGAGAAGAAGAAACTGGACAAGGTCATCAGGAAGTCCAGCTCAGTCCTGGGCTGTCCTCTGGACTCAGTGCAGCAGGTGGGGGACAAGAGGGTCCTGGCTAAACTCATGTCTATGCTGGACCATGAGTGTCGCCCCCTGCAGGACGCTCTGTCGGCTCTGGAGAGCAGCATCAGTGACAGACTGATTCACCCTCGCTGTGTTAAAGAGAGATTTCGCAGATCTTTCCTTCCTGCTGCTGTCAGACTGTACAATGATCAATGCTAGTCATGTTCATCTCCATAGCAACCATGTGTCATCTCCATAGTAATAATTACATGTGCAATATTATTTAAAGTCACTTTACCTGCTACTTATTTATTTAACCACCACTGTCCATCCCTGCACTGTACACAATCATCTGAGTCACTTTATTGTAGTGATATTATATATTACTGAACTGGAGTCACTTTAACTGCTGTTTGTTCACTGCTTACAATCAAAGACATTTATTGTGCAGCGTCCCTGTGCCTTTTAACCTTACACTGTTGTGTTTTTTTAGTTGATTGTACAGACTTATTATGTATCTTAATTTTTGATGCATGCTCTTTTTTTTCCAACTGTTTCTGAAACTTGCGTTGTGACACTGCAATTTCCCCATTGTGGGACAAATAAAGGATTATCTTATCTTATTATACATGAATATGAAATAAGAGTTTAAAGGGATATGCCACCCCCAGGTCAAATTTGGGCATCTCCCCACAATCCAGAGACTAAAATAAGTGGTGGAAAGCGTTTTCCTGCTCACCCAGCCATTGTCCGAGTCTGTCAGCACTGACTGCCGCGGTATCTGCTGCTCCTCCGCCTTAGACTGGAGTCTAACGTCGCCAGAGAAAGATTTTGGCCAAAAGGAATTAATTTGCTCGATGCGTTTCCCAATTACTTTCTGTGTAGTGCGCATTCATATCGAGTGCAAATAAATGTGCAAATCAACACGGAGAGCTTGACTTGGTCATTTTGGGTGGGAACTATTTTCCAGTGCGGAAGAATACAGCCGTATCACGCAGCACGCTGCCAGGGGAATCCCTGTGACGCACCAGGAAGGGAGTTCCCCTGTTGCACAACGTGGTGCGTGATACGGCTGTATTCTTACGCACTGGAAAATAGTTCCCACCCAAAATGACCAAGTCAAGCTCTCCGTGTTGATTTGCACATTTATTTGCACTCGATATGAATGCGCACTACACAGAAAGTAATTGGGAAACGCATCGAGCAAATTAATTCCTTTTGGCCGAAATCTTTCTCTGGCGACGTTAGACTCCAGTCTAAGGCGGAGGAGCACCAGATACCGCGGCGGTCAGTGCTGACAGACCTGGACAATGGCTGGGTGAGCAGGAAAACGCTTTCCACCACTTATTTTAGTCTCTGGACTGTGGGGAGATGCCCAAATTTGACCTGGGGGTGGCATATCCCTTTAAAGCTATAAAAGTACAACTTAACATTTTGTTTTTTAGAATACAGAAAAATCATGTGATGAAGATTATGTCCCAAAACTAAGAACAAAAAGCATTCTGGTAAAATATTTCCAGAAATTACCATCTAATTTTATGTGTCAGCCATACTACAAGGTATGAATAACATGCAATTTGTTTATTTTGTTTTTATCTGTTTTATTTTAAGATGAAAGGTGTCATACCACCCATAACGGATGAACTATTTCATACTGATGACTCCTGCACTCGCAGTGAAGAGGAATATGTTCCCAAAAGCTGTGATGAAGACTCCGACAGTAGCTATGAAATACCAATCTGTCAGAAGCGTAGAGACAAAAAGATGACGTCTTGTGGCACAGGTGTTATGCATGATCAAAAGGAGGAGAGTATGACCCATAAGGAGGAGGACAGTATGACACATGATATAAACAAACAGAAGAGTACACCACAAAATACAGAGAGCAACGATGATGTCCAAATACTTGTCTCAAGTGTTCACAAAAAAGACAATGGATCCAGACTGTACAATAAAAAACAGCACTGCTTGTTCTGTAGAAAATGGTTTACGAAAATATCAAAACATTTGGAGCTGAAACATCACAATGAAGTGGAGGTGGCCAGAGCTGTGAGCCATCCTAAAAATTCCAAAGAAAGACGCCTACAACTACAGTACCTGCGCAAAAAGGGAATTACATCCACAACATGGATGTTCTTCAAACAGGAAAAGGAAGTCTTATTGCTTGTAAAAGACCAAATGAAGAAGCTAACCGAAAGGACTTTGTCCACTGCTCTTTCTGCTTAGGCCTTTACGCCAAGAAAATATTATGGCGACATGTGAAGATGTGTGGTTTCAAACCAACTGAGGTGAAGCCCAGACCAGGGAAGAACGGGGTTCTTTTCTTTATGTGCCTTGACATGTGCTCCACTGAACTGTGGAAAATAATGAGCCACATGAATCAAGACAAAGTTTATCTTGCAGTCAAAAGTGATGAGTTGATCATGGAATTGGGGCAGCACCTGTACAACAGGTTAGGCAGTGATAGAGCACAGCATGAACACATCAGACAAAAGATGAGAGAGTTGGGTAGACTTGTAGTCAGTGCAAGAGAGGTCACATCTCTAAGGAGCATTTCGGATATGATCACACCAGCCAACTTTATGCAGACTGTCTCAGCTGTGAAACATGTTGCCGGAAAGGAAAGTGATTCATTCAAGATTGCAACTCTTCCATTGAAAATTGGACAAAGTCTTGCAAAAATTTCAGAACTTTTGGAAAGTAAAGCCATAGGTAATGGTGATGAGGAGACCTGTAAAGCAGCGAAGAGTTTCCGTCAGGTATATTATGACAAATGGAATGAAATGGTTTCGGCATCAGCCTACAGAACACTGGAGCAAGGCAAATGGAATGCACCACTATTGCTTCCTCTCACAGAGGATGTTAAAAAACTGCATTCATATCTGGATGAGAAGGAAAAGAGTACCGTGATGGCTTATCATTAGAACCATCTACAACTAATTGGTCAAAGCTTGCTGAGGTCACGCTTGCAAAAGTTATACTTTTTAATCGAAGGCGAGAAGGAGAGGTTTCCAAGATGCTCCTCTCCAGTTTTCAGCAGAGAGACAGGTCAAAACCGAACGATGAACTCAATGCAGCACTTTCAGAATTGGAACAAAAACTATGCAAACACTTTCAGAGACTGGAAATAAGAGGGAAGCGAGGTCGGAAAGTGCCTGTTTTGTTCACTCCAGACATGGTACAGTCACTGGAACTTCTGGTGGAAAAGAGAGTTGAATGTGGGGTGGAGAAAGACAATCCATACATCTTCTCACGTCCACGTGCTATGACATACTTCAAGGGCTCAAAGTGCATCAATCATTTTGCCCATGCCTGCGGAGCTCAACATCCAGAGAATTTGTCCTCTACTAAATTGCGCAAGCATATTGGCACACTTTCTAAGGTTTTGAACCTTTCAAATACAGAACTGGACCAATTAGCAGATTTCTTAGGACACGACATACGTATTCATAGGCAATTTTACAGGCTTCCAGAGGGTACCTTGCAGCTTGCTAAGATTAGCAAGGTCCTTATGGCCCTTGAGACAGGACGTCTCTGTGAGTTCAAAGGGAAAAGCTTTGACGACATCACCATTGATCCAGATGGTAAGATTCAAAAATGTTTTTGTAACTGGCCTGCACTTATTGTTAGGATGAATTCAATTTCTGATTTCCAAAGAACAGGGCTTTATAGCATGTTCTGTGTCTGGTACTTAAAAGTGGTTTAGTAGTGACTAGCCTACTAGACCATGCAATCAATGGCCATGTGAATTGATGCTTAAGCTATGAGATGTTAAGTTTGTCACTCATTGACTAGAAATGTTAGGGGGGCTAAGACATATAACCATTGCTAATAATGAATAACGTGGATCATTTTCTGTTACTACTTTACAGAAAGAGTTATGGATGATGGAAGGAGTGATCTAGATGAAAAGTCTGAAGGTGATGTCTTCATTTATTTTGCGTGTCTAATGTGCTCTTCACTTTAAGTAAGATAAAACTCTGCTTAATTAAGTTTATAATATATAATTTCCCCTTATGTTTTTACAGACCAAGTTGAGGATGGTGAACTTAGTGAATTGGATGATGAGCCTGAAGGTAAAATATTGCACTTGCCCCACAAGGATGCCACCTTGTGCCAACTGCGCCATTCACCATAGACAGAAATATGTGGCATTCCAGTCAGTTCTGTTATAGGACTAGGTGAAGCAATACCAAAACCAATAGTCTAGCTAAGAAAAAAGTCTTGCACACCCATAACTTGGAGGTAAAGTGAAATCCTCACAATACAACCTTTCAATGCCCCCCGTGATGCCCCCCAATCATAGGTTTAAATGGAGTGCACACATGACATTCAATTAGTCTATTTAAGAAAACCAAGTCTCGTGTACCCTTAACATGGGGGTAAAATTAAATCCACACAGTATATGCTTTCATATGATATGAGTTACTCGATCTGAATCGCAACTGAACCGTAACATTCACTCTAGACATAAATGGAGGGTACACATGACATTTAAACTGTCTAGCTAAGAAAAGCATAGTGTTAAAAGGATATTTGGATAACATAAGATAATAATATTCAGTATTGAGTGTCATGTCAGACAGAATCCAAAAAATGGAAATAATATAGTGCAATAAGTAACACAAGTAATCTATAGATCAGCATAGGCAGAGGTGATACACACTATTTTTGTGCTCAGTTCTGGAGAACAAACTTTTAATGGGACAAGGTATTGTCTCCCATGCCAAAAAGCACAAGGTTAAATTTCATATTATAGCATAAATCACATATAAACATGCCTGGGCCTGTGTTATTAAAACGTGGTGGGGCATGGTGAGGCATGAATTGATCGTCTCTTTGTGGCAAATTTAGATGATGGCTCGCCTCCCAAGAAAGAGACATGGGCAGCATCACCTCTGCATACATGCAGCACGTCAAAGAAAGGTATAGTGACTTTTATATTTGTGATATGGAAACTGAATTAAGTTTTTGGAAATTAAGCCTACAGTTTACACAATCTTAAATGTAATTTATCTATTGTATTATGTATTATTGTAGCATGTGATGTCCAATCCTTTACACAAGGGAATATAACTAATGAATCTGATCATTTCATTTTATTTTGAAGGAAGTGCAGGTAAAGTCATAGAGACGGACCTCAAGACAGAGACGCACCTCAAGACAAAGACTGTGACCAGAGCGTGTAAAGGTATTTATTTCTGACAACCTAGGTGGAGGACAACAAAGATTACTATAAAAAGGTATGTTTTTCTTTATTTATAACCTTGGATTTAATTTCCATGCAGTACGCAAACCTTTCAAGAGACAAATGTGGCAGCCTGAAGAAATTCACGCAGTTGAAAAACATATGATGAACTTCATCAGGACATGCCGGTTGCCTGGGAAATCAGATTGCGATACCTGCCTGAAATCTGAACCTCTTCATTTGAAAGCTAGAGATTGGAAGGCTATTAAATTTTATGTTAAAAACCGCATTGATGCTCTCAAGAAAAAGAATACAAACTAAAACCTTTTTATTTAGGCAAAAATATAAATCAGAATTACTGTTAAACTTCACTAAGTTTCAATCGTTTCAATCATTGGATGTTTTGATTTTGTATTCAAGTTATTTTCAGCAATGTGTGTAGAATCCCTCAGTCGTCCAGGTAGAATCCATGTCAAAAGGAGAAATTAATTTTGTCAACTGGACAAGCGTTTATTTGGTTGAAGACGTTTCGCAGCTCATCCAAGCTGCTTCTTCAGTTCTGACTCGAGTTCTGGAGGACACTGCTTAAAACTGCTTCTAGGGAGGAGCTAATTACAATGAAATAACTATAAAACTATCACACCTATTTGTCTATAGTTTTTGTTAGTTAAGTGAGCCTATGGTTTGAGAGGGGAGTTAGAGGCTATTTTTGTCAAGAAAGAAAATCCTTCCTTGAACAGAAATGGAGGTCTGAGACATTATTTGTCTCCATCTATAACTCTATCCTCAAACCTACATCAAAACAAACAAAACAATAGCAGTAGCCAGGTCAGCTCCAGAGGTGTGAAAACACCCATTAGGGCTTTGAATAGCTATGCTAACCAGACCCCCACTCCCACTGCATATTGAATAGGCTCACTTAACTCACAAAAAACTATAGACAAATAGATGTGATAATAATAGTAATTTCATTGTAATTAGCTCCTCCCTAGAAGCAGTTTTAAGCAGTGTCCTCCAGCACTCTAGTCAGAACTGAAGAAGCAGCTTGGATGAGCTGCAAAATGTCTTCAACCAAATAAATGCTTGTCCAGTTGACAGATTGAATTTCTCCTTTTGACATATTTTCAGCAATGTTGGGCATTACTATCCTTTTTAAAAATACAGGATTTTTTTTGTTGTATTTTCAGCATCTACTATACATTTTATTTGTATTTTTGTGAAATATTTGTTTGGCATAATTTTGACCTGCACAGCACTTTTGTTTTTGTTTTGTGACAGTTTGTCTACCTCATACCAGTTCTTGAGATTAAGCAGCTAAAAATGTTAACATCTGTTTCCATTGTCTTATCAGTATGTATAAGAGTTTTGTTCACAGTAGCATTATGTTCAAAATTTGATAGCAGTGTTCAGTTAATTTGCTTGTTTCTCAGCTGAATAAAGTAACTGATGCTACTTGTAATGTTACATTGTTACTAGTTTGTGTTGTTTATTTTCATGACACTACTTAATCTTATCTTAACCAAGACTACCCCACTTTATAGAAGGACTTTTGTTGCATTGCCACACCACTGTGGAGCAAAGGGTCTGTGGATGTGATAAAAAAAAAATCAGAAGTCAGATTTAGCTGATGTTTGTGGAAAAAAAAAAGTTTAATTTATATTTGAGGTAGGTGAATTGTTCATTGGACTGGACTGCCTTCGACTTCTTTAACATCTCGGACACTACCACGTTGGAGGTTGAATGCAGAGGGTTGTAGAAACAAATCAACATTTCATCCTGTGTTGTTTGAATCATTGACGTGTACTGTTTACCTGGGAGTTGCAAATTGTTGACCCAGGAGTAAGGTTTGCCTGAAGTGTGTGACTTGTTGACCCAGGAGTAAGGTTTGCCTGAAGTGTGTGACTTGTTGACCCAGGAGTAAGGTTTGCCTGAAGTGTGTGACTTGTTGACCCAGGAGTAAGGTTTGCCTGAAGTGTGACTCGTTGACCCAGGAGTAAGGTTTGCCTGAAGTGTGTGACTTGTTGACCCAGGAGTAAGGTTTGCCTGAAGTGTGTGACTTGTTGACCCAGGAGTCAGGTTTGCCTGAAGTGTGTGACTTGTTGACCCAGGAGTAAGGTTTGCCTGAAGTGTGTGACTTGTTGACCCAGGAGTAAGGTTTGCCTGAAGTGTGTGACTTGTTGACCCAGGAGTCAGGTTTGCCTGAAGTGTGTGACTTGTTGACCCAGGAGTAAGGTTTGCCTGAAGTGTGTGACTTGTTAACTCAGAAGTGAGGTTTAATCGGGGTGTGTGAATAAGGAGCCCCAAAACTAACAATGCCATGAAAAGTCCGCAGATGTGACAATCTAGTCATGCTCAGAACTAAACTTTATTGTACTGGAAATTTGAAGTGATATTTGTGTTTAGAAAAAATTGTTGATCATGCCTGATTTTTTTCATAGCTCTAGGGCCTCAGGAAAGGGTGGCTCCCAAAATGCATGTTCTGGACAGGCTACCCCCACAAGGCACAAATTACAGTATGTATGTGTGTGTGTGTGTGTGTGTGTGTGTGTGTGTGTGAGTGAGCTGGGGCAGTGTGTATGGGGATGTTTTCTGTATGTTGAATGAATTTACTCTGGATACCCATTCATTTCCTATGGCGGTCACTTTTGACCGGGAACACCACAGGTGTAACAAGGTTGATTAAAACACTCAAAATTGAACGAAACAGGTGATCATCACTTTTATATGTTCAAGTCCACAGTGTGGAGGATATCATAAGGTCTTGAGGTAATCAGATGAAAAACATAATATTTATGAATATTATAAGTTGTAAAACGGTCAGATTTGACCCGAACACGACAGGAGGGTTAAAGACACAAAATGGATTTCAAGAGCACATTTTCAGGAGCCTGACCCTTCACGGTCCTGTTTAGGAGTTTGATTTTCAGCAAAAATGTGAGAGTGACTGTAATTTTATCTGTGAGAGACTTGTTTAACAGCACAAATCAAATCCCCTGGTGTAGTTTCAGCTAAATCTGTTATTTATGGTCAGAGTTTTAAATTTAATTTCAGATGTAATCCTTTATTATTAGTCTGTCTGCATCTCCAAAGCTCAAAATGCTCTGCTCCACCTTGAAGCGGTAGTTTTCAAGTTAACAGTTATGGCAATTCCAGGGCTGAAATCATCCAAATGATTCTATAGAAAGTGCATAGAGTTTAAAAACACAGTGGAGCACTTTCTGTATTACCTCAGCCTAAATATGCAGGGTTTGTGTGCTAAACATGTGAATGAAACAACACAAAACACAACACCAGGTCTGTTTGTGATCACGAAACGACATTATGACATAGATAATCAAAGAGTGTAATATATATACTTCATAAATATTGATCACAGGTGCTATCCCACCAAAAAAAAGACCTTATTAGAAAAAAAATAAGTAAAACAACATGAAAACCTGTTATATGCACTGTAAAGAGTTATGAGATTACAGTAGAGACACAAGAAAGTCAAGCCGTGAGAGGAGAGAGCGGAAAATGGAAAAATGTGTCTCCATGGCAACGCAGATGTTTGTAGGGGTTGGGAAAGAGCGGCGAGTCAGGGGATGATGACATAATGTAATACTTGTTCCTGCACTATTTTGTCAAAGCGAAATATAATAACCAAAGCGAAAGTTACATCTGATTAAAGGTCCTGTATTAGGCAAACTGGACTCATGTTCTAATGCTCCTTCTCCTTAAAAACAAACCTGGACTTGTGCTTTGTTTCATTCACACGTGTTTGAGTAATCCGTCTTCATCAGGGGTCTCCAACCTTTTTCCTCTCTTTAGCGACCTTTTAATAAAACGAAAATGCCAGAGAGCTACTCATTTTAGCGGTCGCAGGAAATGCAGTAAATAGAATAGAGCATAAAGAGCCTTAGATAGGGTACAGATTGATGCATAAAACGCTGACACAACTATTATTTATTCATTTATTTATTTATTTGATTGATTGGGACAAATATGACACAACATGAATGTAAACACACCAGATTGTAGAGTAATGCTAATTTCCATCCGTTGTCCCAAAGGGCTGGGGTCACAGAGGAACAAATGATAAAATATTGCACACTCCACTCATTTCACAGTTTCCATTATTGCACACTCAATACATTGCACAATTCCCATTATTGCACATTCCATATATTGCACACTTCCCATTATTGTACACTCCATTTATTACACATTTCCCATATTGCACACTCCATTCATTGCACAGTTCCCATTATTGCACACTCCATTCATTGCACAGTTCCCATTATTGCACACTCCATACATTGCACAGTTCCCTTTATTGCACATTTCCCATATTGCACGCTCCATTTATTGCACAGTTCCTATTATTGCACACTCCATACATTGCACACTTCCCATTATTGTACACTCCATTTATTGCACATTTCCCATATTGCACGCTCCATTTATTGCACAGTTCCCATTATTGCACACTCCACTCATTGCACAGTTACCATTATTGCACACTCCATACATTGCACACTTCCCATTATTGTACACTCCATTTATTACACATTTCCCATATTGCACACTCCATTTATTGCACAGTTCTCATTATTGCACACTCTACTCATTGCACAGTTCCCATTATTGTACACTCCACTCATTCATTAGTGCACAAAGATGATACAAATACAATGATAAAAGGCATTTAATTAATTGAAATTTTATTTATTTAGCACAATACGCATGATTCAAAAATCCTACACGTGGGAGATCCCAGGTCTACATCTCTGAAGTTCAAGATACTCTCTTCCACCTTGTGATGTCATGTAGTGGTAGTTTCCAAGTTACCTTTTACCTTTAGTTCAGTAGAGATCTGCAATTCCAAGGCTGAAATGATCCAAATGATTCTACTAGAGGGGGACTGTTTTGCAGTGGCGTGAGGACGGTGGAAGCTCAGTGTGTGTCGAGCGGTGAACAACATGGACGGAGAAAATGTTACAGACACAGAGGAACTTACACCGGAAAGAGGAGCCGTGTCAGTTGTGTGGAAGTTCTTCGGCATTAAAAAATCTGACGCCGATCAAACAACCGTATTCTGTAAATGTTGTCGGGCTAAGGCGACACAAGTGACCTGCTTTACCACCTCCGCCACAAACACGTCCTGGAATATGAAGAACGCACGAAACTAAGATCTGCATCCTCTTCCACGTCTGCAGGGAACGTTCAAGTTGGAGCCGCGACACAAAACGCCACTCGGACGTCACTCAAAGACGGGTTTGGAACGGTGGAACGATATTCCCAACGCTGTTACTGTCCACTTCGCCAAAGACATGGAACCACTTAGTACATGGGAAAAAAAATACCATCACATACCGTGACACCGATATAATTTTGAAAAATACTGTGGTATCAAGTTTTGGTCATACCGCCCAACTCTAGACTCTACACGGTGGAGCAGTTCCTGGTTTATTAGAGTGTTTTTAATTTGAAATCAGCCTAACTTTGTTTTTGATGAGGGAAACTTTAGAACATAGATCAGAAAATAGCATACGGGCCCTTTAAATTTTGAATTTGCTGTTTATGTTTTGTAATTTCCTCCCTCTCTTTGCTCTCCATGCTAAGTCACTCCCCCTTCAGAGCGCTATCCCATTATAGTCGGCATGCATTTCACTAATTTGTCAAATTTTAGTGTTTGTCAAGTTGTAGTGTACAGTTTTTTTCATAATGCTACTGCTAACTGTAAGGGGGGTGTTTGAACAGGGGCCGGGCGAGATCACTAGATTACTCAAACATGCATGGGGTACTTCTAAAACCCCTTCAGGCACATTATAGCCTTTTAGAAAACTCCAAAGTTGATGTTGCATGATCTAAACTAGTCTAAAACTACATATACAACAATGTAAGAGGCTGAAATTGTACTGGACCTAGACGTAGACGAATAGCATCATCGTTTCCAGTCCGTTTATTGCATCGCCTCCTCTGCTGAATCTAATTTTTTATTTCTTTCAGATGAATCTAGATTGATGGCTGAACTGTATTTGTCCGTGGAGTCCCTCCCGCTGTGGAACAAACAGCTCACAGAACCCCGCTGCCTCTGCTTTCCCCGTGTTGCGTTCAGGTTGCCTCGTGTTGCATCATAATCATCTTTAAGTACAGTGACTTTACAGTTTGGGCCCAAAACAGCAACAACAAAAGCTCCGTGCAGATATGAGACTCCTGCTGAGAGCGGCTTTCTTCACTGGTAATATACAAGGATGAAGCAGACAGAACCGGTACATACGAAAAGAATACGAAAATGTTACTGTGTTGTTTTATTCTGTAGTTTTTAGTACTGCATAAGTTACATTGATAGCACAAGTAGGGTGACCAGATGTCCCTATTTACCCGGGACAGTTAGAATTTTGAGCCCTGTGTCCCCTGTTCCAATAAATTGACACAAAACCAGTGATTTGTTCCAGTTTTATACAAGAAATATCCCAGGGGTCACTATTTTTGACCAATTTGATCCAAACCAGGACTAAACTAAGACTAAACCAGGACTAAACTAAGACTAAACTAGGACTAAACTAAGACTAAATCAGGACTACATCAGCTCTAAACCAGGACTAAACTAAGACTAAACCAGGACTACATCAGCTCTAAACCAGGACTAAACTAAGACTAAACCAGGACTACATCAGCTCTAAACCAGGACTAAACTACGACTAAACCAGGGCTACATCAGCTCTAAACCAGGACTAAACTAAGACTAAACCAGGACTACATCAGCTCTAAACCAGGACTAAACTAAGACTAAACCAGGACTACATCAGCTCTAAACCAGGACTAAACTAAGACTAAACCAGGACTACATCAGCTCTAAACCAGGACTAAACTAAGACTAAACCAGGACTACATCAGCTCTAAACCAGGACTAAACTAAGACTAAACCAGGGCTACATCAGCTCTAAACCAGGACTAAACTAAGACTAAACCAGGACTACATCAGCTCTAAACCAGGACTAAACTAAGACTAAACCAGGACTACATCAGCTCTAAACCAGGACTAAACTAAGACTAAACCAGGACTACATCAGCTCTAAACCAGGACTAAACTAAGGCTAAACCAGGACTACATCAGCTCTAAACCAGGACTAAACTAAGACTAAACCAGGACTACATCAGCTCTAAACCAGGACTAAACTAAGACTAAACCAGGACTACATCAGCTCTAAACCAGGACTAAACTAAGACTAAACCAGGACTACATCAGCTCTAAAACTGGACTCTTTTTGACTAATCTGATCCCTGCCAACAGTAAGAATAGAATAGAATAGAAGAATAGAATAGTCTTTATTGTCATTATGTTAGGTAAAAACACAACGAAATTAACGTACGTAAAGAGGAATTGTCATTTGTTTAGTCACAATACAGAAAACCGTGTTTGCTAATGACCATAAAGAAAAAAATGCAGTGGCAGAAGTCGATCAGATTATGACTGACACAAGAATGTGCAATCTTACATGTGTTTTCCCAATGTTATTTATTATTTTGGACTCACTCCTCCACCATTAAAACCCTTTCTTGCATTGTGGCCAGATATGTCGCCTGAGTTTAAGTGGGTCAAAACAGACATTTTTTTTGTCAGTTCAGAACTGACGAAGCAACTCGGATGAGCTGCGAAACGTTTTCGACCAAATAAACTTTGTCCAGTTGACAAATTGTATTTCTCCTTTTACCATGGATTCTACCTGGATGACTGAGGGATTTTTCACACATCTTAAAAACCAGGAGGTATTTTATCGACTGACCACATATGTGGCCACTATGCATATGCATATAGCTGACCTCTGACACATATGTACACATATGTGGCCAGTATGCATGTAAGTTTTTGTGTACTGTATTAAAGTAATGATATAGTAATATATATACTCTAGTCCTGGTTTAGAGCTGATGTAGTCCTGGTTTAGTCTTAGTTTAGTCCTGGTTTAGAGCTGATGTAGTCCTGGTTTAGTCTTAGTTTAGTCCTGGTTTAGAGCTGATGTAGTCCTGGTTTAGTCTTAGTTTAGTCCTGGTTCAGAGCTGATGTAGTCCTGGTTTAGTCTTAGTTTAGTCCTGGTTTAGAGCTGATGTAGTCCTGGTTTAGTCTTAGTTTAGCCCTGGTTTAGAGCTGATGTAGTCCTGGTTTAGTCTTAGTTTAGTCCTGGTTTAGAGCTGATGTAGTCCTGGTTTAGTCTTAGTTTAGTCCTGGTTTAGAGCTGATGTAGTCCTGGTTTAGTCTTAGTTTAGCCCTGGTTTAGAGCTGATGTAGTCCTGGTTTAGTCTTAGTTTAGTCCTGGTTTAGAGCTGATGTAGTCCTGGTTTAGTCTTAGTTTAGTCCTAGTTTAGAGCTGATGTAGTCCTGGTTTAGTCGTAGTTTAGTCCTGGTTTAGAGCTGATGTAGTCCTGGTTTAGTCTTAGTTTAGTCATGGTTTAGAGCTGATGTAGTCCTGGTTTAGTCTTAGTTTAGTCCTGGTTTAGAGCTGATGTAGTCCTGGTTTAGTCTTAGTTTAGTCCTAGTTTAGAGCTGATGTAGTCCTGGTTTAGTCTTAGTTTAGTCCTGGTTTAGAGCTGATGTAGTCCTGGTTTAGTCTTAGTTTAGTCCTGGTTTAGAGCTGATGTAGTCTTGGTTTAGTCTTAGTTTAGTCCTGGTTTAGAGCTGATGTAGTCCTGGTTTAGTCTTAGTTTAGTCCTGGTTTAGAGCTGATGTAGTCCTGGTTTAGTCTTAGTTTAGTCCTGGTTTAGAGCTGATGTAGTCCTGGTTTAGTCTTAGTTTAGTCCTGGTTTAGAGCTGATGTAGTCCTGGTTTAGTCTTAGTTTAGTCCTGGTTTAGAGCTGATGTAGTCCTGGTTTAGTCTTAGTTTAGTCCTAGTTTAGAGCTGATGTAGTCCTGGTTTAGTCTTAGTTTAGTCCTAGTTTAGAGCTGATGTAGTCCTGGTTTAGTCTTAGTTTAGTCCTGGTTTAGAGCTGATGTAGTCCTGGTTTAGTTGTAGTTTAGTCCTGGTTTAGAGCTGATGTAGTCCTGGTTTAAGTGACTGTAGAGGCTGCCTTTCTTCACAGCGTTACGTAAAGCTAATGGGCCTCATTCACGCATCTTTTCTTTAAAAATGTCTGTAACTTCCACTTTAAGAAAATGCTGAGAAATCGCTGCCAGATTCACAAAGCAGCTGAACTCCTTCTGAAGTGACAGTTGTGTCTAATACACCAACACCCTGCTACGAACACCTCCACACTCATTTACATTCCATTTACATCAAGAATAAATATGTATTTGGTTTGAAACGTGCTCTGAACTTCCAAATATGGCCAATATGAGTTTGGTATTTTGACATGTGAAAGCGCAAGGTCAGGTGGAGCTTTTTTACAGCTTCAACTGTGATTTCAGATCTCCAAACTCACATGAACACACTCAGGGAGGGAATATTTAAGCCATAAACTTATTGAAATAAATAAATGTTATTGGATCACATAGCAATATGTTTATAGAAAATAATTTAAGAAAATAAATCACTTACAAATATGAAGGAATTAGAATTTTTTGTTGCATTATCAGAGTGATAATATTCTAAAAAAATGTTTGTTCTTATGAGCGCTCCTGACTGTTCGTAGGATTTGCTCCTCCAGAAGAACATTTTCAGTCAAGAAAAAGTTTTGTGAATGCCAAAAATGTTCATAAGAAGGCCTTAAGCACACATTTGTGGGTGAGGTGTGTGTCTCTATGTCTTTGCGAAACTTTTAAACTTTTGTCCAGTTGACAAATTTGCCGTGGATTCCACCTGGACGACTGAGAGATTCTACACCCATTTGTGTTACATGTTTGATACCTTCATTTAGCTTTTAGTGTGGACATTTAAACTTTGTAGAAAAACTGCGTTATAGAGAGTGCAGCGCGACAACAGAGGCAACAGCGCTAACTCGGACTTTGTTTACTCTGCAGAATTATCCATGTGAGGATGAGCGTCTTTTTACAGGCCTCACTGTTGGTTTTACCCACGCTCTGCAGTAAAAAGCAACAAATTAGAAAAGTATAAGTGCTTAAATCAGCACTACATATGGTCAGAATCATTATATACTTGACTCTTAACACATAGTTCTCAAAATCTCTTTTAGTAGATTTATTTTTTGCTCTTGTACTGTAACAAAATTGAGCCTTAGTCGACTTCTTCACACTATGTGGTAATGGACTGGCGTCGGTATCGGCAAGTACACTAAGGGCAAGTATTGGTATTGGATCAGATCCCCAAAAATGGTGTCGAAACAACACTACTGTATACCACACACACACACACACACACACACACACACACACACACACACATACACACACACACACACACACACACACACACACATACTGTAATTTGTGCCTTGTGGGGGTAGCCTGTCCAGAACATGCATTTTGGGAGCCACCCTTTCCTGAGGCCCTAGAGCTATGAAAAAAATCAGGCATGATCAACAATTTTTTCTAAACACAAATATCACTTCAAATTTCCAGTACAATAAAGTTTAGTTCTGAGCATGACTAGATTGTCACATCTGCGGACTTTTCATGGCATTGTTAGTTTTGGGGCTCCTTATTCACACACCCCGATTAAACCTCACTTCTGAGTCAACAAGTCACACACTTCAGGCAAACCTTACTCCTGGGTCAACAAGTCACACACTTCAGGCAAACCTTACTCCTGGGTCAACAAGTCACACACTTCAGGCAAACCTTACTCCTGGGTCAACAAGTCACACACTTCAGGCAAACCTTACTCCTGGGTCAACAAGTCACACACTTCAGGCAAACCTTACTCCTGGGTCAACGAGTCACACACTTCAGGCAAACCTTACTCCTGGGTCAACAAGTCACACACTTCAGGCAAACCTTACTCCTGGGTCAACAAGTCACACACTTCAGGCAAACCTTACTCCTGGGTCAACAAGTCACACACTTCAGGCAAACCTTACTCCTGGGTCAACAAGTCACACACTTCAGGCAAACCTTACTCCTGGGTCAACAAGTCACACACTTCAGGCAAACCTTACTCCTGGGTCAACAAGTCACACACTTCAGGCAAACCTTACTCCTGGGTCAACAAGTCACACACTTCAGGCAAACCTTACTCCTGGGTCAACAATTTGCAACTCCCAGGTAAACAGTACACATCAATGATTCAAATAACACAGGATGAAATGTTGATTTGTTTCTGCAACCCTCTGCATTCAACCTGCAACGAAATGTCCGAGATGTTAAAGAAGTCGAAGGCAGTCCAGTCCAATGAACAATTCACCTACCTCAAATATAAATATAAAATAAACTTTTTTTTTCCACAAACATCAGCTAAATCTGACTTCTGATTTTTTTTAATCACATCCACAGACCCTTTGCTCCACAGTGGTGTGGCAATGCAACAAAAGTCCTTCTATAAAGTGGGGTAGTCTTGGTTAAGATAAGATTAAGTAGTGTCATGAAAATAAACAACACAAACTAGTAACAATGTAACATTACAAGTAGCATCAGTTACTTTATTCAGCTGAGAAACAAGCAAATTAACTGAACACTGCTATCAAGTTTTGAACATAATGCTACTGTGAACAAAACTCTTATACATACTGATAAGACAATGGAAACAGATGTTAACATTTTTAGCTGCTTAATCTCAAGAACTGGTATGAGGTAGACAAACTGTCACAAAACAAAAACAAAAGTGCTGTGCAGGTCAAAATTATGCCAAACAAATATTTCACAAAAATACAAATAAAATGTATAGTAGATGCTGAAAATACAACAAAAAAAATCCTGTATTTTTAAAAAGGATAGTAATGCCCAACATTGCTGAAAATATGTCAAAAGGAGAAATTCAATCTGTCAACTGGACAAGCATTTATTTGGTTGAAGACATTTTGCAGCTCATCCAAGCTGCTTCTTCAGTTCTGACTAGAGTGCTGGAGGACACTGCTTAAAACTGCTTCTAGGGAGGAGCTAATTACAATGAAATTACTATTAAACTATCACATCTATTTGTCTATAGTTTTTTGTGAGTTAAGTGAGCCTATTCAATATGCAGTGGGAGTGGGGGTCTGGTTAGCATAGCTATTCAAAGCCCTAATGGGTGTTTTCACACCTCTGGAGCTGACCTGGCTACTGCTATTGTTTTGTTTGTTTTGATGTAGGTTTGAGGATAGAGTTATAGATGGAGACAAATGATGTCTCAGACCTCCATTTCTGTTCAAGGAAGGATTTTCTTTCTTGACAAAAATAGCCTCCAACTCCCCTCTCAAACCATAGGCTCACTTAACTAACAAAAACTATAGACAAATAGGTGTGATAGTTTTATAGTTATTTCATTGTAATTAGCTCCTCCCTAGAAGCAGTTTTAAGCAGTGTCCTCCAGAACTCGAGTCAGAACTGAAGAAGCAGCTTGGATGAGCTGCGAAACGTCTTCAACCAAATAAACGCTTGTCCAGTTGACAAAATTAATTTCTCCTTTTGACATGGATTCTACCTGGACGACTGAGGGATTCTACACACATTGCTGAAAATAACTTGAATACAAAATCAAAACATCCAATGATTGAAACGATTGAAACTTAGTGAAGTTTAACAGTAATTCTGATTTATATTTTTGCCTAAATAAAAAGGTTTTAGTTTGTATTCTTTTTCTTGAGAGCATCAATGCGGTTTTTAACATAAAACTTAATAGCCTTCCAATCTCTAGCTTTCAAATGAAGAGGTTCAGATTTCAGGCAGGTATCGCAATCTGATTTCCCAGGCAACCGGCATGTCCTGATGAAGTTCATCATATGTTTTTCAACTGCGTGAATTTCTTCAGGCTGCCACATTTGTCTCTTGAAAGGTTTGCGTACTGCATGGAAATTAAATCCAAGGTTATAAATAAAGAAAAACATACCTTTTTATAGTAATCTTTGTTGTCCTCCACCTAGGTTGTCAGAAATAAATACCTTTACACGCTCTGGTCACAGTCTTTGTCTTGAGGTGCGTCTCTGTCTTGAGGTCCGTCTCTATGACTTTACCTGCACTTCCTTCAAAATAAAATGAAATGATCAGATTCATTAGTTATATTCCCTTGTGTAAAGGATTGGACATCACATGCTACAATAATACATAATACAATAGATAAATTACATTTAAGATTGTGTAAACTGTAGGCTTAATTTCCAAAAACTTAATTCAGTTTCCATATCACAAATATAAAAGTCACTATACCTTTCTTTGACGTGCTGCATGTATGCAGAGGTGA
Source organism: Paratrypauchen microcephalus (assembly GCA_036785185.1). Classification (NCBI taxonomy): domain Eukaryota; kingdom Metazoa; phylum Chordata; class Actinopteri; order Gobiiformes; family Gobiidae; genus Paratrypauchen; species Paratrypauchen microcephalus. Next base: position 2,954,195 of record JAVJIX010000119.1, on the reverse strand, counting down.
TGCTGCCCGTGTCTCTTTCTTGGGAGGCGAGCCATCATCTAAATTTGCCACAAAGAGACGATCAATTCATGCCTCACCATGCCCCACCACGTTTTAATAACACAGGCCCAGGCATGTTTATATGTGATTTATGCTATAATATGAAATTTAACCTTGTGCTTTTTGGCATGGGAGACAATACCTTGTCCCATTAAAAGTTTGTTCTCCAGAACTGAGCACAAAAATAGTGTGTATCACCTCTGCCTATGCTGATCTATAGATTACTTGTGTTACTTATTGCACTATATTATTTCCATTTTTTGGATTCTGTCTGACATGACACTCAATACTGAATATTATTATCTTATGTTATCCAAATATCCTTTTAACACTATGCTTTTCTTAGCTAGACAGTTTAAATGTCATGTGTACCCTCCATTTATGTCTAGAGTGAATGTTACGGTTCAGTTGCGATTCAGATCGAGTAACTCATATCATATGAAAGCATATACTGTGTGGATTTAATTTGACCCCCATGTTAAGGGTACACGAGACTTGGTTTTCTTAAATAGACTAATTGAATGTCATGTGTGCACTCCATTTAAACCTATGATTGGGGGGGCATCACGGGGGGCATTGAAAGGTTGTATTGTGAGGATTTCACTTTACCTCCAAGTTATGGGTGTGCAAGACTTTTTTCTTAGCTAGACTATTGGTTTTGGTATTGCTTCACCTAGTCCTATAACAGAACTGACTGGAATGCCACATATTTCTGTCTATGGTGAATGGCGCAGTTGGCACAAGGTGGCATCCTTGTGGGGCAAGTGCAATATTTTACCTTCAGGCTCATCATCCAATTCACTAAGTTCACCATCCTCAACTTGGTCTGTAAAAACATAAGGGGAAATTATATATTATAAACTTAATTAAGCAGAGTTTTATCTTACTTAAAGTGAAGAGCACATTAGACACGCAAAATAAATGAAGACATCACCTTCAGACTTTTCATCTAGATCACTCCTTCCATCATCCATAACTCTTTCTGTAAAGTAGTAACAGAAAATGATCCACGTTATTCATTATTAGCAATGGTTATATGTCTTAGCCCCCCTAACATTTCTAGTCAATGAGTGACAAACTTAACATCTCATAGCTTAAGCATCAATTCACATGGCCATTGATTGTATGGTCTAGTAGGCTAGTCACTACTAAACCACTTTTAAGTACCAGACACAGAACATGCTATAAAACCCTGTTCTTTGGAAATCAGAAATTGAATTCATCCTAACAATAAGTGCAGGCCAGTTACAAAAACATTTTTGAATCTTACCATCTGGATCAATGGTGATGTCGTCAAAGCTTTTCCCTTTGAACTCACAGAGACGTCCTGTCTCAAGGGCCATAAGGACCTTGCTAATCTTAGCAAGCTGCAAGGTACCCTCTGGAAGCCTGTAAAATTGCCTATGAATACGTATGTCGTGTCCTAAGAAATCTGCTAATTGGTCCAGTTCTGTATTTGAAAGGTTCAAAACCTTAGAAAGTGTGCCAATATGCTTGCGCAATTTAGTAGAGGACAAATTCTCTGGATGTTGAGCTCCGCAGGCATGGGCAAAATGATTGATGCACTTTGAGCCCTTGAAGTATGTCATAGCACGTGGACGTGAGAAGATGTATGGATTGTCTTTCTCCACCCCACATTCAACTCTCTTTTCCACCAGAAGTTCCAGTGACTGTACCATGTCTGGAGTGAACAAAACAGGCACTTTCCGACCTCGCTTCCCTCTTATTTCCAGTCTCTGAAAGTGTTTGCATAGTTTTTGTTCCAATTCTGAAAGTGCTGCATTGAGTTCATCGTTCGGTTTTGACCTGTTTCTCTGCTGAAAACTGGAGAGGAGCATCTTGGAAACCTCTCCTTCTCGCCTTCGATTAAAAAGTATAACTTTTGCAAGCGTGACCTCAGCAAGCTTTGACCAATTAGTTGTAGATGGTTCTAATGATAAGCCATCACGGTACTCTTTTTCCTTCTCATCCAGATATGAATGCAGTTTTTTAACATCCTCTGTGAGAGGAAGCAATAGTGGTGCATTCCATTTGCCTTGCTCCAGTGTTCTGTAGGCTGATGCCGAAACCATTTCATTCCATTTGTCATAATATACCTGACGGAAACTCTTCGCTGCTTTACAGGTCTCCTCATCACCATTACCTATGGCTTTACTTTCCAAAAGTTCTGAAATTTTTGCAAGACTTTGTCCAATTTTCAATGGAAGAGTTGCAATCTTGAATGAATCACTTTCCTTTCCGGCAACATGTTTCACAGCTGAGACAGTCTGCATAAAGTTGGCTGGTGTGATCATATCCGAAATGCTCCTTAGAGATGTGACCTCTCTTGCACTGACTACAAGTCTACCCAACTCTCTCATCTTTTGTCTGATGTGTTCATGCTGTGCTCTATCACTGCCTAACCTGTTGTACAGGTGCTGCCCCAATTCCATGATCAACTCATCACTTTTGACTGCAAGATAAACTTTGTCTTGATTCATGTGGCTCATTATTTTCCACAGTTCAGTGGAGCACATGTCAAGGCACATAAAGAAAAGAACCCCGTTCTTCCCTGGTCTGGGCTTCACCTCAGTTGGTTTGAAACCACACATCTTCACATGTCGCCATAATATTTTCTTGGCGTAAAGGCCTAAGCAGAAAGAGCAGTGGACAAAGTCCTTTCGGTTAGCTTCTTCATTTGGTCTTTTACAAGCAATAAGACTTCCTTTTCCTGTTTGAAGAACATCCATGTTGTGGATGTAATTCCCTTTTTTGCGCAGGTACTGTAGTTGTAGGCGTCTTTCTTTGGAATTTTTAGGATGGCTCACAGCTCTGGCCACCTCCACTTCATTGTGATGTTTCAGCTCCAAATGTTTTGATATTTTCGTAAACCATTTTCTACAGAACAAGCAGTGCTGTTTTTTATTGTACAGTCTGGATCCATTGTCTTTTTTGTGAACACTTGAGACAAGTATTTGGACATCATCGTTGCTCTCTGTATTTTGTGGTGTACTCTTCTGTTTGTTTATATCATGTGTCATACTGTCCTCCTCCTTATGGGTCATACTCTCCTCCTTTTGATCATGCATAACACCTGTGCCACAAGACGTCATCTTTTTGTCTCTACGCTTCTGACAGATTGGTATTTCATAGCTACTGTCGGAGTCTTCATCACAGCTTTTGGGAACATATTCCTCTTCACTGCGAGTGCAGGAGTCATCAGTATGAAATAGTTCATCCGTTATGGGTGGTATGACACCTTTCATCTTAAAATAAAACAGATAAAAACAAAATAAACAAATTGCATGTTATTCATACCTTGTAGTATGGCTGACACATAAAATTAGATGGTAATTTCTGGAAATATTTTACCAGAATGCTTTTTGTTCTTAGTTTTGGGACATAATCTTCATCACATGATTTTTCTGTATTCTAAAAAACAAAATGTTAAGTTGTACTTTTATAGCTTTAAAGGGATATGCCACCCCCAGGTCAAATTTGGGCATCTCCCCACAGTCCAGAGACTAAAATAAGTGGTGGAAAGCGTTTTCCTGCTCACCCAGCCATTGTCCGAGTCTGTCAGCACTGACCGCCGCGGTATCTGGTGCTCCTCCGCCTTAGACTGGAGTCTAACGTCGCCAGAGAAAGATTTCGGCCAAAAGGAATTAATTTGCTCGATGCGTTTCCCAATTACTTTCTGTGTAGTGCGCATTCATATCGAGTGCAAATAAATGTGCAAATCAACACGGAGAGCTTGACTTGGTCATTTTGGGTGGGAACTATTTTCCAGTGCGTAAGAATACAGCCGTATCACGCACCACGTTGTGCAACAGGGGAACTCCCTTCCTGGTGCGTCACAGGGATTCCCCTGGCAGCGTGCTGCGTGATACGGCTGTATTCTTCCGCACTGGAAAATAGTTCCCACCCAAAATGACCAAGTCAAGCTCTCCGTGTTGATTTGCACATTTATTTGCACTCGATATGAATGCGCACTACACAGAAAGTAATTGGGAAACGCATCGAGCAAATTAATTCCTTTTGGCCAAAATCTTTCTCTGGCGACGTTAGACTCCAGTCTAAGGCGGAGGAGCAGCAGATACCGCGGCAGTCAGTGCTGACAGACTCGGACAATGGCTGGGTGAGCAGGAAAACGCTTTCCACCACTTATTTTAGTCTCTGGATTGTGGGGAGATGCCCAAATTTGACCTGGGGGTGGCATATCCCTTTAAACTCTTATTTCATATTCATGTATAATAAGATAAGATAATCCTTTATTTGTCCCACAATGGGGAAATTGCAGTGTCACAACGCAAGTTTCAGAAACAGTTGGAAAAAAAGAGCATGCATCAAAAATTAAGATACATAATAAGTCTGTACAATCAACTAAAAAAACACAACAGTGTAAGGTTAAAAGGCACAGGGACGCTGCACAATAAATGTCTTTGATTGTAAGCAGTGAACAAACAGCAGTTAAAGTGACTCCAGTTCAGTAATATATAATATCACTACAATAAAGTGACTCAGATGATTGTGTACAGTGCAGGGATGGACAGTGGTGGTTAAATAAATAAGTAGCAGGTAAAGTGACTTTAAATAATATTGCACATGTAATTATTACTATGGAGATGACATATGGTTGCTATGGAGATGAACATGACTAGCATTGATCATTGTACAGTCTGACAGCAGCAGGAAGGAAAGACCTGCAAAATCTCTCTTTAACACAGCGAGGGTGAATCAGTCTGTCACTGATGCTGCTCTCCAGAGCCGACAGAGCGTCCTGCAGGGGGCGACACTCATGGTCCAGCATAGACATGAGTTTAGCCAGGACCCTCTTGTCCCCCACCTGCTGCACTGAGTCCAGAGGACAGCCCAGGACTGAGCTGGACTTCCTGATGACCTTGTCCAGTTTCTTCCTCTCCCTCTCTGTGATGCTGCTGCTCCAGCAGACCACACCGTACAGGATGGCTGATGCCACCACAGAGTCATAGAAGGTCTTCAGGAGTGGCCCTCTCACTCCAAAGGACCGCAGTCTCCTCAGGAGATAGAGCCGACTCTGGCCCCTCCTGTACAGTGCGTCTGTGTTATGAGTCCAGTCCAGTTTATTGTTCAGATGAACACCCAGGTACTTGTAAGAGTCCACTCTCTCAATGTCCCTTCCCTGGATGTTCACTGGTGGGGGGGCAGTAGAGTGGCGTCTACGGAAGTCCACCACCATCTCCTTGGTCTTACCCGCGTTGATGAGAAGGTGGTTCCACTGACACCAGTCCACAAAGTCCTGCGTTAGTCCTCTGTACTCCGTGTCATCATTGTCTGTGATGAGACCAATGATGGCGGAGTCATAGGAGAACTTCTGCAGGACACAGCTGTCCGTGTTGTGTCTGAAGTCTGCAGTGTAGAGGGTGAAGAGGAAGGGAGCGAGGACCGTGCCCTGGGGCGCCCCCACACTGCAGATCATGAGGTCAGACACACAGTCCCGGGCTCTCACAAACTGGGGCCAGTTTGTGAGGTAGTCCAGGATCCAGTCTGCCAGGTCACAGTCCACTCCTGCCCACTCCAGCTTGTCCCTCAGGAGCAGCGGCTGGATGGTGTTGAACGCACTGGAGAAGTCGAAGAACAAGATTCTCACAGTGCTGCCGGCCCTCTCCAAGTGGGACAGCGAGCGATGCATCAGAGAGATGATGGCGTCCTCTACTCCGATGCCGGGCCGATACGCGAACTGCAGCGGGTCCATCGCCGAGCTCACCGTGGAGCGGAGGTGACCCAGGACGAGCCTCTCCAGAGTCTTCATCACATGAGATGTGAGAGCCACTGGCCTGAAGCTGTTGAGGTCTTTGGCGTGCGGTGTCTTGGGCACAGGTACCACACAGGAGGTCTTCCAGAGCTGTGGCACCACCTTCAGCTTCAGGCTCAGGTTGAAGACATGCTCCAGAACTCCACACAGCTCATCTGCACAGAACTTAAGGAGCCTGGGGCTGATCCCATCTGGTCCAGCAGCTTTTCTACTCCTTATCCGGCTCAGTTCTCTCCTAACCTGAGCTGTTGTGAAGGACAAAGAGCGAAGGCATGTGCTGGGGGTCTGGCTGAGTACTTGATGTGGATTCGGGGGCTGGGGGGCTGAGGCAGAGGTGTGAAGAGGTGACAGACTGGGCCATTGTGCAGGGGACAAGGTGAGCCCATGCAGCGGTGCGGGGGGAGGGGTGAGTGATCGATCAAACCTAGTATACAAATGTATACTAAAGAAGGCACAGATTTACATTTACATGTGTAAAATGATATACAGTGAACCCTCGTTTATCGCGGGGGTTAGGTTCCAGAAATAGCCCGCAATAAGTGAAATCCGCGAAGTAGGACAATTTTATATTTTACAATTATTCTACATGTTTTAAGGCTGAAAACACTTCACCAGACACATTATACACCTTTCTGAGACTGGTATTAACATTTTTCTCTTGTTTAAACACTCAAACTTTTGTAGATTTTCATTCAAATATATTAATAGTGTGTGTGGGGGGCACGTGACACGCGGACACGTGCGCGCGGACACGTGTGCGCGGACACGTGCGCGCGGACACGTGTGTTTGTTTTGGTACCACATATCCATGCCATGTGCGAAAGTCGAGTGGAAAGCGACCTGGATATCATTTTGGGCAAGACTCAAGCCAATGCTAACAGTGCCAAACCGCTAACAGACGCCTCTGAGCACCAGTCCTCACCACAAGACCAGGTAAGACCAACCTGCGCTCACAAGAGTTGGTTGCATTTCACCCCGGGTCCAAAATCAGACCGCTATCAATGCGTCGCCAATACTCCACAGTTCTCTAGTTCGTTCTCTCAGCGTGACGGGGAAGAGCCACTGTCTCCTCTGTGCGCACGAGTGTCCTCTCCCCGCTGCGGCTCCCCCGGACGCCGCGCGGCCAGGCGCCAGGCCCGTCCATGTTGATTCTTGGCTCTTCCATGGTCCGGCTCACACTCTCTTCCATGGCTCGTGCAAGTACTTGATCTGGCGCGGCGAGAGCCGGAGCTGGTTGCAACGCGCTCCCTTATTTTCCAACTTTTTTTCTGCTCTTACCTGCTTGTTCGTTTGCACACTTTGAAGATTATGTGTATAAGGCTAAGTGCTTCAGATACGCAATGTTTCTGCTCCATTTCAACCTCTATTTTCTCTGGATTTTAACTTTTTCACCGTTGCTATGTGCGTTGCTATGTGCGGAGGAGCTGCTACGGAGGACGCGCAGAGGCCGACGTTACTTTTTCGTGCTGTTCTTGATCTGTGCGTTGCGGCACTGGAATTTCCCCACTGGGGGACTAATAAAGGCATCTTATCTTATCTTAAACAAAGGCCACACCTCCTGTCACCCAGGCGCTCTCGTGAAGGACATCTGAGACTCTGTCCCTACCATCCCTGGTCTAGACCTGGTTTAGTCCTGGTTTAGACCTGGTTTAGTCCTGGTTTAGACCTGCTTTAGACCTGGTTTAGTCCTGGTCTAGTCTCTTAGCTAATCAGGGCGCAGGACAGAATGTTACACTGTAAAAAAAAGTTACACTATAAAAAAAATTGGAAAAAAAAAAAAAAAAAATTGGAAAAAAAAAATCCGCGAAACAGCGAGGCCGCGAAGAGTGAACCGCGATACAGCGAGGGTTCACTGTAAATGCATTTGTTTATACCCAACATAAGAGGTGGTCACCTTTGTAAATGGGTCCCATGCTTGACTATATCTAATACCACTACTACCTACTACAAGCACACTTGACTGGTATACGTCATGTGTGGGAACCATTACAAGGTTGATTGTGGTCATCACACACACATCTGGTTAACCTTGTGGGGTACATAGTAGTTTTATCTGAAAAAGTGTGTTTTTACCCCTATTGTTGAAATATGTACCCCACGAGGTTATCGTGGGGTACATATTTCAACAGTAATAGAAAAACACACACTTTTACAAATACATTCATGTCAATCAAACTTCTAGCATATTTAAGGTTAATCATCTTATCCATTTGACCATCAAGATTACACGAAGACATTTTGTACACAGAACTCTAACATAACCTTAAATCACAGACCAGTACTCAATAAATAAACTAATAATGTTCGCTTAAATTTGTGGTGGCACATTATCCTCAACACAAGATTTCAATGCCGTTTCTTAAAAAATAATTTTAAAAATGATTGTTACCTCCAGATCTGCTTGAGGGGTCACATCAGGATGTGCCACACTGGTTGTGCTGGAGTCTTCTCCTTGAAATGGAGTCTCAACAGCACCTGCATCACTCTAAACAAGAATATGAACATAATTAAGGAGAGGACATGTTTATAGTAACACTTAGATTCATATATTTACTGGTTTACATGTGTAAAAGGATATAAATGCAATTGTTTATACCCAACATAAGAGGTGGTCACCTTTGTAAATGGGTCCCATGCTTGACTATATCTAATACCACTACTACCTACTACAAGCACACTTGACTGGTATACGTCATGTGTGGGAACCATTACAAGGTTGATTGTGGTCATCACACACACATCTGGTTAACCTTGTGGGGTACATAGTAGTTTTATCTGAAAAAGTGTGTTTTTACTCCTATTGTTGAAATATGTTCCCCACGAGGTTATCGTGGGGTACATATTTCAACAGTAATAGAAAAACACACACTTTTACAAATACATTCATGTCAATCAAACTTCTAGCATATTTAAGGTTAATCATTTTATCCATTTGACCATCAAGATTACACGAAGACATTTTGTACACAGAACTCTAACATAACCTTAAATCACAGACCAGTACTCAATAAATAAACTAATAATGTTCGCTTAAATTTGTGGTGGCACATTATCCTCAACACAAGATTTCAATGCTGTTTCTTAAAAAAGAATTTTAAAAATGATTCAGTTACCTCCAGATCTGCTTGAGGGGTCACATCAGGATGTGCCACACTGGTTGTGCTGGAGTCTTCTCCTTGAAATGGAGTCTCAACAGGACCTGCATCACTCTAAACATGAATATGAACATAATTAAGGAGAGGACATGTTCATAGCAACACTTAGATTCATATATTTACTGGTTTACATGTGTAAAAGGATATGTAAATGCAATTGTTTATACCCAACATAAGAGGTGGTCACCTTTGTAAATGGGTCCCATGCTTGACTATATCTAATACCACTACTACCTACTACAAGCACACTTGACTGGTATACGTCATGTGTGGGAACCATTACAAGGTTGATTGTGGTCATCACACACACATCTGGTTAACCTTGTGGGGTACATAGTAGTTTTATCTGAAAAAGTGTGTTTTTACTCCTATTGTTGAAATATGTACCCCACGAGGTTATCGTGGGGTACATATTTCAACAGTAATAGAAAAACACACACTTTTACAAATACATTCATGTCAATCAAACTTCTAGCATATTTAAGGTTAATCATCTTATCCATTTGACCATCAAGATTACACGAAGACATTTTGTACACAGAACTCTAACATAACCTTAAATCACAGACCAGTACTCAATAAATAAACTAATAGTGTACGTGTAAATTTGTGGTGGCACATTATCCTCAACACAAGATTTCAATGCTGTTTCTTAAAAAATAATTAAAAAAATAATTCAGTTACCTCCAGATCTGCTTGAGGGGTCACATCAGGATGTGCCACACTGGTTGTGCTGGAGTCTTCTCCTTGAAATGAAGTCTCATCAGGACCTACATCACTCTAAACAAGAATATGAACATAATTAAGTTAGGGGTGGACATTTTCATTTCATTTAGATTCATACAATTACTGGTTTACATGCGTAAAAGCATATAAATGCAATAGTCTATACCTAATATAAGAAGTAGTCACCTTAGTAAACATAACCAATGGTGAACAATATTTAATATCACCACTAACTACTACAATCACACTTGACATAAGGTTGTCTGTAGTCAACATCACACACACATCTAGTTAACCTTGTGGGGTACATACTGTATTACAACAACAGCAAAAGCACTAAAGAAGCAAAAGCAAGTAAATTCATGACTGAGGTATATGTCATGTGTGGGGAACAAGTACACTGCCAGCTTCACAGACATATCTGGTTAGCTTCGTGTGGTATATTACGACATTAGGAACACAAGTACACTTTTCCAAATGGACCAGTTACACGGTTGCCTGTTGTCAACTTCACACATACAGCCAGTCAACCTTCTGGGATGTACTGTATATTATGACATTAGTTGCACGTAACATCTCAACATGGTAACTACACCATGAACTGATGTGTTTAACTGATATACTGTATACTGAGTGCTTTTTGTTAAAGCTCTTGTCAATGATAACACTAATTTTTCAATTTTTTTTTACAGTTTTAAACTAAATACTACAGGACACTGACAATGAGTGTCTGTTCAGACCATTTCAATGTTTATGTCACATACAACACACATCCATCCATCGTTGGTGAAAACAAGTGGATTACAGGAATCTTCTAACTTAGTGATAGAGCATTGTTGAACTTGACAACAACAAAAAGATTTTTCTTGAAATAGTTAACACTCTCACCGTTTTTCTCAATGGCCAGTCCATATCACCGTAGTTGTAAGTTATTTCCTCTCCTGGTTGTATTTGCCGTATGGCAAATAAGCACAGGTGAGGTTTTCCATTGACGGTTATTCGCTTCATCGTACTGTTTGGATTGAGGTAATCATCATTGACCAGTCGGCCAAAGGAGTTGTCATCTGTTGTAGCATCAATGCTGAAGAAAAGACATGAGGAGTATTAGTCATTCACATTTTGTAACCTGTTAAAACAATAAATACATTAGAATTGTGTACTAATAATTGAATAATTTGAAAGCCTATTCACATTTTCTATGGCCTATGTATGTTCTCTTTCCACATATGTCATAAAAACATAGGACATAGGATAAACATAGGAGAAAACATAGGACATAAAAAATACATGTCACAGCCTTCTGTGTTTAGACCTGGTGTAGTCCTGGTTCAGTCCTGGTTTAGTCTGGGTTTAGACCTGGTGTAGTCCTGGTTCAGTCCTGGGTTTGACCTGGTTTAGTCCGGGTTCAGTCCTGGTTCAGTCCTGGTTTAGACCTAGTTCAGTCCTGGTTTAGACCTAGTTCAGTCCTGGTTTAGACCTGGTTCAGTCCTGGTTTAGACCTGGTCTTGGTCTCAGTCCTGGTACTGGTCCTCCTCCTGGTCTCAGTTCTCAGTGTGTGAAGAATAAATTTTCATCAGTGTTATCTATCCTCTCTGATATACAGTATGACATGCCTGTAAAAAGGGACCATTGACTGACGTTAAAAAAAAAAAAAAAAGTACCTACCAGTATGTTTTTCCATTGAACTTGAATTCAAAAAAGTACACTGGAAGTGCAGCATGGTAGATCCTTCTGCGTCTCTGACATTCATCAAACGAAATGATCTCTCCTCTGTATTCAACTAAAAAATCTCCTTTTTCGAAGTTACTTTGGCTGAACACTCCTCGACCTATTCAGACCAAAAGGGATTGGTTTTAATTTTAAATACAGGGCCACCATTTTCAACTGGCCTTCATGTTAATCAATAATGGTTAAAGTAGCTGAGTTATGCAACTACAAAACTATTTTGGTGATATTTCTAAGAAGACGCAGTCTACAGAATATTAAACACAAACAAAAACAAACATATCCTGCATATTGTGACCTAAAAACATACACATTCCATACCCACTGCATACTCTGACAATACAACTACTGCACATACTACTACTACACATACTACTACTACTACTACTACTGCACATACTCTTAATGTAACCTACTCAATAGCTACCTTTGAAAGCTTAGCTTACCTTTGACGGAGTTTATATATTTCACAGTAAGTTCTGGTCTGTCTGCTGACAAGGAGATGTAATATTTTGCTTCTGCAACGGGATTCCGAGGGCATCTCCTGCTGCGACGCATCTCTTCCTGCAGCAAGTTTGCTTACATGAGTTCACAAATATATAAAATAAAGAACAAGGCTATTTCAGACATCTGCCTAATAGTTAACTGGACCATAACATTACAAACATCCTCCGCGGACTTGCGGAGGGGAAGATTATTAAGAGGGCGGCATTCACGTGCTCTGCGGCTCCTGTTTAGTAGTTAAATAGCAATTACATTACAGCGCCTTCTCTGTTTTATCCAAATTATTCATTTTAAAACAAGTATTCCTTAGTTTAGTATCCACACATCGTTTTAGTATACATTTTTATAAACATACATTTTAAAAAAAGTCAGTGAGAGAGAAGCCCGACCCAACCCGATGCAATGATTGACATTTTAGGCTCGACCCGACCCGAATCGGGCCTAAAATGTCAATCATTGCTCGGGGCTTGGGCTTAAGATCTTACCTCTAATAATGGGTGGCCAAATGTAGCAGTTTAGAAGTTCATGATGGATAAAATCTCAACTTTGTGATTCTCTGTAACATGCGGCGCTGTTCTGCTAGCTAGCATTAGCTACTTCCGCTAGCTAGCATTAGCTACTTCCGCTAGCTAGCATTAGCTACTTCCGCTAACTAGCATTAGCTACTTCCGCTAGTAGCGCTAAGCTACTTCCATGGATTTCAGTGGGGTTTCCTCTAAGTAATTCTAAAGTACATGTCTGCCAGTGCCAACTACTGGAACATTTACATACTTCCAAGGTTGATTTAGTGTACCAAGTCAAAAGCTTAATTAATTAGCTGGCTAGCTAACTTTACATGGCAACTAGTTAAGTCAGCTACAAGCAGCATGACCTCCCTAAGACATTTCTGTATTCAAATGATAAATAATCAAAGTTTCCACTTATAATTATGTCTCGGTTTTATTGCAAAATAGTTCATTAATAAAAGTGTCAGCTATAAAACCTACCTTTTATTAAGGCACTATACTCCATGTGGCTCTCATGTTCCACCGATGTCTTCCAACATGTGTCTTTCATTGCTCTTGCATCTTGTCCAATGAGGTTCCACATGTAAGTCACGTGATACACTGCCAGTATCTAATTGGTTCAAAGTGTGTGAAGAGTGTGTGTTGAAGAGACAGTTGCAATACCAAAACCTGCCAGATTGGAAGTGGGGGCGCTTCACTTAGCACACTCTCAAACACACACTACGTCGGTTTTTATGCAGTTTAGGGTACACAGAGATAATGCTAGGGGTTGATCAGTGACTTATACTGACTTCAAATATATGGTTAGATTTATGGGGAACGGCATTTTGTACCCCACTAATATTTTGTACCCCACTGCGTGAGTGGGCTATCAGGTCTTGTGCCCCATATAGATAGAATTGCAAACACACACACACACACACACACACACACACACACACACACACACACACACACACACACACACATACACACACACACACACATACAAACCAGGGTATGTGTGTTGTGCTGGACATGACAACCGGTCTGTGACAACTTCCTCACATCACATGCTCTTGGTCAGGAGCTACTGAAAAGAAAGCTCACCATGGTAGGGACAGTGAGGAAGAACAAGCCCGAACTTCCCCCTGCGCTGGTATCGACCAGAGGAAGACAGGCACTCTCATCACAATTTGCATTCACTGACACTCACACTCTTGTGTCATACGTTCCAAAGAAGAACAGAAATGTCATCCTGATGAGCACAGTACACAAAGACGCCGCTGTCAGCACCACAGAGGACAGGAAGCCCCTGATGATGCAGGACTACAAGAAGAACAAGGGAGGCGTTGACTGCCTTGATAAGGTAATGTAAAGTCTCATCATGCATTTTATTTTATTTTTATCTAGGTGAATCATAGCATTTTGTGTACAACAGATTGAATATTGTTCCTAATCTCTTATTATTTATTATTCCTTTATTGTAGCTTACTGGTACATACACCTGTAAGCGGATGACGGCTCGCTGGCCTGTGGCACTGTTCCACAACATCCTGGATGTGTTAGCTTTCAACACGTATGTGGTGTGGACAGCAATCAACCCAACCTGGAATCAGGGGAAAAGTTTCAAGAGGAGACTTTTCCTCGCTTTGGTGACTCCTCTTATACAGCGACGCCAGCACATTCCCCGCACACCAGCCTCCGCCAGTCTGGTTAGGAGCATGCAAGCTCCAGCCGCTGCCCTGGCTGCTCTCCCCAACAAGGACATGGGCAGAAAAGGAAGCGTTGTGGCCTCTGTGCCCCTAGAGACATCAAAACGAGCCTGACATGCTGCAAATGTCATGCTTATGTTTGCAAGGCCCACTCTGACCTGAGTGTCACATGCCACTCATGTGCATGAATACACACACACACACACACACACACACACACACACACACACACACACACACACACACACACACACACACACACACACACACACACACACACACACCCTGCTGAGTTTGGTGTTTGGTTTTCCATTTATTTTTTGTATTATATGTTCATATTGTAGTTCATTTTCAGAGCCTAATTGTATTTTAACTGATGTTATTTAATGTTTACTTCTATAAATTGTTGTTAGACACTGCTTTGAAACATTGTTCTCAACTAAAAAATGTTTAATAAAAAAATTGGTGTTGAAAAAAAAAAATTGTGCTAATTTAAGAGCAGTTAAAACAGACCGGTCAATTTTGACCGGGAACACTAAAGTAGGGGGCTGGAGGCGAACACGACCGGAGGGTTAATGTTTGTTTTTTTTCTGCAAAATCCCTCTAGAGATTGAATCGGACAGGAAGTAGAGATGCTAACAGTGAGTGTATTTACATGCGCACGAATATCCCGGTTACGACAGTATTCTGGAAATGGCTTTTACCTGTGCAGATGAGGAATCAAGAGTATCCTGGATATGTAGACTGGTTGCTATGGTAACTATGGTACAGAGATGGCAAAGGGCTAAACATGCAGCAACTTTGGTAACTTAAGGCTTTTTAACGGGTTTTTGACAACAAAAGAGACAACATACATTCAAGTAAGAACACAAGACTGTGGAGCTCTGTCACAGTTTCAGGCTCTGTTTACACGTACACTGGTATTTTTAAAAACTGAGACATTTCCCTTTGTTTGTTCCCATCTTTTACACGCAAACGGTGAATTTGCCTCTGAAAACAGATCTTTCAAAAAACTTGGGCAAGAGTGGAGATTCTGGAAAACTACGGTTTCGCGTTTGCGTGTACAGTGAGATAAACTGAATTTTAGGCAGCTGACACATCAAAAGAGTGATTCTGATTGGCTTGCAGAGCATTCTCCTTCGTTTTTAGAGGCGAATTCACCGTTTGCTTGTAAAAGATGGGTACAAACGAAGGGAAATGTGTCAGTTTAAAAAAAGTATACGTGTAAACGGGGCCTTATTTTGGAAAAAGGAGGGAGAGAAATATTCGCTTCTCAACATACCCGGCTATGTGTAAACATAGCCTCGGTAAAACTCATTTTTTAACAGTTGAAAAATACAACAGTGTCACAGAGTCAATTCAGTTCAAGATCAACACAAACCACCACAGAGCTGAGCCTGGGGTTAAAATGTGGCTGTATTAAACAGCAGACTGCTTTATTTTGTTTATAAGTGTAAAATATTATCATTTAAAAGTAAAAGTAAATGCTCTGACCGTACTTGTTACTTAAAGATCCCATGACATGGTACTTCTTGATGCTTTTATATGGCTCCTTAATGGTTCCCTAATACTGTAAATGAATCCTTCTTCAAAATCAACACTCAGTGCATGAGAAACAGAGATAAGATGAGAAAGAGTCATAAATGTCACTCTGGAACACTCCATTATGGGCTTTGTTGCTTGAATGCAAATGAGGAGGACAGAGATGGCCTATAGTAGAGGGTGGGGGCGTGGCCAAACTCTCCGCTCTCAGCTGTGCCTTCCATTGAAAAATAAACACATTTCCACAGAAAATAAAATTAAACCACTGCTGTTTCAGATATCCACAGGCTCAGATAAAGGACTTCCGAGCCTAGAAACACTCGCAAGTTCCTCCAGGCAAATTAAAAAACGCATTTCGCATTGCGTAGCTCCTCCGCAGTCCAAACTCTCTGGGCATGATTTACAGAGACGCTGAGTACAGACAGACGGGGGTGGAACTGTATTTGCATTTCTTTTTTCGATCTGACGTCAATAAGTTTCCTTGTTCAAAATCGCCTGTTTGAGCTCTGATTTTTTCTAACGCAGAAAAGGATCGCAAATGCTCAGTTTAGACATTTCGCAACTTTTAACCATGGGGGGGGGGGGCCTAAACAGGGTAGGGGAGCTCACATTAACGTTTAAAAACCTCAGAAAGTGAAAATTTCATGCCATGGGACCTTTAAGTTCGGACATGCTCAGTACAGCTCCAGTTTTGAGGAATCAGGATTCTGGACACTCTCAGGAAAACCCAGTGAGAGGATAATTTGCTGTGTCCAAATATTCCACGCTATTTCCTACTTAGAGCACTATTTAGGGGTCACGTCATTCTTAGGGGTGTCCGAATGTCCAGTTGGTGAAAAAGTAGTGCGCTCAAAATTTCCCATAATGCACCTTGAAAAGTAGTGGGCACTAGAGTGGTCAATATAGCCCACAATGCACTGGGAGAATCGGGAAAACCACGGCTACAGCGACAGGTGTTTAACTGGACACAACCCGACTGAATGAAGCAGATAAAAGTGCTGGTTTATGGCTCTGATCCTGATTCTGAATAGAACACGACTAAATAAGCTCCAGCTGTTAAAAGATCGATTATTTCCACATCTCAGACAAAAATTATCCTTATTCCAATATGCAGCCAATATGCAAACAGCACTTTTTGAAGTTCCGGGAGGAGGCCCCGGGGAAGACCCAGGACACGTTGGATGGACTATGTCTCTTGGCTGGCCTGGGAACACCTTGGCGTCCCCCTGGAGTTGCTGGAGGAAGTGTCCGGGGTGAAGGAAGTCTGGGTGTCCTTGCTTAGACTGTTGCCTCCACGACCCAGTGCAAGATAAGCAGAAGAAAATGGATGGATTGATGGATGGATATAACCCAAAATTGACTCTTGTGAACCTTAAGTCATGTTCTAATGTCCTCGAAAACAGACCTGGAGTTGTGTTTTGTTTCATTCACATGTCTGAGTAACACTTCATTATTAGTCTCAAGAGCTCAAAGTTCTCTTTTCCACCTTGTGATGTCAGGAAGTAGTAGTTTTCAGATTAACATCTCCCTTTAGTTCAGAAGAGATGGGAAATTCCAGAGCAGAAATTATCCCAATGATTCTAGTGAAGGTGTATGGAGTTTAAAAACACAGTGGAGCACTTCCTGTATTGTCACATGACATCACTAGTTGGAACAGAGTGTTTCCAGTTTGAAAGAAAAACTAAATATGTAGTCCAGGTGTGTTTGTAATGAGGAAACAACATTATAACGCAGATCAGGAAATATCGTATCATGGACATCATACAGCATAATATGTATTCTTTAAAAGTGAATATATTGCATTTTTTATTGAAATAATTTGATTTTACTTTACTTTTGAATCTTTTTTAAAGGTTAGTCACAACTGAGGTGTTTCCAAAAGCTCATAAGTCGAGTTCTGAAAACAACACAAGCCAATTAAACCGCAAACTCCAGCCCACTGCCACGACCTACGCCTCCTGCCTCAAGCTAAAACGGGATTTATTTATTTTTTACTTTTATTTTTTTAAACACACACTATTAAACATGCTTTTAGCTCACTCAGAAGGACCCTCCTGCCTTGGAGCTGTGTGGGAAATATGGCCAAAGTGTCTCGCCCAAGAACACAAAAATACAATGGTTGTAATGTAAAAATCAATGTTTTTTGTGCTTTCTACCATGTTACAATGCTGTTTCCAAAAAAAAAAAAATAATAATAATAAATGTCTGAACAGGTTTTGTGTGTCCTCCACGCATGTTTGAGTAAAAAATTACCAACCACAGGAAAAAAACAGTCACAAGTTGTCCTGGGGTCGTTTTGAGTTGTTGACAGATTCTGAAAGTGTAGATTCTAACCTTTCCAACAATACCTTACACATGAAAATCTGAGAACATTTGAAGCATGTACATAACAAAACAATGAGCTGAGAAAAGCCGTGTTGAAGATAGGGCTATGGAGCAGAAAGGAGCTCATGACATTAAAGGTCCCATGGCATGAAATTTTCAGTTTCTGAGGTTGTTGAACGTTAATGTGAGCTCCCCTACCCTGTTTAGCCCCCCCCCCATGGCTAAAAGTTGCGAAATGTCTAAACTGAGCATTTGCAATCCTTTTCTGCATTAGAAAAAAACAGAGCTGCAACGGGTGATTCTGAACAAGGCACCTTATTGACGTCAGATCGAAAAATGCAGCTCCACCCCCCGTCTGTCTGTACTCAGCGTCTCTGTAAATCACGCCCAGAGAGTTTGGACTGTGAATGCGCTAGGCAATGCGAAATGCGTTTTTTTATTTGCCTGGAGGCACGTCCGAGTGTTTCTAGGCTCGGAAGTCCTTTATCTGAGCCTCTGGACCTTTGAACAGCAGTGGTTTGATTTTATTTTATGTGGAAATGTGTTTATTTTTCAATGGAACGCTTCTCATCTCTTCCTCCGCGCAAAAACGCGGAAATGGGTCAGCGCGCACAGCTGAGAGCGGAGAGTTTGGCCACGCCCCCACCCTCTACTATAGGCCATCTCTTTTCTCCTCATTTGCATTCAAGCAACAACTCCCATAATGGACTGTTCAGAGAGAGAAAAAATACTCTACTAATAGGATTCATTTACAGTATTAGGGAACCATTAAGGAGCCATATAAAAGCATCAAGAAGTACCATGTCATGGGATCTTTAAGCTAAGCCCTCCCCCATCACTGACATCACTGTGGTGTGGAGTTTACATTCAGGGCAGATCAGAATTAGAAGGTACTTTGTTAAAATGGTTATGCTTTTATAACAAAAAGTCCGCATAATCATTAAATAATTCAATAATAAACAGGATAATATGTTAAGTCAAAGTCATAAAGGCAGAATAAGAAATGCACATAATGAGCCACCTGACTCGGGATGTATTCTGTTCCTCACACTTATGAAAAAAACAGGAAAACTGCATTTTTTTTCATGTCCAGAATACTTCATTATGCAGCACAATGCTTTAAAATGAAGTATTTTTGGTAGTCTATTGGAATAAGATGTCATATGATGCTAATGTTGACAATTGCACAAGCCCCCTGCTTTCAGCTAAATATCTCCATTTGATGTAGAAATAATATGGCCACACAAAACTGAATTAGTATTTAAACATGTCCTAAAGTCCGTAGTGTTTTGTAGTTTAGAGGCACTTAACTCACCCAAGAATCCGATTGCATTCCGTACATGAGCTCCAGAGAAACGAACGTGTCCCAAACGTGTCCCGAGGAAAGAGTTCTTCTTTCTTACGTAGCAATTACAGTTAAAGTTACGGATTTTCTCCATTTCACTGTCCGTATCCTCTTCAGCTGTTACTGTAGATATAACATCTGATATCTATTAATATCACATGCTGCCTAATACCTATTCAAACCCTCTTTACAGTTAGCTGTACAAGGCTCCGCCCACAAGCCCATATCACCCATACTTTCCTTCACAAACCTGACGTGATGTGCAGCAGTTTCCTTAACGGGATGCACGCTGATTGTGTTGTGATCACGCTCTGAAGGGGGAGCGACTTAGCACCGAGAGTAAAGGGAGACACTCAGAGCATCAAACATGAAACTGAGACGAATTGAGTTTTTTAATACACTGTTTTTGGTTAATTTAGCATTCTCAAATAGATAAAAAGTAATAGTAAAAAGTGTAAAAAAAAGGCCCATATTATGCTATTTTCTGATTTATGTTATAGTGTTGTTTCCTCATCAAAAACATACCTGGATTTATGTTCATTTACAAACGTTTAACACACAAACCTTGCATCTTTAGACTGAGTTCTCTCAAACAGAAAACACCTGTTCCACATTGTGATGTCATGTGGTAATACAGGAAGTGCTCCACTGTATTTTAAAACTACATCCAGGTATGTTTTTGAGGTGGTAACAACATTATAACATGACTTAAAGCCCCAGTGTGTAGGATTCGTGGCGCATAGGTGGATGGTGCTATTGCACTTTCTGTTTTAGCTACGGCAGATCTCGAGGGTCACCTGGGCGCGGTCCCGTTTTTTTTTTTTTTTTTCTTTTCTCATGAAAACACACATTCCCGATCATGTACCATGACACTCTACACATCAAATGAAACCTTACAGTCTCCTCTTTTTGACTATGCAATTCATTTCCCTGCACAACAATCACTCCCCGAGCACATGGGGCTTTTATACGGAAAAGCACAAAACGAGGTTAGCTTACCTTAGAATGCTTTGCACAGGTCAAACTCTGTATTTCACCATAAACTTGCTCTCAATTTGTCCGTAAGGATCCAGCGAATAAAATCCAGTAAAACAATTTAGTCCAAAACACGTGTTAGATCCATTACGACGTCTGATCCGGCAGCATGCTTGTCGTTGTTTACCCAAAACCACGAGCCTTGCCAAAGGCGAAGGCGGAGCCCAAATGTCCTTCTGTGGCTCTCGTATTCAAAATGGCTGCCTCTGCATGGGGAAGATCCCCCTTTTATGTGACTATATCTAAGTCCAAAAGAATACTTTGATTTCATGATGGAAGTGAAAAGCCTTGGAAAACAATGTATATTTGAATGGGTATCTTCAATTTCAGTAATTAACGGGTAAAAATCTTACACACTGTCCCTTTAAAGCTCACAAGAGTCAATTTTATGTAATATAAAGCATCTCTAGACTCAGCAGATACAAAGTAAAAGTATTGATATTCTTACTGGAACTAATAAAAGTTATAAACATTATTTGTGCCACGATTTGCCATTTGTTCCTATTCATTGTGTTGTTTTTTCCTGGTTAAAACTCAAATGCCTTCAGTCAAAAGACCAGACTGAGACTAGACTGAAAAAGTTGACAAAAGTGCGAGTGACAGACACTTTTTCCAGGCTGTATAGATGTGTTGTTTGCTGCCGAGAGCTGCACACCCCCACACTGCACAGCACATTTCTCCTCTCGCATTTACCACCACAGTGCCTGAGCTCTGCTTATGCCTCATGGAGAGTCCTTGAGTTTGGAGATATACATATTCAACAAAACAAAAAAACTTCTAAAACAGCAGTGGAACAGCACAGGTTTTCTATAACATAGCTACTGTTTACGATGCAAAACAAAAAAAATGAACCCTTTCTTGCATTGTGACCACATATTTTGCCTAATTTTAAGTGGGTCAACTGGAAAGAAAACAGACATTTTCACCACTAAAATCATGCTGGCCACATGCATGCAGCCCTGTAGTTGCATTCTATTGCTGCTAGATGGCGCTGTGATATCCTGTTGCACAATCAAGATGGCAGCCCCCAGTGGAAGCAGTGTGGATGCCCGATGTGGGCGGAAGTACCTGATGTGGGCTCTGTGTGTTCTGCACATGCGCACAATGATGTATAATGACATATGATGACGTATCATGACGTATCAGGAAGAAGGAGGGTTTATCTGCCCGATTCAGGCTTTTTATTATTATTATTATTTATTTTATTTACGACAGACACGTATTTTGACAACGAAGGCAACTTTCGGCATGATTGATTGATTGATTGATTGGTAGATAGATAGATAGATAGATATAGATGATAGATGATAGATATAGATGGATAGATAGATATAGATGGATAGATAGATAGATATAGATGATAGATATAGATATAGATGGATAGATAGATAGATAGATATAGATAGATAGATATAGATGGATAGATAGATAGATAGATATAGATAGATAGATATAGATGATAGATAGATAGATATAGATGGATAGATGGATATAGATGGATAGATAGATAGATATAGATGGATAGATGGATATAGATAGATAGATAGATAGATATAGATGGATAGATGGATATAGATAGATAGATATAGATATTTCATCTACTTTTTTCCGAGTCTTTGGGTCGCAGGGGCAACAGTCCAGACAGATCTGCCGCCCAGATCTCAGTGCACCAACCCCCGTAGATCCTTAATTAACGCAATAAATTTTTAGTGGCAATTCAATGCGCGCACATTTTAAATTTGGCATGCGGCGAGCAAATTGCTGCTAGGGCCTTTGAACGGCAAGTTTATTTATTTTAAAAAAAAGAAGAGGGGATGATCAACAAGAACGCGGTGATTTGGAGCTTTTGTCAAAAAGATTTTTCCGATCACCGAAGCTGCTCCAGCCTCATTTGAACGATAAACACGTCCGGACAAGTTCCATTGTTACTGGTGATAGAGCGAGCGTGAGCGAACTTCAATAAACCACCAAACCAACAAATCACCAAACCAACAAACCATGCTTGCAGAATTTGGGAAACGAATGAGCAAAGCAACCACAGAAAAACTGACTAACTCAGACATCCCAAGTCTCCCGGAAGTTCTGGGAGTCTCCCGGAAAAGATTATAATAACTCTTGTATCATCACGGACTGCTGATTGGTTACACTCAGCAAAACTAGCCAATCAGCTTTCAGTGTGGGCGGGCTTCAATTTACTTTCTCAGAAGTTATAATTTAGCGCAGCGAGATGGCAGAATCTAAAACAAGAAAATATAAAACTCATTTTACGGCAGAATATACTAAAGAATATACTAAAATATATCCCTGTCTGATTAGGGTGAAAAATGATGACACTGTGGTGAGGTGCACTGTGTGTAAAATAGGCTGGTGACAGGTGTTTTATGCAAACATGGACATATATTTGAAATGTTTAAACACAAATAACATATTTCGTTTTAATTTTTTATGTAATTTTAATATTTCATAATTTAATGTTTAATGTAATTTAAGGTTTCTGTTTAATTTTAAAGTTTAACGTTTAAGAACTCAGTTAAGTTAATAAAAACTTGTTAAAATAAGTGGCCTTCTCTATTGTGTAGGGTTAGGGTTAGGAAACATCTCGCGGGTGGGGGGGCTGGGCGACATCTCCCTGAAATTAGTTTTTGGAACTTGGGATGTCTGCTAACTCAATCACAAAGTGGGTCCTCTCTCTCTCAAATCTCTCTCAAATCCTGTAATTAATTTGATTAATTTTTTTATGTTGTATTCTTTCTTAATTGTATAGTAAGTGTCTGTATTTGTATTTTGTATTATATTGTATATGTATTGTGTGCTCTTTGCCTTTTTACATCATGACCAGGAGACTACAGATGAAAACTTCTGGATAATTCTGGCTTTCCTCCTGTGGACCCACCACCCGTGGGAGGATTCATGGGGGCTGGTGCGTTGTGTTCTGGGCAGCTGAACACTGCTTGGACTTGAAGCGGAAGAAGATGAATGAATGAATGAATTCTGGCTTTTTTAACCATGTGTAAATCCTGTGTTTTATAAAATTGCACTGTCCCCTTTCAAATAAACTAATCCTAAACCTAATCTGGAACTAAAAGAAATCAATACACGTACAGTACACACATAAATATGTATTCCTGTCTCCACCGTGGCTGCCGTGTCAGACAATTTCGATAATTATACATGCACCAATATTTTGAACTTTGTTTTTTTTTTTTTTTTTTTTATTTCAGGTTAGTTTAGAGTAAGGTGCTTTATTAAAATTGACTCTTGTGAGCTTTAAACCATGTTAGAATGTTGTTACCTCATTAAAAACAGACCTTGAGTTGTGTTGTGTGTATGTTTAACACACAAACCCTGTGTATTTAGGCTGAGTTCTTCTCCAAAACTGAAAACACTCTGTTCCACCCAATGAACTAGTTGTTTTTCTAGTTTTTAAGACAGCTACAGATGGGGTGCAGCTGGAAGGAATATTGTTAAAATGCAGATTGTTACTGTGATTTAGCAACTTCTATTAAGTGTGCAATTAAGGCTCTTGCTCTCCATCTGAGAATATGACTCATTATGATCAACAATATGAAAAGTTAGATTTTAAACAAGGGATATGACGCAAACTTGACTTTTTGGAGCTTTCTACCCTGTAATAATGTAGTTTTCTAATCAAATACATGCCTGAAGAGGTTTTAGATGACATGCATGGATGTTTAAAAGAAAAGTAACATTTTTTACAATCTGAGCCTTATTTCGGTAATAAAACAAGTTGTTTTACTCACCCATAGCACTTTGGTGTCATATGGAGCATTTCCGGAGATGTTTTAGATTAGCGTTAGGCTAACGCCGTTAGCCTAGCGCGACTTATAGCCATAGCTCGGGGCATTCCCCGAGCATGTAATATGCCCCGTGCGGGCTCCAAATAACACAAACTTTAGCACCTTTCAAATCATAGAAGCTCGATGTCTTAGTCTACGATTTTGTTTGAATCAAAAGTGGCCTGTAATCCGAGATTTAGCCATAGTTTACAGCTTTGCGTTCCATGTTTGGGTCCCGGGAGCTGAGAGCACACTCCGCACATGCGCACTGGCGTCCTCATCTACTCGAAACTATGGCTAAATCTCAGATTACAGGCCACTTTTGCTTCAAACGAAATCGTAGACTAAGACATCGAGCTTCTATGATTTGAAAAGTGCTAAAGTTTGTGTTATTTGGAGCCCGCACGGGGCATATTACATGCTCGGGGAATGCCCCGAGCTATAGCTATAAGTCGTGCTAGGCTAACGGCGTTAGCCTAACGCTAATCTAAAACATCTCCGGAAATGCTCCATATGACACCAAAGTGATATGGGTGAGTAAAACAACTTGTTTTATTACCGAAATAAGGCTAAAATTGTAAAAAACATTAGTTTTCCTTTAAGTAATCTAGTCTACATCACCCATGTTCCAAGCCCATTCTCCAGAAGTATAAAAAACCATGATACAAAACAGTACACCACAACTTGACAAACCTGATGCGATGTGCAGTAGTTTCATTAGCGGGATGTATGCTGATTATGTTGTGATAGCGCTCTGAAGAAGGAGTGTTTTCAAAAACGGAAGCGTACCTTTTAAAACATGTTAAAGAAGACCTATTGTGCTTGTGTGTGCTATGAAGCGTTTTCACGGACTCAAAAAATCCGACCTTGACCCGGATGTGTGGCCATGTTGGAGATATCGTTCACTCAAAGTAAACACGCTTATAAAGCAACTGTGCAGAAAACTCAATTTCACGATAAACTTTCCACATCGGAATCCAGAATTTCTGATACAGTCGACCAGTTGTACAGAGATAAGTTGGATGCCAAAGAAAAGGAGCGTTGTATGAACAAATTCAAATTAATTGGGCAAGAAGATCCATATGAGATGTTCGATCGCAGTGTGATTCTGAAGTGCTGTATGTTTGCAAGTTTTCTCCCCGACAAAACCCACAATGTCGACGAAACTTTCCGCACCGAAGAGGCCCGGTCAGAGGAACTGTGAAATCCACGCTTGAGTCACTATTAATAATTTCTTATGTGTCCATCTCTAAAAGCTATCATATTATTTTTTGCATAGGAAAACATTTATATTTTGATGTTTAGGGCCTGAAAACCAGTTTTGAGCTTTGGTTTCATTCTATAATACTGTGCTTTTTTTGTTGTTGAAAATCTACAAAAGTTTGAGTGTTTAAACAAGAGAGAAATGTGAGAAAATGTTAATGCGTGTGGTGAGGCGTTTACAGCCTTAAAACATGTAGAATAATTGTAAAACGTAACGTGGTCAGAACGTAACCACCGCAATAAATATGCTCAATATGTTATGTTAGCATATGTGTAGAATCCCTCAGTCGTCCAGGTAGAATCCACGGCAAAAGGAGAAATTCAATTTGTCAACTGGACAAAAGTTAGTACAGTATTCGACCAAATAAAGTTTTGTCCAGTTGACAAATTGAATTTCTCTTTTTGTTATGTGTTAGCAGTTAATACCCCTTCCAAGTGTGATTACCCCCTCTTAAATACTTTATCTTGTAGACCCTTCAGCGGTCGGACATACCCATCCGCATCAGTTTTCCCACTCCCATCTTGCTCTCTCCACTTACCTGCCTGTTTCACCGGAGTTTGATCCCCATTCTTGCTCGTGGTCTGACACATCTACATCTGCACATCTCTGGTCTCTCCTCGGCATCCCTCCTCCGCTGGTGTGAAATGGCGCTGAAGGCTGCCGCGCGCTAATTAGGCTGGTGCAGTTGGCTAATTGGTTTCGGCGTGACTGTAAGCGGCGCTACTGTAACCGGGCCTAAACGCGCACAGAGATGACGGCCGCTAATTGGGTGCTCCATGACAGACACTTGAGGGAGGGAGAGCACCTGCCTCAACCAACAGCTGAGGCGGTTGCTAAGAAACTGCTGTAACTGTACCCCCAAAAGAAATATGTCTAGGGATTTGAGCTATATATAGAGGTTTAGCAGTGCGAGGTAAACTGTATGTATCAAAATAAGGAGCGGGTTAGCCGGTGTTAGCGTGCAGGTAGCAGGGAAGGAGGCGTCGGGGGAGATTTAATGACCATTCCTCTGCTCGCTGCCCCTATAGAACTCAGCAGGGACATGATTCACAGGCAGCAGTGTGTCAGAGCGTGTTTGGGTCCACACCTCGCCAAAGTTGTGCAATACTAAGTCCATTTATATAACGGTACATTCATGCCGTTTTTCTCTTTACGGGAAGGAGTTGAAGAGGAGCTGCAGAGGGAATCTGACACACATCAGTTCTGATATGATACCCATATTCAGATTATGATCTGTCTGTCCTTGGTTTTCAGTTTTCTGTTAGCAAGGTGCCATTTTGAGGACTTTTTTGAAAAAGATTGAATATTTGGTTTTGAATTGTTTGTTGCTATTGCTCTGAAATACTAGTAACCTTGATATTTGTATTAAGTTCGACAAAGATTCAATCTGGAGCAGCTCTTGCTGAAAACAATCAGGAAAGCCGGAACATTCAGATGAATATTTGAAGCTGATATGTCTATCTTTTTTTGTTACCCTCTGTTATACTGTATATTATATTTGATGAGTGAGCTACTGTACCCAAAACAGTTTTCCTTGTGGATCAATAAAGTTGATCTAAGTCTAAGTGTAACCATCACAACAGTCGAACAAGTCAAGAAATCTTAAAGCCCCAGTGTGTAGGATTCGTGGCGCATAGGTGGATGGTGCTATTGCACTTTCTGTTTTAGCTACGGCAGACCTCGAGGGTCACACAGGATCCAGCGAATAAAATCCAGTAAAACTATTTAGTCCAAAACACATGTTAGATCCATTACGACGTGTGATCCGGCAGCATGCTTGTGTCAGGGCTCTCAAGTCTCACGCATTGAGAGTGTGACACACGCAATTCGACGTGTTCACACGCTCACACGCCACACATGGCATTTCTCACGCTGATTTTTTTTTTTTTTTTTTTTGTGCCCAGAAAATCGGTCTGTGTGGCTCAGTTTTCGCGTTTTCAGTGCAAAAAACCTCCCGCACGCAATTCAAGCGCCCCCCCCCCCTCCTTTTGCTTTTGTCAAAAAGAATTTTCCGTATGACAGAAAAAGTCAACGATGGCAAAACATAACCAATGCCATCACCAGATTCATAGCCAAAGAGATGTTGCCGATGCAGTCAGACCTGCCAACATGTACGCATTTTGCGTAGTGGGCACGCAATTTTGACCTCCTTGTTCGCTTGTATGGCTTTGTTGTCTAAAATTGTTGTCTAAATTACGCATATGGATCTCACATTTCGTCCGTTTCACTCAAGTTTTCATTGACTTTCACTGACTCTGCGGCTGAGACACAGATCCACAGATCTGCATGTAAACAGAGAACTTTCAGCCAATCAGAGCGCTTCATTTCCTCCCCACTCCCCCGCCCTGCCTCCCTCCACGCCACAGTTCAGATTCAGGGATGTGAGACAGCGCCAGCTCCCCTCCTCACCCACTGAGCCTGAAAAGTAAGATTAATACGTAGAGTTAGCCCGACACGTGCAATGGTCACCGCCACGTTTCCCCATATTTATTGCAGACAAAACGGTTTGGTTTCCGCACGCAATTCAAGTCCCCCCCCCCCCCCCCCGCGAAAAACTGTTCACTCGCACCCCCCCCCTCCTCGGAAATTACACAGTCTCACGCACGACCCCGCTCAAAACTTGAGAGCCCTGCTTGTGTTGTTTACCCAAAACTACGAGCCTTGCCGAAGGCGAAGGTGGAGCCCAAATGTCCTTCTGCGGCTCTCGTATTCAAAATGGCTGCCTCTGCATGGGGAAGATCCCCCTTTTATGTGACTATATCTAAGTCCAAAAGAATACTTTGATTTCATGATGGAAGTGAAAAGGCTTGGAAAACAATGTATTTTTGAATGGGTATCTTCAATTTCAGTAATTAACGGGTAAAAATCTTACACACTGTCCCTTTAAATTCACTCATTCATTAAAAAATTTGCCTGTATTCTCTGTCGGTGTTGCTATGTTTGGGATCTTCACTGTTGACCTTTGAAGACTGAAACACTGACTCCCCATGTTTAGACGTGTCTCTGGGCATCAGCAGGAGGCCGGTTCCTGAGAGTCTAGAACTAAACCAGGATTATATCAGGGCTTAAGCAGGTCCCTGAAAGTGCAGATGGTTCATATGGCACTACCATGTCACAGATGTACTTTGGTGTTAGGATAGACACAAGCAGAGCTGCCTTAAAGCCTTTCTCTGCGGTCGATTATATGTGGCCTTCAGCATGGAGCCACATGATGTCATCACTTGTTAGTCTGTGGCGCGTGCCAATCCTCCACATCATGGGAGAGATGAACTGTAGCAGACCTGGAAGCATTTCAAAACACAGGTTGGAAAATGGTGCGGCAGTGAAACCATTTGATTCTGCTGGGTTTAAGTGGCTAATTAGCATCTGTGGAGGGAGCGGAATGGGATTTTTCAAGGGCTAAAGGTGTTTGGAAAAGCAATTAAACGCTGGATGGACTTTTTGATGAGCTGCAGTAGTTGAGGAGTTCGGCAATAATCAACACATTTTCAGGCCGTCTCTTCACGCTCACACAGGCTCCACACATCTGCATAAAGAAAAGAGCTTTCACTGCAAATTACCTACTGCTGTTATTATTCTAATACTTCAGATACCTCTTAGAACCGGAATAAGACACACACTAGCTCTATGTTTCTCCTGTTTGATTGGATCAGCTCAGTCGCTTGGATCCTGGGAGGTAGACATTTGTTATGCAGTGTTAATATGCTAGACACACAAACAAAGGGAGTTAGAACTATAAGTTGGAGAAAGGCTTATTGGCAGTAATCATTTTCAAAAGCTATACACACCTTCTCATTTTTTTCTCTTTAAAGAATTTTTACTACTTTTTACATTTTACATACATACAAAAGACATCAAATATATGAAATAAGATACATGGAATTATGAAGTAAAGAAAACAGATAAAACAACTAAATAAATACACTATATTGCCAAAGTATTCGCTCACCTGCTTTGACTCATATATGAACTTAAGTGACATCCCATTCTTAATCCATAGGGTTTAATATGACGTCAGTCCACCTTTGCAGCTATAACAGCTTCAGCGCTTCTGGGAAGGCTGTCCACAAGCTTTAGGAGTGTGTTTATGGGAAATCTTGACCACTCTTCCAGAAGTGCATTTGTGAGATCACACACTGTTGTTGGCTCTCAGTCTCCATTCTAATTCATCCCAAAAGTGTTCTATTGGGTTGAGGTCAGGACTCTGTGCTGGCCACTCAAGTTCATCCACACCAAACTCTCTTATCCATGTCTTTATGGACCTTGCTTTGTGCACTGGTGCACAGTCATGTTGAAGAGGAAGGGGCCATCTCCAAACTGTTCCCACAAAGTTGGGAGCATGGAATTGTCCAAAATCTCATGGTCTGCTGAAGCATTCAGGGTTCCTTTCACTGGAACTAAGGGACCCAGCTCTTGAAAAACAACCTCACACCATAATCCCCCCTCCATCAAACATTACACTTGGCACAATTCCGTCAGACAAGTACTGTTCTCCTGGCAAGTGCCAAACCCAGACTCGTTCATGAGATTGCCAGATGGAGAAGTGCGATTCGTCACTCCAGAGAATGCGTCTCCACTGCTCTAGAGTCCAGTGGCGTCCGACACCACTGCTTCCAACGCTTTGCATTGCACTTAGTGATGTGTGGCTTGGATACAGCTGCTCAGCCATGGAAACCCATTCCATGAAGCTCTCTACACACTGTTCTTGAGCTAATCTGAAGGCCACATGAAGTTTGGAGGTTTATAGCGATTGACTCTGCAGAAAGTTGCTGACCTCTGTGTATGCGCCTCAGCATCCGCTGACCCCGCGGATGGGTGCATGAATACTTTTGGCAATATAGTGTATATATATTTTATATTCAATCCTCAAAGTATCTACCAACTGCCAACAGTACTGCAAACCCTTGGCTTTCTCTCAGATTCATGATGAAGTCTCCTGAAATGGTTTTCACTTCACAGCAGTGCCTCAGGGTCAAGAAATGCCAAGAGTGCAAAGCAGTGCTCAAAGCAAAGGTGGCTATATATAAAAGTCTTAAACAAGTTTGGAGTTATTTTGAGTTTATTCCACATAATTTCCAGTCATAGTTTTGATGCCTTCAGTGAGAATCTACAGTGTAAATAATCATGGAAATAAAGAAGAAACATAAATGAAAAATGTGTCCAAACTTATGACTGGTCATGTAGATCTAAAGCATAGATAAAAGAATAAAAATCCAGGATCGTTTTGGCCTTCTGGGTTTGGTCAGCTGAGTGATAAGAAGCTAAGACTCACCTGATGCTATAGGGGCGCAGTGCAGACCATTGACTGTAGGAGAGGCTGCATGACAAAGCCCCTGGACCAGGGGTGGGCAATTATTTTCCCCCAGGGGCCGAATAAGAAGCTGAAAATATTGTGGAGGGCCGGGCCAAAATTTGAAGTCTACTTTGGTTATTAATTTTATTTCTACGTTGAAATCAGTAAATTGCATTGTTTACAGAAGCTCTATGTTAGTTCTGTGTTATTATTAAGTAATGAGAGAGTGAGGTTTTACAAAAACTGAATTTATTCAGTAAAATAATTCAAAACATTGGTAAACGTGAAACATTTGTGTCCAACTGCAGGAAAACCAATACCAAGTCGTCGCAGAGTTATTCACAGATTCTGAAAGTACAGGTTCTAAGCTTTCCAATGATGTCTTACCTGTGAAAATCTGACAATATTTTAAAAAGTTATCTCTATTTGAAAGCAGCCATAGCAGATCCCAGAAATTCCAGAAACAGCCTCTCAAAGTTTGGTCTCTTCAGCCCTCCTTGCCTAACAAGCATTTTTTAAATAAAAAATGTATGTTTTTAACGTCACTAATGCTGTTATCTGAAACACGGAGAGGCTTCTTCATGATCTCAACTAGCACATTATGCAAAAAAATGAAAATCACAAATTTTGAAAAAAAAAAAATACAAAAAAACCCAGAATTTCCTGAGAATCTGTAATGCCGACATGCGCCCTCAGCTTCCGTGGTGGGACACATTTGTAACTCTTTTTCAGTCACATTAACCCCACAATGCTTTCTGAGTTTAACTTTCTTAACTTTCAGATTGCATCCGACCCTTCTCACCCTGGTCATGGACTTTTTGACCTGCTCCCCTCAGGCAGGAGGCTACGGTGCATTCGGACCAGAACCTCTCGCCATAAAACAGTTTCTTCCCCTCTGTTGGACTTTTGAATAATAATAACACTAGGACTACCCACCCCCCCGCTCTGTGTCAGTCACATTTTTTGCTCCTGTCTGCTTGTACTGATCAACACCTGCACTGTTATACTCTTGTAAATTTGTAAATTGTGTCTTATATTATAGCTTATTGGTTTTCTACTCTATTTTATTCAATTTTATTTGCCGCATGTTAAGTATTTGTTTACATTCCGCTCCGAGTACCGAAGCAATTTCCTAATGTTGTGAACCTGTTCACTCATACGGCAATAAAACCTTTCTGATTCTGATTTCTATTGAGGCACCACAATGTCTTTGTACGCCAAATAATATAATACAAGATATGTCACAAAATGTGTGTCCAACTGCCAAACTGTGTAAAAAAAGGTCAAAATTAGCATGTTTAGTGTTTTTTTCTTCTCGCCTCTGTTGAGCTTTAAAGATCCCATGACATGGTACTTCTTGATGCTTTTATATGGCTCCTTAATGGTTCCCTAATACTGTAAATGAATCCTTCTTCAAAATCAACACTCAGTGCATGAGAAACAGAGATAAGATGAGAAAGAGTAATTTTTCTCTCTCTGAACACTTCATTATGGACGTTGTTGCTTGAATGCAAATGAGGAGAAAAGAGCTGGCCAATAGTAGAGGGTGGGGGCGTGGCCAAACTCTCCGCTCTCGGCTCTCAGCTCTCAGCTGATCCATTTCCGTGTTTTTGCACAGGGGGAGAGATTTGAAGCGTTCCACTGAAAAATAAACACATTTCCACATAAAATAAAATTAAACCACTGCTGTTCAAAGGTCCAGAGGCTCAGATAAAGGACTTCTGAGCCTAGAAACACTCGGACGTGCCTCCAGGCAAATAAAAAAAATGCATTTTGCATTGCCTAGCGCATTCGCAGTCCAAACTCTCTGGGCGTGATTTACAGAGACGCTGAGTACAGACAGACGGGGGTGGAACTGCATTTGCATTTCTTTTTTCGATCTGACGTCAATAAGGTGCCTTGTTCAAAATCGCCCGTTTGAGCTCCGATTTTTTTGTAACGCAGAAAAGGATCGCAAATGCTCAGTTTAGACATTTCACAACTTTTAGCCATGGGGGGGGGTAAACAGGGTAAGGGAGCTCACATTAACATACAAAAACCTCAGAAAGTGAAAATTTCATGCCATGGGACCTTTAACAAGTGCATCAAAGTCAGGTTCATGTTTGAGGTGGAGATGTGAAGTCCGACAGATGATCATCAGGACAAATGCATTATGTACAAATGCATTATGTACAATTTTGAAAATAGTTTTTATTTTATTCATTCCAAACAACCTTTCGCGGGCCGGTCAGAGTCCTTGAAATGCCCGGGTTTGCTCTGGACAGTGCGTTGTGTTCACCTGTCCAACCAGAACCACATGCTTTGACAAAACTTTACAAAGACGAGTGGATCTGGAGCCGATTTCAGCAATTTAGCAGTTGTTATTTCTCTCAAGTAGTTACATAGTTACATATTTGTATATATTTTGTTCTGAATTCCACAAGGAAACCTAACAAGATACAAACTCCAAAAGGCCTCAAATAGTCCAGGAATTGAACCCAAGACCTTTGTGCTGTGTATTGACGGCGCCTTTCATTCGGCGTAGAGTTTATTGCATTGTTAGAACAGTATTGTTACGTTTACGCTGTGAGTTGAATTAGCTTGGCGCTAGCTCTAGCATCTGTTTACGCTGCGCCGCCGGAGGGGAACACCCGCGGACATTAATCCCCTCAACTTATTGTGCGAGACATGTCAGCATTATCCATCCTCCACCCCCCAAAGTCCAATTAGCTCCATTCTAATACAAACAAACAACCAGGGGACACATCATTTGGCGTATCTGTGCAAAGAACGCCACATTGCACGACAAATAATTAACACGCATTGTTCTTAGCGTTTACAATCCCAAGCAAACAGCGTTATGGCATGAGGAATAAGGTGCCCCAAAGTTTCATAAAAGTCCAATCAGCTGATCTCTGGGTGCTAAAGCGGGCCAACTGTTTCGTGGCACACTTTCCGTTAATCAGAGTCATGCAGATGTGCCTTCTGAGGGCAATAACTTGGCGTCGTGTGGGGGGAGGCTCTGGAGCTCGGCCAAAGGGGACGAGCCCTGATGGGGTGTGCCCGGGGGGAGGTACACAGCTGGTCCAGAGGCTGCGAATCATAAACACAAACAGATTCAGGCACAGGCAATAGAGCTAAACGTTAAGCTCTCATCAAGGTGTTTGCAGATTATTTTTGTGCTTCACCGAGTTGAAAAAGATGGTCAAACAATTAGGAAAGGCGTGGCTTTTGTGTGAGCTGCTGGAACAGTGTGGATCCCGTGTGTTCAAAGTTCAAAGTCAGCTTTATTGGCACAATAACAGCATTCATTCGTGGGAGTTGGAATCAAGCTACCAACCTGTGGGGTGATGGACACACACTCAACCAGCTGAGCTACTGTCACCCTGATCGCAATGTCGATTTAAAGGAAAAGTAACGTTTTTTACAATTTGAGCCTTATTTCGGTAATAAAACAAGTTGTTTTACTCACCCATAGCAATTTGGTGTCATATGGAGGATTTCCGGAGATGTTTTAGATTAGCGTTAGGTAGGCTAACGCCGTTAGCCTAGCGCGACTTATAGCCATAGCTCGGGGCATTCCCCGAGCATGTAATATGCCCCGTGCGGGCTCCAAATAACACAAACTTTAGCACTTTTCAAATCATAGAAGCTCGATGTCTTTAGTCTACGATTTTGTGTGGTCAAAAGTGGCCTGTAATCCGAGATTTAGCCATAGTTTCGAGTAGATGAGGACGCCAGTGCGCATGCGCGGAGTGTGCTCTCGGGACCCAAACATGGAACGCAAAGCTGTAAACTATGGATAAATCTCAGATTACAGGCCACTTTTTATTCAAACGAAATCGTAGAGCAAGATATCGAGCTTCTATGATTTGAAAAGTGCTAAAGTTTGTGTTATTTGGAGCCCGCACGGGGCATATTACATGCTCGGGGAATGCCCCGAGCAATGGCTATAAGTCGCGCTAGGCTAACGGCGTTAGCCTAACGCTAATCTAAAACATCTCCGGAAATGCTCCATATGACA
Source organism: Paratrypauchen microcephalus (assembly GCA_036785185.1). NCBI lineage: Eukaryota > Metazoa > Chordata > Actinopteri > Gobiiformes > Gobiidae > Paratrypauchen > Paratrypauchen microcephalus. The sequence continues at coordinate 2,919,469 of JAVJIX010000119.1, read as the reverse complement.
CCAAAGTGATATGGGTGAGTAAAACAACTTGTTTTATTACCGAAATAAGGCTCAAATTGTAAAAAAAAAAAAACCTTACTTTTCCTTTAAGATTAAAGGGCAAATATTATGAAAAACGATTATCTATTTTCTAGGTTGTAACCTCATCACAAACATACTGTACCTGGTGTTTTGTGTTCTTCTCTCAAACAGAAAACACTCCACTTTGTGATGTCATGGGGTAATACAGGAAGTGCTTTGCTGTGTTTTTAAACTCCATACACCTTCAATAGAATTGTCCAATGTCCAATTTGGGAATTGGACATTCCAGGCACATCATTAAAGAGGGAGTAGTGTGCAAAATTGACTTTTTGGAGCTTTCTACTATGTTATAACATCCCCTAATCAAAAACATGGCGGAAGAGGTTTTTGATGTTATCCGTGCATGTTTGAGTAATCTAGCAATCTCTCCTGGACCCTATACAAATCTTGTCCAAGGCTCCGGCCGCAAGCCTACATCACCCATGCTCCCACACGACAATTGTCCGTAAATATACAAAAACATGATACAAAACAATACACTACAGCACTGACAAAACCGATGGTTTCATTAGTAGAATGCACACTGTGTTGTGATAGCACTCTGAGGTGACTTAACTGCCCAAAACAAATGTAAAACTTATAAACATGTTAATACTTGACAAATTTAGCACTTTCAAAACAATAAAAGGTAACATGGTGATCTAAATATGTTATGTCTTAGCTGTTAATAAATACCCCTTAGAAGTAAAATAACCCCTGATTCACCATTTGATGCTGTTATCTACAAAATCTCAAATACAGGCCTGGAAAAAAATAAGAGAACACTGTATTTTTTTCTGAATTCAGCATCTCTACAGGTATTACAGAATCAGAATCAGAAAGGTTTTATTGCCATATGTTTGAACATTTTCACAACATTAGGAAATTGCTTCGGTACTTGGAGTGAAACAAAATAGAATAAAATAAAGTAGAAAACTTAAATTAACAAATTTACAAGAATACAAGAATACAAGAATATAGCAGTGCAGGTGCAGGTAACGATCAGGTGCCAAAAATCCACAATGACACAGAGCGGGGGGTGGGAACAGTCCTAGTGTTGTTATTATTCAAGAGTCCAACAGCAGAGGGGAAGTAGCTGTTTTTATGGTGACAGGTTCTGGTCCGAATGGACCGTAGCCTCCTGCTCCCCTCAGGCAGGAGGCAAAAAGTCCATGACGAGGGTGAGAAGGATCGGATGCAATCCGACCTGCACGTGTCCGTGTCCTGGAGGTGTACAGGTCCTGAAGAGATGGAAGGCTGCAACCAATCACCTTCTCAGCAGAGCGCACAACACACTGCAGTCTCTGTTTGTCCCTGGATGTGGCTCCAGCATACCACACGGTGATGGAGGAGGTGAGGATGGACTCGATGATGGCAGTGTAGAGCTGCACCATTGTCCGTGCTGGCAGGTTGAATCTCTTCAGCTGCCTCAGGAAGTACATCCTCTGCTGGGCCTCCTTTAGGACGGAGGTGATGGTGGGCTCCCATTTGAGGTCCTGGGTGACGGTGGTCCCCAGGAAGCGGAATGAGTCCACCGTGGTGATGGGAAGGGTCAGTCAGGATGATGGATGGGGGGGAGTGGGGCTGTGTGCTTCCTAAAGTCCACAATGAATTACAGCCATTCCATTCCAGCGTCTGTTGAATTCCAACACAAACACAAAGCTGAGCTACTTTAGTTCTTGCACCAGGAGTGGAATAAAGTCACCCAAGAACAATGTGAAAGACTTGTGGAGAGCATGATTCAAAGCTGTCATTCAAAATAAGAGTTATTGCAACAAATATTGATTTCTGAACTCTTCTTAAGTGTAAACATTAGTATTATGTTGTTTTAGAATTAATTTGATGTATGTATCTTTTTTGTTATTTTGACCATTTGTCATTTTTTTGCAAATAAATGCTCTAAACGATAATATTTTTATTTGGAATTTGGGGGAAATGTTGTCAGTAGTTTATAGACTCACTGTTCCTTTTGCCCAAACACATACCTTTCAGCAGTAAATTCAGAAAAACTGATAATTTTGCAGTGGTCTCTTTTTCCAGAGCTGTATATAAATAAAAAAGAACAACTCTACCAAACACCAACTCATTAGTGAGCAGAGGGTTTGCAGCAGCACTTACAGAGGTGGAAGTAAAATGGATATTGGATTTAAAAAAAGAGCTGGTGAAGAATAAGTGTGCTCGAATCAATTTGACTCAAGTGAGAGTTTAAAAAGAATGGCCTAATTCGTCATCTCCATGAGATTGTGCTGAAAAGCGCTTCAGATTATACTGCCACAAACTCTGTGTGGTATTTTTCCATCAGTCACAAGCAATAGCGGCCCCAACACACTGCAATCACAGCAAGTGCAGAGTTGATTATTTGACCTCCCCTGTTCTGCCTTCATCTCATTTGATAGTCTTTTTCCAAGTATGTAGTGTTAAAATGAACTCACATTTGGTAAATTGCAAGGTCAGTTTAAACTTAAAAGGGCTCTCTTTGATCTGAATGATCTCTAGCATCTGCAGCCAGTCATGAATCAGTGCTAGTGCAGCCTCTGTAGCTCAGTGAGTGAATTCTGGAGGTTCTCAGCTTCACATGAGCCTGTCCATACACTGAGAATGAGACAATGTAAATATATAATAAAATAAAAATATCAATTGTCAAATAAAATAATTCAATAAAAAGCAGCACCAAGTTCCTGGGTGTGCATATCTCTGAGGACCTCTCCTGGTCAAAGAACACTGCATCACGGGCCAGAAAAAGCCCAACAGTGACTCTATTTCCTCTGCAACCTGAAGAGAGCCAGAGCCCCAGCTCCATCATGAGCACCTTCTACAGAGGCACCACAGAGAGCATCCTCACCAGCTGCATCACTGTGTGGTATGGCACCAGCACCGTGTCCTGCACCCGGAAAAAGCTACACCGAGTAGTGAGAGCAGCTGAGAGAATCGTGGGTGTCTCTCTCCCCTCCCTGCAGGACATCTACCGCATCCGCCTCACCCGCAAAGCCCTCTGGGTGATCCCACCCACCCATCCAACTGCCTCTTCAGTCTGCTGCCATCAGGAAGGAGACTGAGGAGCCTCAGGGCCAAGACCAGCAGACTGAAAGACTTCATCCACCAAGCTGTCAGGATGCTCAACTCTCTCCCTGCCCTGCCCTCTCTCCCCCAATGACTCTGCTGCTTAAAGGACACAATTTAAGCTTTTTCTTTTCTTTTTTTTTTTTTTTTTAAATACGCTCCACATTGTGTGTTTTACCTGTTTGTTTTATATACAAGTTTACTGTACTTTTGCTACAGGTATATGTGATGTTTTAGTCATGGTGTTTATTGTCTTGTTTATCACATGTTTTATGTTCACTGTGGGCCTAGGGGGCGCTGCAATTTCAAATCCTGTGTGTGCAACCTGTACATATGTTTTTTTGACAATAAAGCTGACTTTGAACTTTGAAAATAACATATATGGTACATGACATACATACAAATACAGACTCCTCTGAAAAAATGCCCAATATCTGCCTTCTCCAGTTTATAGAAGTATTAATCTAAGGTGAAAAATTCCACATTTATTCCACATCCATCACTGAAATAAATAAATCTGACTGGAAAGCTGAGTGTGAGCTTGGTGAAGGGCAGACTGATATCCCTTTGTATAAAATACACAGAAAGGTATTCTGGACTTTTCAGGTATGGTGTAATTTGTAAGAGATGCTCGTAGATGTAATTTGTCAGGTTTTGTACATCAGCCAGAAACAAATTAAACACTGATTGGGTAAATTTAAACCACATTCCAAACTTCCTACTCTCTGTGGGCCTCTTGCTTCTAAACAACAACAATTTGTCCAAACGACAAAGAGGCTGATAAATTTGGAGACATGAGCAAAGCACTTTAGCATGTTCTGCGGTGGTGTTACAGACTGATTTTACACATGACCTAATTGCTGCGCCGTAACATCACTCTGATCTCAGGGGGCACTCTTCCTCCTAAACACGTCCTTTCATTGTAAATAAGGAGCGTAGTGGGGCAGGGAGTAGGCGCAGCTCCAAACAGCTGGTCAAAAGCGTGCGGCTAATAGCATCCATACATCAGAGCGGTGTACGGTAAGGGCTGCCTGACTTTCACTGTCACACGCAGGTTATAAACAGTCTTCTACATTAGAGTTATGTAATGGCGTGACTTTGGGTTGAAGTCAAAGCTGTGCGCAGCAGAGTCATTGATGAATATGAGCAGAGAAAAGATTAAATTAGTTCATAAAGTTGCCAGTCAGGAGCTGTACTTTATTTTTATTGTTAGAACTAGTTCATAAACGGTTTGCAGTGGTCCAAAATGTAATCCTCACTTATCTTATGCATTTAGAGCATTCTAATTATTCACACAGATGCGGTCATAAGCAAGTTTTGTAGTGGAAACAAAAAAAACAACTAAAAATCAACTATCAACACACTATTAACAACGAGGAACTAAAAACTATTCAATAAAATGCTAACATAAATGTGCAGTTGCAATGAATGCAATTTGACAGCAGATTTTTATGTATTTACTTGTTTGTTTTTTAACAGCACGGAAGAACTTAGGACTTTACCTATGATGTCAGAAAACTGGAAAATTCAATATTACATGTTATTTATGGGGCTTAAAGCCCCAGTGTGTAGGATTCGTGGCGCATAGGTGGATAGTCGCTATTGCAATTCCTGTTCTAGCTACGGCAGACCTCGAGGGTCACCTGGGCGTGCCGTAACGCGGACAGCCGTGAAGTGCACCCGATAACTACTGTATAAATAAAACGCGGTCCCGTTCACTGTTTTTTTTTTTTTCTTTTCACATGAGAGCACACATTCCCGATCGTGTACCATGACAATCTACACATCAAATGAAACCTTACAGTCTCCTCTTTTTGACTATGCAATTCATTTCCCGGCACAGCAGTCACTCCCTGAGCACATGGGGCTTTTATACGGAAAAGCACAAAACGAGGTTTGTTACTTTGCTTACCTTTGAAGCCTCTGGACAGGTCAAACATCAGCATTTCACCATAAGCTTGGTCTCAATCTGTCCATAAGGATCCAGCGAATAAAATCCAGTAAAACAATTTAGTCCAAAACACGTGTTAGATCCATTACGACGTGTGATCCGGCAACATGCTTGTCGTTGTTTATCCAAACGCGTACTATCTCATGTGAAAACAACGAGCCCTTTGCCAAAGGCGAAGGCGGAGCCCAAATGTCCTTCTGCGGCTCTCGTAATCAAAATGACTGCCTCTGCATGGGGAAGATCCCCCTTTTATGTGACTATATCTAAGTCCAAAAGAATACTTTGATTTCATGATGGAAGTGAAAAGGCTTGGAAAACACTGTATTTTTGAATGGGTATCTTCAATTTCGGTAATTAACGGGTAAAAATCTTACACACTGTCCCTTTAAAAGGAGCAGATTTACTAAAAATGAATTCATCAAACAATCGCGAATAAAAGCAGATAACAAGGTCTGAGCTGGCAGTGTATAGCAGGCACAGCAAAAAATAAAGGTAAATTCTCTATGACATTGGGTCTGAAAGCTGTACACCAAAGATCTGATAACAGAAGATTGAAGTCACAGATTACGGCGCGAGGTATAAAAATCCCATCCTCGTGCCTCCGCATCTGCTGCAGCCTCTTCACTTTTAATCACGCCAATTTCAGCTCATTTCTGACAATTTCCTCTGTTTGTCAGGCGCTGATTTGTAGCGCAGTGCAGTTTGATTTTGTCTGAAAATTTGTCCCTCCAAGAAGAAAGAAGAAAAACAGGCCAGATAACCCAGTGTGTATCAGATCGTGTCCAAATGGGATGTATTCAGTGTTGTTGCATTGACGTCCAATATGGAGAACAGGGTTGAATTCTGAAGGGCTCATTGGTTTACCAAAAGAATAAACAAGAATAAACATGGGCAGTGTATTGGGAGACACACTCAAGAGCCATTCCTCCAACAGTCAACAACGCTTCTGTTTTACATTCTATAGTAAATAATTAAAGATGCACGGTGTGACCTTTCTGGCGGAAAGTCCGTCAAATGCTTAAGTTCATGGAGAGGTTATTGCTTTGTCTCTTTCTCAGCATGTCATTAAACCTTTCTATCTTCAAGGAAACCAAACCAGACCAAGTCACAGGTCAGATCTGTGGAGACAGAATCAGAGTCAGAATGCCTGTTTTTCTAGGTATTTTTGAGCTATAAAACCACCTGGAGCTGAATAAATGAAAAGGTAGAGCTGTTTAATGTCATATTGTGGAACATTCCAGGCAGAGGAATGGCATCTCCATAGAAACAAGCAGCAGGTGACTGACCCAACCGAAAAGTTACATATTAGTGCACCTGTAAGGAAATAACATTTTGGTCACATTCTTCTGCAGTGTTGTCACGAAACTAAGCTCTGAAGGAATAGACAATGAAAAAAGGAGATAAGGTGAGCGCTGCTACAGGGCTCTAGTGGGTCGGATGGAGGGATGTGGAAATTCGATGAGGCCACTTGAGGTGAGATCGGCGATTAGCCGCCTTCCAACATGGAGCTGTGAGTGGTGCTGGAGCTACAAATGTAATCCGAGGCACTTTATACAAAAATAAATAAAAATCCTTTATAACATGGACCAGCCTTTTCGACATCCAAGGGTCTTCGTCAGGACTTTATGTGCTAAGGAAAGAGTCATGTGATCAAACCATGTGACACAGGCCCAATACAAATACACAAACACAAAAATAACACTGGTCTACAAATTTTTGGACTCAATCTGCTTCCAAGATAAGTGGCTAAATCTCATTTATATTGATAAGACGAATTGAAAATCAATTGATAACTGTGCTGGTTAGCTAATGTATATGTAATAATAATCATACAGGGGGTCCTTGGGTTACGACGGTCTCGGTTTACGACGTTTCATGGTTACGAACGCGCCCCCATTAAAATATATATATATATATTATGCGTCATTCCGTCTTACGCGGTTTAGCGTGGTAAGAGATGTAAACAAACGCGAACGGCGCGCGGCGCACGGCGGAAGAATACGCTTTGTTGTGGTTGTAGGGAGAAGAAGACGGCCTCGTGGGCGTGCCCAATGTGGGCGGAAGTACTTGATGTGGGCTCTGATCTGCTCCTATGAAAGCGACAGTGATAACCAAGCAGCGTAGTGGTCTAATTATTGAGATGGAAAGGTTATTGGTGCTTTGGTTGGAAGATCAAAGTCAAAATCCGACTTAAGATGAAATTCGGGTTACGACGCGTCTTAAGAACAAGATCAACGTCGTAACCCGAGGACCCCCTGTATATATATATTGATACGTGTTAGAACTCATATATAAAATGAATGACATATTAAAATGAATGTATTGAAATGTGCAGACAGGCTTTCAGATAGAACTGGTTGCTTGTAGACAAACTAGTCATAGTCATAGTTAGCTTTATTGTCGAAAAACCATATGTACACGACACAGTAAATCGAAATTTCGTTTCCCCACTAACCAAGCAGGAGAGTTTGATAGCGATGGGGAGGGGGAGGGGTCGCAACGCATGTGCGCGCCGCCAACTTGGAGATAACAGAGTGGAAAAGATGCAGTATGAACAACAACAATATTCAAACATGTTACAACAAAAACAATTGGACAGGTAAAACACACAGCGTTTTTTTCTTTGGTGACAGACGGGAGGGTGGGGAAGGGAGCAGGCCAGAAAATTGATGAAATTGATTGAAAACTGAAGTAGAGGCGAACATTTCTAATAGACAGGGCAACGTGTTTACATAATACTCGTCCAGGTAGAATCCATGATAAAAGGAGAAATTCAATTTGTCAACTGGACAAAGTTTGTTTGGTCGAAAACGTTTCGCCGCTCATCCGAGAGGCTTCGTCAGCTCTGGTTCTAGTGCTGGTTAGACCCTGTTTATATCTAGCTGCAGGGAGGAGCTCCTACACTGAAATAGCTCTGAAACTATCTCCACTAATCTGTCTCTTTGTTTTCCAAATTACTCTGGCGACTAGTTTAGCCTCTCTATTCAAGCCTAACGATGTACCAACACAGGCGGGCGTGCCAGAGTGGACCGTCATCTGCCGTACATCTTCACCTAGAAGCCACGGGCCATTCTTTTGAGGACAGTGAGGTTCAGATCTTAGCCAGGGAAAAGAACTGGTTTGAGAGGGGGGGTTAAAGAGGCAATTTTTGTCAAAAAAAAGAGAATCCGTCATTAAATAGAAATGGGGGAGTTAGACATAACTTGTCTCCCATTTATAATTCGATTCTCAAACCAAGTCAAAAACAGACAAAGAAACATTAGGGCAGACAAGCCAGGGCAGAGGGGTGGAGAATAGGGAGGCTAAACTAGACTTACTCGCTAAACTTACTCGCCAGAGTAATTTGAAAAACAAAGAGACAGATTAGTTGAGATAGTTTCAGAGCTATTTCAGTGTAGTGAGCTCCTCCCTGCAGCTAGATATAAACAGGGTCTAACCAGCACGAGAACCAGAGCTGACGAAGCCTCTCGGATGAGCGGCGAAACGTTTTCGACCAAACAAACTTTGTCCAGTTGACAAATTGAATTTCTCCTTTTATCATTGTCTTCAAAATATTTTAAACAGCTTACAGTGGTCCAAAGTTATTCCTGTCTTCCCTTATGCATTTGAAACATTCTAATTATTCATCACAATGAGTTTATAACAGCTTTTCACAACTTTCAATGAGCATACTAACCGCACAGGTCATGATGAACCTACAGTAAAGCACTTTATAATTAAATGCAGACAGTACACAGTAGACTGGATCTGAAGAGCTGATGTACATGAAAAAAAAAAAACATTTTAAATAACTCTCTGAAAAGGTTTATAATTATAGCATAACGAAAACAATTCGAGCTCCTTCAGACCGTCTGCAGTCTGAAGTCCCCTTGACCCCTCCCAGTGGGACTCACAAGTAAATAAATAAAGAGGTCAGTGCTCGCGCTTTACCAAGTTAATTGCATCATTACCAGAACTTATGAATAATGTAACAGGCCTAGACAGTAATACAAGTTTAATGCGTTATAATGGGTTATGTAACTATGCCACATGATGCAAACTATGCAAATTTAAAGTACAAAGTGACAGGAGAGAGGGAGGAGGCACGGAGCAGGTAAGGGATGAGTGAGCAGGAGACACGTGCATTAACAGAGCTGTGTGAATAGGGCGAAAATACATGGACAATGTTAACAAATTTGAGCCCATATTACACTATACAGTAGTACCTCACCTTACAAAATTAATTCGTTCCAGAAGTGGTTTCGTAACGTGAATTTTTCGTAAGTTGAGTAGCTATTTCAATGGAAAAAGCCTGATTCGTTCCAAGGCCCCGTTCCAAGTTTTTTTTTTATAGTGTAACATTTTTTTTTATAGTGTAACATTGTGTTCTGCATCCTGATTGGCTAAGAGACTGTAGACCCAGGACTAAACGTGGACTATACCAGGTCTAGACCAAGGTCTAAACCTGGACTGGACCAGGACTAAACCTGGACTAAACCAGGACTACCTCACGTACCTCACGAGTCACGGCTGAGGCGAGCAGCGACTGCGTGCGTGGGGGGAAGGGGGAGGGCGGAGAACTGTGCGCATGGACACACGTGTGATGCATGACCCGGCGCGGGGCTGCGAGCACGAGACCCGTGCTCAAACCGTGCCTCCTCTAGACCAGGTCTAAACCAGGATTAAACCAGGATTAAACCACCGCGTGTGGGTCTATTTCCTGGTTTCGTGCTAGCTCTGCCGGTGTACCTCACGAGTCACGGCTGAGGCGAGCAGCGAGGACCTGGTCTAGAGGAGGCACGGTTTGAGCACGGGTCTCGTGCTCGCAGCCCCGCGCCGGGTCATGCTGCGCTATCACACACGTGTCCGTGCGCACACTTCTCCGCCCTCCCCCTTCCCCCCACGCTTCACTATTAAAACATTTTGTTGAAAATCTATGAAAGTTTGAGTGTTTAAACAGAGACAAATGTGAGAAAAGTTTAAATCCAATCTGAGAAAAGCGTATAATGTGTGTGGCTGAGCGCGCATTATTTGAATTTTTGAGATTTCGCGTTTCGTAACTTGGAATTTTCGTTTGTTGGGTCTTTCGTAAGGTGAGGTACCACTGTATTCTGATCCATGTTACAATGTTGTTTCCTCATCAAAAACATGCCAGGATTTTTGTTTCATTCACACAGGTTTATCACACACACACCCTGCATATTTAGGCTGAGTTCTTCTCTCAAACAGAAAACACTCTGTTCCACCTTGTGATGTCATGTGGTGATGCAGGAAGTGCTCCACTGTGTTTTAAATTCGATACACCTTCACTGGAGTCCTAAAATTCCCAATCAAACTCCAGAACTCCAGGTATGTTTTTGTGGAGGTAACAACATTCTAATGTGGCAAAAGTGTGTTTAGCCACACTACAGACAGAATGTACACCAAGTCTCTGATTATAAAGAGTTTTCATCAATCACAAACCAGGAACGTAAGTAAAGCGAGTTACAGGTAGGTAAATAAAAAGTAGCTGTCGTAACATAGCACTGACTGAAGGAGTGTTACGATCTGGCAGGTCTGAGCTGGCTTGAATGACTCTTAAACCCTTTTGATTGCAGAGAAAATAGCACCATGCGATTATGACTTCTGACTTTTTCGTGTGCAACTGTTTTGTGACGCAAATATATCACTTTTTGGACAAATGTTGTTTTGAGAAGAAAAACAAGCTTTATTAACTGTCGTGGCTAACTTGCCAGACCTACTAAGTCAGCGTTAATGCACGACACTGCTGAAGGGGACGCCGTACAGATTCACATCAAAAAACCCAAACTATCCCCTTAACATCAGCGGGGTGAATTCATGAAAATAAAAGTAGGTGCTTTTGGCCTTAAATATCTGGTTTATTAGCGTTGCCAGATATCCAATCCAGTCCACTTTATTTCTGTAGCCCATTTCATAAACAAAACAGCTTCCAATGTGCTGCGCAATACAGATAAAACATATCCAATAGAAAAATAAAATAAAGCTCTATATAACTCCACTAGTCTTTGTTAAGACAATAAAATTAGTAAATCAAATAAAAGCAAGAACACAAATACATAATAAAAAGGTAATAAAAAAAATGAAATACATAAAAGACACAGAAGACCACACAACTCATGGGGTGTTAAAAGCCAGAGAATAAAAGTGGGTCTTAAAGGGATATGCCACCCCCAGGTCAAACTTGGGCATCTCCCCACAGTCCAGAGACTAAAATAAGTGGTGGAAAGCGTTTTTCTGGTGACGCAGCCATTGTCCGAGTCTGTCAGCACTGACCGCCGCGGTATCTGCAGCTACTGCGTTAGACTGGAGTCTAACGGCGCCAGAGAAAGATTTCGGCCAAAAGGAATTAATTTGCTCGATGCTTTTCCCAATTACTTTCTGTGTAGTGCGCATTCATATCGAGTGCAAATAAATGTGCAAATCAACATGGAGAGCTTGACTTGGTCATTTTGGGTGGGAACTATTTTCCAGTGCGGAAAAACACAGACGAAGCACACACCACGCTGCGTAACAGGGGAACTCCCTTCCTGGTGCGTAGTTGGGATTCCCCTGTCAGCGTGGTGTGTGCTTCGGCTGTCAAAAATGATGAGTGATGTTACTCTATCCCCACTTAAATAAGCCGTGTGTCTGGCGCAACCAGGTCTATTTTACATAATAAAAATAATAATAATAATAGTACTACACAAATGTAAAGGGCCATACACAAAAAATATTAGCAACAAATAAGTTCTACCCCAGCTGAGCAAATCAATAGGCTGAGAAGACCTAACTTGTCTTTACAGAGTTTTCCTTGTCTTTTCCATGTCTGGCATAGAACTTTTAGAGAGATTTAAACCTATTTTATACCCAAAATGACACGTCTCTGGCGGTTGAAGTGCACTCTTTAGTAACAGTCTCTGGATTATGCATTTTGACCTTTATCTAATACGACTACAACAATAACCTTTTAAATGAGCACGATTGGGAGGTTGTGCTCCACCTGAAGGTTAATATTTAAATCTTAATGAAGAGCGGTGCCATGAGCTGCCTCCGGATCCCTTTGCTTTTGCCCTGTGCACGCTCAGATCTATGACGACGCCTTACGCTTTCATATTTGGAGCATACTTGGTGTGAAGATGAAGGTGGAGGTTGGAGAGCAGAAATATAATGAGTTATTAAAGGGGACATATTACACAACACTGATTTGTAATCAACACAATTACTTTTTCACTCACTAAGCATTTGGACACCACTAAAAACTGTATAACCCCTGTTTTAGTGCCGTAAGTAGTGATTAGTGTGGACATTTAGACACTGTTATAAACAGGGCTGGACTGGGACGAAAAAACGGCCCTGGCATTTTCGGTCTCTCATAATTAGCGGAGCACAACGGACTAATTTATGTTTGTGTTCCCCGAAGCAAAGTATTTTATTATTGTTACATCTTGGTCGAGGGGAAACCAGGGCGCAACAATTAAAGGAAAAATCCCAGCTCCCAAAAACCACCAGCAAACTCACAGTAAATACACATTCAATATTTAAAATGCATCGACCGCAGGACTGTCATGCCCGGTATGCCTGATTACCAGTGCAGGACTGGTTATAAAGCATGGATGTAGGACCCAAAAGCAGCAAGATTAGGGCATGATGGTCACCACTAAAGCGTATCAATCACCATTATCTTCATGTAACACATGATAAAAAGCAATAACATCGTTGCTGTGGCCGAGAGGTTAAGGCGATGGACTTGAAATCCATTGGGATGTTCCCGCGCAGGTTCGAACCCTGCCAGCAACGTCTGTCTGAGTGAAGCAAGGATTTGTTTTATTCTGTCCACTGCTGTTTTTGCCTCTTTCCAGTTGGTCAAACAGAAAAGTATTTGATGTACTTATCCCAAAAAACAAAAGGGAATGTAGCTCAGTGGTAGAGCACGTGCTTTGCATGTATGAGGTCCTGGGTTCAATTCCCAGTATCTCCACTCAATGGTATTTCTTGGCACCTTTTCCCATGCATAATCTCCAGTAGCAAAAGTTGCTTTCCTTGGAAAGTCTGTTCAGTGCAGGTTTTGGGCATGAAGGTCACCTCTAAAGTGAAGTTTACTAGCTTTTGACAGTCAACTGTGCTTTTACAGTACATTTGGAGTTGCAAATAAATCACATTTTGGAAGGAATAAAAACCACTCACAAGTACTCGAAGCACCTTTAGAGATTGTCAAAGATTGCAATGGCCGGGAATCGAACCCGGGTCAACTGCTTGGAAGGCAGCTATGCTCACCACTATACCACCATCGCAAGTTATGAGGAGTGTCACACAGGGACATCACATTCCGTTCACTACAGTGTGTTAAAGGGTGTCAGTTCAAATCCCATCACTGCCATTTTTGTCTCTGATGCCAAGATGAACAACGGTAGGCTTTGCACTATTCTGCGCTGATGTCAGCACCACTGGATAAGCTCGTGCAAGTTTAGGGCATGAAGGTCACCTCTAAAGCGTATGCTTAGCATATATGAAGTTCAGTGTTCAATCTCCATTATCTTCATGTAACATATTATAAATGGCACCCGGAAAAAACTGTTGCTGTGGCCGAGAAGTTTAGGCTTGAAATCCATTGGGATGTTCCCACGCACATTCGAATCCTGCCAGCAATGTCTATTTGAACAAGGATTTGGTGATTACACGCTGGCTGATGTTCTTGGCCGTCTTTCTAATCAGTTTTAGAAGGTCAGCTCTTGAATGTATGCTCACACAACACTGACCCTTCAGAACTTTTCACCAGGTTGTTTTCCCTTCTCATTTACCCTCTCCAGTGGTGGAAGGTAATGAAGTAAAAGTAGTAAAGTACTGTACTTTGGTAAATATGGTAGGTATCTGTACATTACTTTCTATTTAAAAGGTCATAGTTTTACTTCACTACATTAAAGAGCAGGTATCTGTACTTTCTACTCATTTTTGAACAGGATTTAAAAGTGAAACTATTTTTATTATAGTCTGGGACCTGCTGAAAAGGCTGAGGGTTTATTTTTTTTAAGTACTTCTTCCACCACTGACGCTCTCACAGTATTCAGAGTGATTCGTGCATGTTTGAGTAATCTGTATTCTTCTGTATTCAAGACGTCATTGCGCCAACCTCTCCTCGTTTTCACCTTCACCGGTACTCGCCCACTACGACGTAAGCACTTTATTTTCTTAAGTGGTCATACATGTAATATTCAACAGTCATTCTCAGACAAATGAAATCAAATCTGCTGCTCGCTAACATGACCTGCAGCCATTCACAGAAGCAGCCAGGACGTTTACGGTGATGTACTGCACAGGGATCGGTTATTAATACCTCGTTGGGCACAGCAGTTTTCCAGCCCAACCCTTCTTTCTTTTATTAAGTCATTTTAGATCAATGTTTAAATCATACAAAATACAAAATAATGATCCACATGTGTCATACATTATAATTATAGAGCAGACACAGACACAAGCACCATGTCTGGAAGTAGGGGTGGGTATTGGCAAAGAAGTCACGATTCAATTCGAATCACGATTCATCTGCCACGATGCGATACTATCACGATGCATCACGATACTTGAATTATTGCGATGCATTGCAATATATTCGACATACTTCAGTGAAAATGTACCAAAAAAAAGAGGATAACTTAAATATCAGTGGCTGTGTATCTGGGCAGTGTCTTCAGTTGATACAGAACTCTGAGCAACTCAATTCAGAACTGAATTTATTGAATAACAAAAACAAATAAACCAAACCAATAACAAAAAAAGTGCATAGGATTAAACAATAGGATAAAACAAAAAATGATGTTCAAACATTTGCCATTTTGGAGGTAGCTCCCATCATAACAAACAATACCCTTTCACAAAGAAAAAAGTGCATAGGATTTATAAAAAAAAAATAATAATAATAAATTTATTTGTGTATTTATTAATAATTAATTAATTAATTATTAATTAATAATAATCGATTTTTGGCATCAAGAATCGATGCAGTATATTGTGAAAGTTAGTATCCCGATGCATTGTCATGACGATTATTTTGCACACCCGTATCTGGAAGTGACTTCATTGTCTCCATGGAAATACGCTTAAACGCATTTTCTGAGGTTTTTGAACGTTAATGTGAGCTCCCCTACCCTGTTTAGCCCCCCCCCCCCATGGTTAAAAGTTGCGAAATGTCTAAACTGAGCATTTGCGATCCTTTTCTGCGTTAGAAAAAATCGGAGCTCAAACGGGCGATTTTGAACAAGGCACCTGATTGGCGTCAGATCGAAAAAAGAAATGCAAATGCAGTTCCACCCCCGTCTGTCTGTACTCAGCGTCTCTGTAAATCACGCCCAGAGAGTTTGGACTGCGAATGCGCTAGGCAATGCGAAATGCGTTTTTTTATTTGCCTGGAGGCACATCCGAGTGTTTCTAGGCTCAGAAGTCCTTTATCTGAGCCTCTGGACCTTTGAACAGCAGTGGTTTAATTTTATTTTCTGTGGAAATGTGTTTATTTTTCAATGGAACGCTTAAAATCTCTCCCCCCGTGCAAAAACACGGAAATGGATCAGAGAGGACAGCTGAGAGCGAGAGCGGAGAGTTTGGCCACCCCCGCACCCTCTACTATTGGCCAGCTTTTTTCTCCTCATTTGCATTCAAGCAACACCCATTATAGAGTGTTCAGAGTGACAAAAATGACTCTTTCTCATCTTATCTCTGTTTCTCATGCACTGAGTGTTGATTTTGAAGAAGGATTCATTTACAGTATTAGGGAACCATTAAGGAGCCATATAAAAGCATCAAGAAGTACCATGTCATGGGATCTTTAATACCACAATCTTTATCATTCTTGGCTAAACTATAACATGACCGTAGTGACTATTAGGTGGTTTACCCTTCAAAGTTACACAGTGCAACTTTAACTAAACAATAAGTCAAGCTGGGGACTCGTGTGTGTGTTTTCTCCTAAAGACTAGGCGAGATAGTAAAACTTTGTGAGACCTCTGCGCTCTGCCTGAAGCTAATAATAAAGCACTTTTATTTCTCATCAACCTGGAAGTAAGCACTGAGAGCAGTGCTTACTCAAGCAAAATGTCGCTTGAATTATATATTAGGAATATGCACAGAACCTTTTCTGGCTAACAGGGTAACCTATTAGGGCAGCCTAACTCTTAACTAATTAACTTTAGTATTATTCATGTAATATCGTACACCTTGACCCTCTAACTCCTAACCTTAACCCTCACAATCATGTAAAATCATGCAAATTATTATGATGAATAATAATATTAATAATAATAGTAATAATACATATATAATCGCCTAGTTTGGCCATTTTAAGGTGTACAGTTTGATTTACTGGTTGTACACAGATGTGACAAATAACAACACCTATATTTTGTTGAAATCATATGTAAAGAAGAAGTCAAATGTGTTTCTTGCGTAAACTGTGCTGAACTTTTGAATAGAAAAGTTCAATACGTTTCTCAAATTCCTGTAATTTTCAACTCTTCCTCGCAATTTGATGTAAAACTATAATTTACCTTTACAACAGGTACTATCCCACTAAATTAAGTATTCTCATAGTTTACCCAGATGCTGTATCAGCCCCATCTCCACATTTAGCCCCTCCCCTCAGACGAATGTGTGAGCGCGATGCCAAACTCCCAAACAACCACACGACTAAAGCTCCCCACAGGGTAATCCTTCAGAGCTACAGCTAAAGGAGCAGAACATCTCCTCTTTGTGCCACATAATCTCTCACAGAAACACTCCAAGGTAGCGGTATTAATCCTTAAAGCGCATACAAAACCGCCTCCTCTGATCCAGCAGGTATCAGGGGTCGAATATTCAGAGGTGGGTAGAGAAACCGACAGTTGTACTCAAGTAAGAGCAGCAATCTTATTTCAAAATAATTTTATTGAAGTAGAAGTACAATTTAGTAGTCCAAGAAATTACTCAAGAGATTAATAATAATTATTTTATATGGCTCCTTAATGGTTCCCTAATACTGTAAATGAATCCTTCTTCAAAATCAACACTCAGTGCATGAGGAACAGAGATAAGATGAGAAAGAGTCATAAATATCTCTCTCAAACTCTTTATTCTGGGTGTTGTTGCTTGAATGCAAATGAGGAGAAAAGAGCTGGCCTATAGTAGAGGGTGGGGGCGTGGCCAAACTCTCAGCTCTCCGCTCTGAGCGCTCAGCTGATCCATTTCCGTGTTTTTGCGCGGGGGAGAGATTTGAAGCGTTCCATTGAAAAATAAACACATTTCCACAGAAAATAAAATTAAACCACTGCTGTTCAAAGGTCCAGAGGCTCAGATAAAGGACTTCCGAGCCTAGAAACACTCGGACGTGCCTCCAGGCAAATAAAAAAACGCATTTCGCATTGCCTAGCGCATTCGCAGTCCAAACTCTCTGGGCGTGATTTACAGAGACGCTGAGTACAGACAGACGGGGGTGGAACTGCATTTGCATTTCTTTTTTCGATCTGACGTCAATAAGGTGCCTTGTTCAAAATCGCCCGTTTGAGCTCCGATTTTTTGAAACGCAGAAAAGGATCGCAAATGCTCAGTTTAGACATTTCGCAACTTTTAACCATGGGGGGGGGGCTAAACAGGGTAGGGGAGCTCACATTAACGTTCAAAAACCTCAGAAAGTGAAAATTTCATGCCATGGGACCTTTAACGTCACATAGCCCTCCACCACAAGCGCAAACAGCGCAAGTCTCACATCTGAGGGAGTGGGATTGATGACGTGAGGGGGCGTCGCCACCAAACGCCCCCTCGTGGCGCCGGCCGTGACTTTCCTCCACCACTTTTGGCCCTCGCATGCGCAGTATGCACCACTTTCAATGTTGTCGTTGATGCAGCCACGTCAGCCATCAAGGAGAGGTTTTCCACATTGGTAAATGTGGGAAACAAATTTGGGGTTTTGACCAATTTCCCAAGCCTTGCAGATGAGGAGCTGGCAGACCAATGTGAGGCACTAGGCACCACACTGCACTTTGAAGGGCACTCTGATTTGGGCAGTAGAGCGCTTGTGCAGGAAATCAAAAACTTCCCTGACCTAAACAGGGTAGGGGAGCTCACATTAACGTTCAAAAACCTCAGAAAGTGAAAATGTCATGCCATGGGACCTTTAACGTTTATGGGTGATTCTCCAACTGTCAAAGAATTTGTGTCCCAGGCAGAAATAAGAAAAACACGTTTGTCATTTTTAAAATTCATATTGCACTTACTAGACGAACTTACAAAAAATTTATGATAGATAAATTACTGTTTTCTTTGTCCTTTGTCCCTTGTCCAGGTTTTGGACTCTCAGTCCCTCATAAGACTGAAATTAAATTTGATTCAACAGTAACTTCATTGACAAATGGCACAGAAATTCCCCATTTTAATGAAAAATATCATGTGCTTGAAAGATATATTAATATTTTATTTATTTTTCATAAAAAGAACACCTGTCCCTAGGGATCACTGTCATTTCCACCACAAAGTGTAACTTTTAAACCTTTGTCTACTTGAAGCACATCAGTTGTGACGTGACAGGAGCTCATGTTAGCATAGCAGTGTTAGCTTCATGGAAGGAAGGGAAACAAGAACAAAATCAAGATAAACCAAGAGTAGGTTTATTTCCAAAGCCCTTATATTTCCTTTGAATGTACAAATAATGAGAAAAATACCATTTTATATTGTGTATTTTGATTATATTTTATGCTAACTCTAAAACAGAGATTAGCATGCTAATATGTCATGAGATTTTAAAAGAAATGCTAAACATTGTCATTTCCACAACAGTCATTTCCATCACTTTATTTTATTTTATTTTTTTATTGAATATTTATGTAATTTCATCACAACCACTATCAGTTAATGTTTCTACACATTGTGATAAAGTAGAACAAATCAAAATATTTAAAAAAACAAAATGTGTTGGATTTTCTGAAAAATATCATGACCAAATGCGACTGCAGTTGGAGAATCACACTTATATAAACACTGAGGTCACCTGTTTGTGTATTATTTGAATGAACACTGGAGCATATAAAAGTTTCATATTGTCCGCAGGGATAGTGCAGTGTGTCCTGTGTTTACGTCAGGTTGGGGGCCAGAGAAAGATGTCTCTAACTGGAGATAAGGAGTCGGGGAGGACCCGTGCCTGGCGAGAAAGTGAGAAAGCAAAGAGGAGCCGAGCGGAATTCGATCCACATGATATTTTTGCATTTTTCATATTGTATTTTCTATCTGGGTCCGAGGTAAGCAGTCAGTCTGAAGCTCCTGGCATAAGACTTACATACTGTGAGCTGCTAGGGTAAGATTTGACCCAGACCTCTGTATTAGACTTTTTGTTAGGGGAATAAACTTTTGGTTAATTTGAACCTTTTTGAATCTTGGTCGTCTCTCGATAGAACGTGCACCCCTCAACACTACTCAAGTAAGAGTAAATCATGTTTGTCAGTACCTCACTGTAAATGCTACTATTACCTGTGCAATAACGTGTACAATACTTATATTATATTATACTATATGCAATACAAAATCCACACACTGTAAAAATGACAACTTGAATTTGTTCAGATTACTAGGATTTTAGCGTTCATAGACAATAAAACTGCCATTTGCATCGTACACTGTCTCAAATGAGTAATTTCAACTCACTTTTGTAAGTTTCTGTTAAAAAGTTGATCTTAATTCATATTTTGAGTTGACATGATGTACAAATTCAAGTGGACGGTAGTTTGGGCCAGGCCAAGTAATCTGTGCATGCTCATTTGGAATAATCTGCCGTTGGGATCTGCTGCAACGGGGGAACCGGAGGAGTTTATCAGGGGTTTTCCTTGGGTTTGGCTTTGGAAAAGAAACGTCCACCATTTTTCCCCTCAGAAGCCCCGTCTGTCTTTGCAGAAAACTTTGTCATAAAGAGACTAACGAGTCCTTTTGTCAACATTGATGTTGACGAAAACGAAATGAGACGTTATTTTATCTCCTCTTTGTGCATTATTTGCAGTTTTAAGTTGGTAAAATAGAAACTTGAACTTAAAATGACTAGCTGGCGTGGGCGGCAGTAGCTCAGTTGGTAGAGCGCTTGTCTAGTGATCCAGGGGTTCGAATCCCGCTCTTGATGGGTTGACTGCGTGTGATTCCAGCTCCCACAGATGAGTGCTGCTGTTGTGTCCTTGGGCAAGACACTTAACCCCACCTCCTGCACAGACACTAGACCCACCACCTGCGGGAGGGGCTGGTGCATTGTGTTCTTGGCAGCAGAACACTGCTTGGACTGCTGTCCCTGCAACCCAGAAAATGAAAATGAATGATTAGCTCGCACAACTTTAAAAGCTTAGTTTACCCAACTGGAAAAGCTTAGTTGGCATTACTTTAAAAGCTTAGTTGACCCAACTTAACTTAACAGCAATACGTGAAAAGTCCCTCAGTCGTCCAGGTAGAATCCATGATAAAAGGAGAAGTTCAATTTGTCAACTGGACAAAGTTTGCTTGGTTGAAAACATTTCGCCGCTCATCCGAGAGGCTTCGTCAGCTCTGGTTATTGTACTGGTTAGACACTGCTTATATCTAGCTGCTGGCAGGCGCTCCCTACACTGAAAAAGCTCTGAAAACGAAGAAGAGGGTCATTAGACGTTGAATAGGGGGGCGAAACTAGTCGCCAGAGTAATTTGAAAAACAAAGAGACAGATTAGTGGGGATCATTTTCAGAGCTTTTTCAGGGTAGAGAGCGCCTCCCTGCAGCTAGATATAAGCAGTGTCTAACCAGCACAAGAACCAAGAGCTGACGAAGCCTCTCGGATGAGCGGCGAAACGTTTTCAACCAAACAAACTTTGTCCAGTTGACAAATTGAACTTCTTTTATCATTAACAGCAATACTTAAAAACTTAAAAATTTAAGTTGATACTCACAACTCAAAAACTCTGTGTAGTCGGTTGCCTTGAAAATTTGAGTTGAACTATTTATTTTTTACAGTGCATGCAACACTTATACACACGACACCGTATTATGTGCGATCTGTGAAATACTCTACTTACACCTTATTTAATCCTACCTGTACCTTTGCACATTGTACTTTCTATTTTTATTACATTTTATTACATATTTTTATTATATTGTTTACTTCTCCCCCTGCACTTTTTGCATCACTTTTTACCATGTACTATTATTGCTGCTACTATCAGTATTTCTTGACTATCTTAGTGAGTCAACGGTTCTTCTCATCCTAAGAATTTGTTGGAGGCAACAAACTGGTTGTTGCCTCCAGACCTTTAGAGCTCTGAAGGTTTTGTGCTGTATCAGGGCTTGGGGAAAAGACCAGGTAGTCGACAATACCGGGATCACTTACAGCAGCAGAATCGACAAATCACCACTGTCACTGAACAAATTTGAATCCATCTCATATGGATCTTCTTGCCCAATTAATTTGAGTTTGTTTCTATAACGTTCCTTTTGTTTGGCGTCCAACTTATCGCTATACAACAGGTCAACTGTATCAGAAGTTTAGGATTCCGATGGAAGGTTTATGGTGAAATTTAGATTTTTTTTTTTCTGGGGGTGAATACTGTGAAAACACCCTATTCTCCAAGGAAGTGTTTTTATTATCGTTGTGATATCTGAGTATCGAGAATTTGTATTATCGTAACCACACTCCTGAGAATTCTTTCACAGCAGAGAATAGTCTAGATTTGGCTCAGTTTTAAGAATAGAGGAACCTGCATGCTACTGCTGGGAAGAAGATTGTCTGCAGAGTTTACAAGCCTGGCACAGTCTGACTCCTGGTGGCATCATCGTGGGGATTGGCAGGGTTGTGTTTCAGTTCAATTTCTACGGGAGGCATTGTCAGTAGCACAATGTTGGGTTTGCGTGCTACTTGGGGACATTACTTTGACAACCTCCCTTATTTTTCCCTCATGTATTTGAGCGAAATGTGTCTTCCTTCAGCACAGATTTTACAGAAGCAGCTCTTGAGGTCAGAATAAGTCTGCTGCATATGTACTGTCTGCATCTAAAGTTATAAAAACCTTTAAGTTATTCTGTCCCAGAATAAGTAAGTGCACACTAGTTGCTGTGACTCTTAAAGTTGTGAAAAGTGCTTATAAACTCATAGCGGTGAGGAGTAACTTTGGACCACTGCAAACAATTTAAATTGAGCTAGTTCTGCTTTTCAGGTACAGCTCCTTTAAAGGGATAGTGTGTAAGATTTTAACCGTTAATTACTGAAATTGAAGATACCCATTCAAAAATACAGTGTTTTCCAAGCCTTTTGACTTCCATCATGAAATCAAAGTATTCTTTTGGACTTAGATATAGTCACATAAAAGGGGGATCTTCCCCATGCAGAGGCAGCCATTTTGAATACGAGAGCCGCAGAAGGACATTTGGGCTTCGCCTTCGGCAAGGCTCGTGGTTTTGGGTAAACAACACAAGCATGTCCCGGATCAGACGTCGTAATGGATCTAACACGTGTTTTGGACTAAATTCTTTTACTGGATTTTATTCGCTGGATCCTTACGGACAAATTGAGAGCAAGTTTATGGTGAAATACAGAGTTTGACCTGTGCAAAGCATTCTAAGGTAAGCTAACCTCGTTTTGTGCTTTTCCGTATAAAAGCCCCATGTGCTCGGGGACTGATTGTTGTGCAGGGAAATGAATTGCATAGTCAAAAAGAGGAGACTGTAAAGTTTCATTTGATGTGTAGAGTGTCATGGTACATGATCGGGAATGTGTGTTTTCATGAGAAAAAAAAAAAAACGGGACCGTTTTATTTATACAGTAGCGCCCGGGTGACCCTCGAGGTCTGCCGTACCTAAAACAGAAAGTGCAATAGCACCATCCACCTATGTGCCACGAATCCTACACACTGGGGCTTTAATCTTACAATTATTTTAACCCATGTCTGAACTTTAGAACTTGCTGTTGATCTAATACTAAAAGATATACATCACGAGGATCTGATTTTTTGGCCGGTCCCTGTGATGTGTGTGTACTGATTTTTGTCCCTGCACTTTTTGATTTATCTGTTGATTCTGCTTTAGTGCTTTTAGATTTATAGGGAATATCTCACACCTGATGACAAAATGAAGAATTCCTTTGCTTTGTAGTTCTGCATACCAGCATCTTCAACTGATAATTCATTTTTATTTCTTTTTTATTTTTATTATTATTGCTATTTTTTTTTTTTTTTCCAAAATGAGACACAAGACGAACATTATTTTGCGGTCTTGAGACTTGTGTTGCCCAGATACTTCCAGGTCTCCTGGGCTCCTGGGTGTTGCCAGGTAATTGTGGCCCAGGGTTTATTTCCACATCGCCTGCTAAAAGTGCTAATGTCGCAAGATAAAAAAGACCAGTTGTTGTTGTGACAGTGTCCTTTTCCTTATTATTTCTTGAGGGAACCCTTGCTCACCCACTTAAGGATCATGGAGTACAGTATTATTTGACTCCTTAATGTCGGGTGATAAGCTATGTCCACCTTTTTCTCTTTGTCCAGCTGTTGTTGAGCAAATACGGTCAGGCATATCAATAATACAATGCTCGGTAGCCAGTTACAGGGTCGGAAAAAAGTTTGTTTTATTGTTGCGGTAGTTTTGTTTGTCTTGCTGCATGTCTGCCCTGCAGCTGCCATTTTTGCAACTCAGAACAGAACAGAACACAGAACAGAAGGTTTCCTCCTAAAAACTATTGTAAATATACAACAAAGTGACAAAAAATTGCAGTAAATATATTATGAACAAGACTTTTTTTAAGGAATCATGTAGAGCGGGTTAATGCAAACATTTTAAGACCAAAATAATAAGGCTCACAGCAGCGGTTACAGAGAGAGGTGCCACGATAGCACACATAGCACAAATGAGTTGAGTGGATGCGATAAGCAAAGCACAGGTTGAGGAAAAAACACAATGCTGTATTGAAATTCAAACACAACAATTTCAGCTTCTACATATTGTGGTTGTAGTCAAATTAAAATATAAATGACAAGAACACACATAAGAAGAAATTGAAAAAGTACAAATTTAAGTGCTAATTTTTTCTTTTTTCTTTTTTTGCTTGGACCGCCAGTGTCTCCATTGCCATTGCTTTGAGTCTTTACATGTCTCAGCCTTGCCTGCTTCTCTCTTTCAGCTGTCTTTTTTTTTTTTTGGCCTGCTGAGCACTGCCACTTGCTTCAGAAATGCCACATTTGCTCTGCTCCTGCTGCCTTTCCATCTTTTTAGCCTTCTGTTGTTGCTTGTATGTAGCTGCTGCAGTGTTGATGTTCCTGCACAACATTCTGTCCACCTCCCCACACTTCACTTCCTCTCTTTGGAAGAGCTGCATGGCCATATTCCCCCTGGACTGCAGAGTGTACTTGACCGTCTGGATGGCATTGAAGGTCTCCACATTCATTCTTCCCCTAGCACACTCATTCTGCAAAATAAAGTTTGTATTAGTGTTAACGGTACATTAGTATTAACTGTGACCCACCCTCTTAAGCCTTCCGTGACACATAGCACCACAAAACGAAGTTGCGGATCTCCCCCTGTCGTCTTCTCCCACGCAGATTGACCCGCTGGAAGAATTGCGCCCTGGATGGAGCGCACGTCCAGTGGATGGAGCACGAGACGCTCAGCTTTCACAATTTGAAATGCCTCAAAACCATTAGGTTTTGATGACCCAATAAATACCATCCATGATTGCTTTTAAGAATGTAGAACACATCATTTCTTCACGAAAGGATTCAGAGGGTGGGTTACAGTAACTACTAAGGTGTTCTCTATAGTTGCCTTATTTATAGAACGGTTGACATGATGTAAGGGGCCTTCACCTTCAGCATTGTCAGTCCTCTCACATCAATATCATCCACACGTCCTGGAAATACGAGTTATACAATACTTCACGAAGAAGCACGAAGAAGAACCGGTGGTTCTTTTCTGTGTCTTGCCGTTCCCTATATAAGCTCAGAGGTAATTTAAAGGAAAATTAACGTTTTTTTTTACAATCTGAGCCTTCTTTCGGCAATAAAACAAGTAGTTTTACTCACCCATAGCAGTTTGGTGTCAATTGGAGCAGTATCGCAGAACTTATGTTGAGCCGTTCTGTTCTACCAATGATCCCGTATCCGTTAGCGTGAGTGCTCGGGGCACTGATTTGCGGTGTCCAAATAACACAAACTTTAGCACTTTTCAAATCACAGAAGATCGCTGTGTCAGGGTAGACTTTTAGTAGATTCCAAAACAGCCTGAAACCCGATATCGCAACAGAAAAATAAAGTTCAGAGCGGTGTTAGCTTCTTTCGGACTAGCTGTGTTTACAAAACAGCTGAGTTCACGCATGCGCACTGTCCTCTCTGATGACGTCATCAAATGAAACTATAGCTGGATATCGGGTTTCAGGCCGTTTTGGAATCCACTAAAAGTCTACCCTGACACAGCGATCTTCTGTGATTTGAAAAGTGCTAAAGTTTGTGTTATTTGGACACCGCAAAGTAATGCCCCGAGCACTCACGCTAACGGATACGGGATCATTAGTAGAACAGAACGGCTCAACATAAGTTCTGCGATACTGCTCCAATTGACACCAAAGTGCTATGGGTGAGTAAAACTACTTGTTTTATTGCCGAAAGAAGGCTCAGATTGTAAAAAAACGTTAATTTGCCTTTAAGCAAACAGAAGCTAATCATTTTCCACCAGAGTGTTAGCTAGCTCTTGCTGTAGCTGTAGCTAACGTTAAACAAGCCTAACAGCACTGCTTAGTAACTTCGATAAAACACTGACTCGATATGGACGCTGTCGTCGTCTTCTCTCTCTTCTCTCTCTGTCTTCTTTCCATGCTGTGGTCAAGCTTGCCCTTCACGTTAATATCAAAATGCCTTTCTTCGCACTCAGTCACAGCACTTATGCACGTGAACATTGGAGCAGCTGAAACCACTAACAAATGGCTGCAACTTGATTGGAAGCTGGAGCGCAGTTCGGCCTATAATTGGCTCTAGACACTGGCAACAGAACATGCGGGGATTTTGCTGACACTCGCCAGGTGTAGCCTCATTAAATGGACGATTTCTCAAGTGCTATGCCTCCTCAGTTAATTAATATTTTCTTGACCTCCCGGTAGGTCATTTATTTTGACTTCAAAATGGCGAATTTCGCCAAAAGGTGAGGGATTTTCATGCCTGCTGGTGGTGAGAAGAGTTAAGCGCCTTGCCCAAAAACACGTTCATCTGTGGGAGCCAGAATCGCACCGACAACCTGTGGGTCAATGGATCTGACCGCTAACCCAATGTTAATGTCGAGAGCAGGATTTGGAACCTTCAGATCAGTGGCCGAACTCTATCAACTAATCTAATCAAATAGTATCTTCTGTTATAAACAAACCATTGTAAATGTGCTTAAACCAGGCTTTTAAATCGCTTACAAGTTTCCGAGTATCCACTTGCTAATGTACTAATCCAAACTAGTCCATTGAAATTACATGATGTTCCACTTCCCTTTAGCCCAGGGGTCGGCAGCTCTGGAGCCGCATGTGGCTCTTTGATCCCTCTGATGCGGCTCAGTACATTGGTTCCTCATTTATCGTGGGGGTTACATTGTAAAAATAACCTGCGATAGGTTAAATCCGTGAAGTAGTCAGCTTTATATTGCGTGTATAAATATGTGTGTATTTCACAGTTCCTCTGACCAAGGCGCCTGGTGCCGCTGCGCTGTTGCGGGTTTTGTTGTAGTGAGAACGCTTCCGTGCGCTCTCAGGACTGGTTCCCCCGCCTGGACTCCAGGTTCCACCAGTTCGTTTTGCGGAAACACTGCTGCCACTTCCCGATGCGCATTAACCACCCAGAGAAGTGTGCGCGCGGACATGAGACGTATGACCGCAACCCTTCTGGCATGTACCCAAATGCCAGACCGCTCAGTCCTCACTGCTTCACAGTCACACTGCTCATGATTGAACAAATAAATTTGGCAAACTGAACGCATTCTGTACAGGAGACACGGAGGAGAATGACTGACAAAGACAAAGGTCTACAGTCCCTTAGCCAATCAGGATGCAGAGCACAATGCGTATTGATACACTATAATAAAATCAGCGAAACAGCGAGCGACCACTGTATTTAATTAAAATATATTTTATTTTAGTTCGTTCATTTTCAAAATGTAATTCTATGGCACAAAGGTAAAAAAAAAAAAAAAAAAAGTTATATGCAGTGTTATTTAATTTTAAATTTCAAAAGGGTTTTGTGGCTCCCAGTGTTTTCTTTACTGTGGGAAAAGGGTCCAAATGGCTCTTTGAGTGGAAAAGGTTGCCGACCCCTGCTTTAGCCTCTTCCATACTTTTGAGACTGCACGTTCTATACAGGAAATTAGTTAAATGTGCCGTTGTCATGGATCCAACAGTCGCTCTAAGCCACTGCCGTATTTCATCTCCTATAGACAAATACACTGCTCTGCTGCTATCTCCTTGTGTTGTCAGTGCAGTAATAAAGTGTCTAGACTCCCTCTGCCTTATGCCAGAGAGTAATAGATTCACATTCACCTGGTGCTGGAGAGGCTGTAATCCCTGCTTTAGTATTCTGCTGCCGTCTCTGTGACAAACATGGTCCAGAAAGCCATTCGGGCTAAGCAGAGAGAAACGCGCACTCATACATCCACTCCACTGTGAGGCGCCAGGGCGGAGGCTGTAAGGGCCGAGGATCCTTTCTGAGGAGGGCCAGGTTAACGCCAGACTGACTAGTGGCCACTCTACACTCTACTGCAGCTCCCGGGAGCTTGGGTCCAGAAAGAATTCTTCCATAGAGTGCAATGTTGTTGTTGTTTTTTTTTTTTTGTTTAATTCAAACTGCCCCTAAATTTCATTTAAGCTCCCCTCCACTAGAGGGCAAACATAATACTACATCCCCAACTCAGAATTATGTCATGGTTTTATACAAACTACTCGAACTAGAGCACATTGAATCAGTGAGTCATTTGATCAGAGCGATATCAACTCGGTGGGCATGGGACGGGGTTTTACAGTTCCTCCCGCCTGGACCTTACCATTTCCCGGGGCGGGAATCAGCAGGCGGGACAGGCCCCCTGCTGCAGACACGACTGTCGACCGGGGCGGCCGTCCTCAGTGCTCCTATCTGCGTACACAAACACCACCGGCGATGTTGGACAGTGAGGAGGAGAAGCAAAATTGGATCATGATATCCAGAGCCAATTTGCCCCTAGATTTTCTGTCACTGTTTCTCTGTGAGGATTTCTTGAATTTTATTATTATTTTTTTATTATTAACAAATAATAATACTAACAATAATATGAATCATATTAGTTATGAATATTAGTAATGATTTACACAGCCTGTTTACTGTTTACCTGAGCATTCAGTATTGTGCATTTTAGCATACACAAGGTGAGGGGCATTTGGGGGAAAGAAGTAGGGCATTTTGTCATTAAACATCTGACATTTCATGAAAATTCTATAATCCAATTATATATGCAAATTATATGGGCAAATTTAATCCCTACATAAACTTTGGGTCATCCTTAATATTTCTCCATTTTGTGGAGTGTCTTTCTCTTATCACTTTTAAGTTGTAGTCTTTTGAAATTAAGATGTCAAAATCAAACGTTTTAGGAAAAATCCTCTGGGTTATTAAACCAAGAGGATCCTCTGGGTTATCCAGTCTGCTCTGTGCACCTGTCAGTCAAACAGGGGCAGGCACAAGGCACCTATTTTCATCGGTAGTGTCTGTCATAGTCCCCCTGTCTCTCCCGTTCCCCCTCCCTCCTGGTGATCATCACACCTGAGATCCATCCCCAATCTACTCCTGCCCATATCAGCCCGGTTCTTCCTCCACTCCCTGCCAGTTCCTCAGTTTACCACACTGGTAACTAGCTCCTGGCTCACGCTTCTCTAGGGGGCCGTTTAGACGAGGACGATTGCGACTGAAAACGACAAAATATTCTATCGGAAGTGTCTTTTGTTTACACGGCAACTGCGCCGTCGGGCTCTGAAACCGCAAAAATCTGAAGACTCCTTCCAGAGTGTGGAGTTCTGAAGACGGCCCGGGTCGTGTCTCCGTCTAAACGGCAAGAAGCGCAAAACATGTTCACGTCGCATACACCTGACCTGATGCGCCAAGCCGGTAAAAACAATAACAATACGTCGCAGGTGACAGAGGCGAGTTTGGACAAGACCGGGCAGAACCAGTCAGTGGTGGGACAATTTTGAGAATGGATTAGTTGATGACAGTGCTTGGGTGGAAAACTTCAGAATGACTAAACAAGCTCTTGTTGCATTAAGCGAAGAGCTCCGACCCGACATCGAGGGCGACACAACCGTGATGAGAGCCCCTGTCGGTGTCCTGATAAAGGTAGCTCTGACATTATATTAGCGGCCTGGCATGCATATTCAATCGAATTCGCCCACTTTTGCGTCTTCGTATAAACAAACATTTCCTGTTGAGAACGCTCGTCTAAACGGGGATTAAAAAATTGAAGACGAGACGCCACTTTTGCGTCTGTTTTGATCGTCGCCGTATAAACGTAGCCTCAATCTTGTAGCCTCAATCTTGTTTTTTGTGGTTGTTCCAGAATCTTTTGTAATTTTTTGTTGTTTCTGCTCTCAGTTCCTCTGTTCTTCTTGTGGCTTGTTTTCCTCCGGTCCCCGCTGCCTTGTGATTCAAGAGTCAAGATTGTTTATTTGTCATATGCAGGATCAACACAAGATCAACAATTCAATGAAATGCTTAGGATCAGAAGAACCGTTGACTCGCTAAGATAGTCAAGAAGTACTAATAATATGCAATAATAGTACATGGTAAAAAAAAGTGTTGCAAAAGTGCAGGTGAAGAAGTAAGCAATGTAAAAAAAATACAAAGTACAATGCACTAAAGTAAATAAGGTGTAAGTAGAGTATTTCACAGATTGCACATAATATGGTAGAAGTATTGCACAGATTATTGCACAGGTAACAGTAGTTTACAGTGATAAGTGACTTGTCTCCATCGGGGGCTTTTGCCCATTTCCATTTGTGAAATAAACCTGTTAAAGGTCCCATGACATGGTACTTCTTGATGCTTTTATATGGCTCCTTAATGGTTTCCTAATACTGTAAATGAATCCTTCTTCAAAATCAACACTCAGTGCATGAGAAACAGAGATAAGCTGAGAGAGTAATTTTTCTCACTCTGAACACTCTATAATGGGCGTTGTTGCTTGAATGCAAATGAGGAGAAAAGAGCTGGCCTATAGTAGAGGGTGGGGGCGTGGCCAAACGCTCCGCTCTCCGCTGTCAGCCCGCAGCTGATCCATTTCCTTGTTTTTGCATGGGGGGAGAGATTTGAAGCGTTCCATTGAAAAATAAACAAATTTCCACATAAAATAAAATTAAACCACTGCTGTTCAAAGGTCCAGAGGCTCAGATAAAGGACTTCCGAGCCTAGAAACACTCGGACGTGCCTCCAGGCAAATAAAAAAACGCATTTCGCATTGCCTAGCGCATTCGCAGTCCAAACTCTCTGGGCGTGATTTACAGAGACGCTGAGTACAAACAGACGGGGGTGGAACTGCATTTGCATTTCTCTTTTCGATCTGACGTCAATAAGGTGCCTTGTTCAAACTCGCCCGTTTGAGCTCCGAATTTTTGTAACGCAGAAAAGGATCGCAAATGCTCAGTTTAGACATTTCGCAACTTTTAACCATGAGGGGGGGGGGGGCTAAACAGGGTAGGGGAGCTCACATTAATGTTCAAAAACCTCAGAAAGTGAAAATTTCATGCCATGGGACCTTTAACCTTACCTGAGTTCTGGTCTGCTTTGGGGGTCCTACATCCATGCTTTATGTCACACTCCCTCAGCCCACTTCTAGATACCAATTCTTACCATCTAGGACAACTGCAGGACATGCTCTCAACTCATTGCGGTGTACACAGCTGCGTTAAGTGAAATATGGTATGCCCATGCAATACAATATATTCAGTAATAATAAAATGAGCGGATGTGGGCAGAAGCTAAAGCATATTGTGCCTACTTATATCTCTAAAATTACAGCATGTTGAAGAAACTATGGCTTTTTTGTTGTGCACTGTTAGCATGCTAGTTGTTAACTTTACCGTGACAGCAAAACTCCGCTCTAGAAAACGACAAACTAATTGAGGTGAATAATTCGGATGCACAGAATGCAAAACAACGTGAGGAATAACATGGGTCCTCTACAAACCGTAAAGTGAACTAGTTCTGTTTTTGCAATATTTAAAATAAAGTAAAAATCAGGTACAGTACATTTAATGGTCTGGAGTTGTTTACTTTTTAAACAGAATTGCAAATCTAATCAAAATACTGTAGTGACTGTCTGAAAATGACAATTTGTGGCCTTAAAAAAATCAAGTCCCGGTCCAGCTGTGGTGCTACTCTAATTATGCAGCAGCAGAGCATATCTTCATGTGACGTCTAATTATCAATAACAGTTATGAAGCTTCAGCGTTTTGGTCAGTATAGGCATATCCGGTGGTCCTCATTGTAGTGGTTTAGTACTGAGGGCAGCGGCGCGCTCCTACGGTTAGCCGGCGATAATTAGCCCGCTAACCCTGAAAGCTGTCAACTTTATATTTGGATGCTAGCAGGAACAAACAAGTGGGTGGTATATTAGATTATGAGTTCACAGTGAAAATGTTAACTTTAATGAATGAGCTTAAAAGCAGCTCATCAGGTAAGACATCTGCGCAGCATACTGTTAGGTCAGAAAGTGTGCTTTTCAAAACTATTGGGAAACATCAGCACTAAAGTTCAGTACATAACCTTTGGGAGTCTAAATATTAATTGTCCATCTGTTTAGTGGCGAATTAGGACTTATTTTTGCAAATTATACATTCCAGTTTGCTTTTAAAAGTTTTAATAAAGGAGTGTAACTTATTGTGGTCTAAAAAACATACGTAAAGGCCCTGGAGGAGGGCCTCTTCCTGCTTGCTTTTTTAAGACGTAAAAATCAAGTACAGCGCCCTTAACAAAACATCCTCTTGGTAACAGTTTTTGCTCAGAAATACCAGGCTGTAAAATGAGACTGCATGCTCGTCATTCTATATTCAGAGGGCTGTAACTTCTCAGTTAAGGGACTGTCACCTGCTTCTTTCTGTCATTGCTCTGCACAGTATGACAGTAAACAGCTCTACCTTTACATTTATTCAATTACAGCTGGTCTTATTGCTCAAAAATACCTAGGAAAAACAGGCATTCTGACTGTGAGCAGGGTTGCCTCTTCTCAGATCTGACCTGTAACTTGATCTGGTTTGGTCTCCATGAAGATCCATCCATCCATCTTCTTCAGCTTTTTTCATTTCTGGGTCGCGGGGGCAGCAGATCTGCTGCCCAGAACACAATGCACCTTGCCTGGTTTACACCTGACCATATCACACGTGAGATATGGTCTGGAAGCCACCTTCGAAATATCTCGTAGTGGAGGTGTGGTTTACGATCGCCAAAGGCCGTTTATTGGGCGTTACGAATGTCTATCATTTGGCGTATACGTAGCCCATAGCCAATCATGTCAGTTGTCAGTTCAAACTACAAGCTTCCGTTTGTCACGTAGTACGCGTCACCGTCTTTCCACCCCTCCCCGCTCTCTGATTGGCTCCCAGAATCGGGAGAGCTCGCTTGCCATAGTCGCCAGGCTGTCTTTCAGATCGGAACGAACGAAAGCAGCCTGGTATTTTCCAGGTTACAATGCACCAGCCCCCATGAATCCTCCCGCGGGTGGTGGGTCCACGGGAGGACGGCCCACATTACAACAGGCCTTGATGTACTTCTGTCATGGGGGCTACCAGTGTCCGCAGACACCGGGGGTGAGGTGGGTTTAAGTGTCTTGCACAAGGACACAACAACATCTGTGGGAGCTGGGATCACAAGCGGTTAATCCGTTAAGAGAGAGATTCGAACCGCCAACCCCTGGATCAGTAGACAAACGCCAACTGAGCTACTTCGCCACCTCCTCCATGAAGATATAACATCTTAATACCACAGTGTGAAGCATTCCAGACGAAGTGTGACGGAGTAGCGCCGTCAGAACCCGCGCTAACCTAAGTATCTCCAAACTTACCCGGTTTAATTCATCCCACTCTGTTTTCCACTCCATGTCCCGCTCTCCGTCTGTCCATTCTGTTCTCCGCTGTATTTACCGTCCGTTCACCGCCACAGTCGTCTTGGTGCACACAAGTCCACTGTTAAATCATCCATGTCCGTAACTTTATTTTCCAACAAACTTCAAACCAGGATCCATCTCCCGTTCGCCAATCCCAATGTCACGAGCGGGACATTGGCGTCTGACCACAGTGACGTCATCGTAAAATATCATTTGCCACAGTAAATTCTTAATATTATTTTTCCTGGTTCTGCTACAGGCGCAGAGACATGACCATGTTGTAAATGTATTTTTCTATATTATAGCTAATTGGGTTTTAATTGGGGAAAACCAGTATTTTTGGGTTAAAACCAGTATTTTTGTGTTAATTGGCTTGGGGGAGGAGCCTTGGTGGATAAAAGGGCTCCACCTTTTATCTCCCTCCCTCAGTCAGTCTGGACCAGGACATGGAAGGTAACAACCGAGCTGATGATTTATGAAGCAGATTTCTGCGGTTGTGTGTACATGTTGTAAATATATTTTTGTTTCACTGTCTTGTATATAGCACTCTTCAAACTTTTTTGGAGGGGAACTTCATTAATTAAACAATCAAAAACATCCTTCTGACTACGCCATCTCAATTACACAGGAATAGACCCCGCCATCACACGAAGCAAGAACATCTGTCTAGAGAAAAGCAGATGGCGGACCCTCGAGAAAAGTTACACATTGTCTCTAAACGTGAATGCAGTGCCCACTCTGTTAAACAATATCTTCTGCTCCTTTTTACGTTTACTAATCACACCATTGATACCCAGGACAGGGGAGGAGAGGACAGGTTCTGAATGCTGGTGACTCTTCAGAATTGGAAAGCACTTATTACTGCATCTGACTACCGCCTCGGCTCGGCTCCTCTCAGAATAACAATAGAACAGGAAGCGCGTAGGAAGTAATGATTGACCGATATGGGTTTTTTCATTGTTTAGAATCCAGAGAAACCAATGGCTGATGAGCTCTGCCATTACTTTTGGACCGATATACAGTACAGTAGTGATATTATAATTTGCTACAAACTCATCCACACATTTAAATCACCCTATGTCATCCTAGTTTTCCCATTCAGGAGGATCGTGAAGTTGATGCGCATTGCAATCAGGTCTCTAATGTATTGTTTTGTATCCAGCTTTATGGAGTATTGTCTTGAGGGAGCAAAGAGGGTTCAGATAGAGCCCTGGAAAGATCGCTTAAGATTACTTAAACATGCATGGATGATAGTTAAAACATCTTCAGGCATGTTTTTGATGAGGAAACAATGTTGTAACATGACGGAAAGCACCAAAACGTTGATTTTGCATAATACTCCGTTACAGCCCAGGCTCGAAAGACCGTAACAGAGAAAGGTGGTAGACATGACTATGGCAAAGGTTTAAAGGTTGAGGATTTTCCATGGAACGAGAAATTCAGCGAGTGTTTGAATTGCTGTTGCTGCTGTAACTATACTGTACGTTTTCAAATGATGAGCAGAAGTCTCCTGTCCAGAAGTCATTTAGTGACCAACGCGTCAGTTTTTAGACCCTTCACTGCTTCAGTGCACGCCATCGCTGGAAGGAATCTCCGAGAATCACCTTAGTTTGGCTTTGCTCCTTTTCCCCTTCTCTTCTTTCAGCGACCTCAAAATCGGACTTTCTTTTGTAGCGTACTGGTCGTGTATTCTCGTCTGCAAACTTCTCAACAAACTTTGTGCAAACTGTGAGGAAGCTACAGTTGGAAAAAGCCACTAAGAACCACTGTGTTGGTTGAGTAAACGGCATCTGCGGAATGCGAGAGATAAGATAAGCCTTTATTGTCTCCCTTGGGAGAAATTTGCATTTAACCCATCCTGTTATTAGGAGCAGCGGGCTGCACATTACTGCGCCCACATTCATTTTTTGTTTCGGCTTGGTCAGGACCTCAGCTGGAGAATCCTCCCACAGGTGTCTCACGTCGCAACAGGCCTTGATGTATCTTCTGCCATGGGGGCTACCAGTGTCCGCAGACACTGGGGGGCGAGGTTAAGTGTCTTGCCCAAGGACACAATGGCAGCACTCATCTGTGGGAGCTGGGATCACACACGGTCCACCCGTCAAGAGCGGGATTTGAACCGCCAATCCCTGGATCACCAGGCAAGCGCTCTACCAACTGAGCTACTGCCAAGATGAATGTAAACCACGTAATCTCAACACGCCGGCAAATCAGTTACACTAGAAACGTAGGGAGTTTCATTGACAACCAAACAGCTATTGGCTAATGTTTATCTGGCCCCACTACATCCACAGTTGATAAATTTTCATTCATTTTTTGTTTTGCTGCATCTCTATGCTATCATTGACAATTGAAACAAAAACAAATCTTCCATACAACCTTTAAGAATTTATTAATAAGTTACAATAAATATGATAAATACTACTAACCGAGTTAACACAAGAGCATTGACCAGAGGAGACATAACATACGCAGGACCAAATTTGACCAAATGGTGATGTCTGTTAGAGGATCACAGTCATGGAACTCATTGCCTGCTCATGTGAGGAATTGTGGATCCTTCTCAACCTTCAAAAACACGCTGAAACATTGGTTGAAAATCAAACTTGCTCACACAGGTAGATTTTCTTCTTCCTGGGGCCTTTTAAACTCAGAGAATGCTCTACTGTTGTTAACTTGCCGTCATGTCTATGTGCACTTCTGTTTCTTTTATGTGTTTCTCTAAATGTTCTTTGTTCTGACCTGCCTTAGGACAACGGATGTAAAGTATCTATTGAGCTAATTCCGGCATATTTAGGTTGATGCTTTTTGTTGTCATGTTGATTAATGTGCATTGTCCTAATTCAAATAAATAAATAAAATAAAATAAATATGTGCAAATAGTTCTGAAGTGTGTTGTGGCAATCAGCTAGATGCCCTGGTGTATCCAGGTAATCTCAAAATAGAACAATTATTAAATCAAACACAGCACAACAGAGCTGTGACACCCCATCTTTAAAAACAAGTGTATAATTTAAATATGTTAATATTCCTTCAGTACTTCAACTAAGATATTTAGTGTCACTTTTCTGGATATGTCGTGTTTGCAATGTTGCCCTATTACCGTTAAAAGGGCATTCCCAAAGTATATGACATAATCATTCTTGATATATGTAGTCCAGTCCTGTTACCTGACTTTGGCCGATCGCACCATTGATAT
This sequence comes from Paratrypauchen microcephalus, assembly GCA_036785185.1. Lineage (NCBI taxonomy): Eukaryota > Metazoa > Chordata > Actinopteri > Gobiiformes > Gobiidae > Paratrypauchen > Paratrypauchen microcephalus. The sequence continues at coordinate 2,883,133 of JAVJIX010000119.1, read as the reverse complement.
CCATACCAGGGGATGTGGGGGCGGGACAGATTCTGACAGGTGGTGACTCTTTGGAATTGGAAAGCACTTATTAGAGCTTCTGACTGGGTCCCCACTCAGCTTCTTCTCTTGGCATAACAACAGAATTTGCTGAGAGTGCGTCTGAACTGTGAGTCACCCAGTTTCCGTGGGAATTATTTTAGCCTCACGCCAGATTCGCCTCGTCCACTGTCGTCACCGTGATGGCCTGGGACTGAACTCTTGTAAGTGTTTGGGGCATGTGCAGTGATGTGGATAAGTTGGTTGTACTGCATGGAAGGAAGGAAGAGGTCTGGACTAAAGGAGACGTTGATAGGGGAAGTCTGGGTCTGGAGGATTAAAGGAGATGTTGATGGGGGAAGTCTGGGTCTGGAAGACTAAAGGAGACGTTGATAGGGGAAGGCTGGGTCTGGAGGACTAAAGGAGACGTTGATGGGGGACGTCTGGGTCTGGAGGACTAAAGGAGACGTTGATAAGGGAAAACTGGGTCTGGAGGACTAAAGGAGATGTTGATAGGGGAAGGCTGGGTCTGGAGGACTAAAGGAGATGTTGATAGGGGAAGGCTGTGTCTGGAGGACTAAAGGAGACGTTGATGGGGGAAGTCTGGGTCTGGAGGACTAAAGGAGACGTTGATAGGGGAAGGCTGGGTCTGGAGGACTAAAGGAAACGTTGATAGGGGAAGGCTGGGTCTGGAGGACTAAAGGAGACGTTGATAGGGGAAGGCTGGGTCTGGAGGACTAAAGGAGACGTTGATAGGGGAAGGCTGGGTCTGGAGGACTAAAGGAGACGTTGATAAGGGAAAACTGGGTCTGGAGGACTAAAGGAGACGTTGATAAGGGAAAACTGGGTCTGGAGGACTAAAGGAGACGTTGATGAGGGAAGTCTGGGTCTGGAGGACTAAAGGAGACGTTGATAGGGGAAGGCTGGGTCTGGAGGACTAAAGGAGATGTTGATTGGGGAAGTCTGGGTCTGGAGGACTAAAGGAGACGTTGATAGGGGAAGGCTGGGTCTGGAGGACTAAAGGGGAGAGTGGGGACCATAGTACCATAGTTTCCTCTACAAACTAAATTTTGTCTTTTTCTGCATAAAAGCTGCTAACCCTGTAGTTTAGACCTGTACAAACATGTTCTGAAATGTAATTCTTGTATTAGTTTGTCAGATCAGATTTCAGTCTTCTGGTTGTAATAATAGGATTCCAAACTTTGTGTGTTTTTTCTAATAAGACAAAGAGTGCAAAAAGCTATGAGCTTATTCCCCTGACATGTCTAGGGTGACAGGACCTTAGTCAGAGGGTTCACTGACTGTTCCCAAGAGTGGTCAGTGGTCAGATCAGTGAGTTCTATCAGTCTGACACACTGCCCCCATGTGGTGGGGTCTGGAGAATTGAGTTAAGCTAAACACCCCCTCCCCTTGTCTCTGTCGATGGTCCATCCACCCCACTTCCTGATTTCAGCAGCCTCTCGTATCCATCTTTTATGTTGTCTTATTGTCTTGTATATCTTACATATTCCAGAGACCGCCACTGACCACCATGTAAACAAAAAAAAACATACTGAGTTGGAAAATGCTTGCCTCAAACTCTTGATGTTATCCGGCAGTGTGACAGCGGGGTCTATTCCTGGGTAATGACGATGGCGTAGTCAGAAGGATGTTTTTGATTGTTTAATGAAGTTCCCAAAAAAGAAACGTTTGAAGAGTGCTTCTACTCCTGGTCCAGACTGACTGAGGGAGGGAGAGTGGCTCTTTTATCCACCAAGGCTCCTCCCCCAAGCCAATTAACACAAAAACCCAACTAACAGTAATAACAAAAATATAGAAAAATACCTGGAAATATATTGTACAACATGGCCATGTCTCTGCGCCTGTAGTAGAACCAGTAATGATGATATTGATAATTTACCGGTATTTGGTGATGACGTCAGACGCTGTCACGGGTTCGTTCGGACACAATGGAAGAAAAAAATTGATGGCACAGTCAGATACTTCAGTTATGTTGTTTTTTCTTTATTCGACCACAGCCTAATGTGTAAAGTGCAAATATTTACAGTGAAATCAAGTCCAGAAAAAGAAAAAAAAAGTATTTACAATAGCGCTCACAGCAGTCAGCACCCACATAGTCATGCCAAGGACAGACGACAGATTGAGCAAAGCTCTCCCTTATACACCCCTCAGCCCCTCCTCCTGGGCTGACCAATTGACACAGAGGGATTTTAAGGTTTAAGCAAATGCCAAACTGTACCCATGAGAATAAAACATCTGTACAGTGACCCCTCGCTCTATCGCGGTTCAATGTTCGCGCCCTCGCGGATTTTTTTTTTCAATTTTTATAATTTTTTTTTCAATTTTTTTTATAGTGTAACATTTTTTTTTATAGTGTAACATTGTGTTCTGCATCCTGATTGGCTAAGAGACTAGACCAGAACTAAACCAGGTCTAGACCAGAACTAAACCAGGTCTAGACCAGGTCTAAACCTGGACTGGCCCTGGACTAAACCGGGACTAGACCAGGTCTAAATCAGGATTAAAACGCTCTTTGCTGGTTTCGTGCGGCTGGTTTGTGGCTCGGGCTGAGAGCACGCGGTCCGGGCGCGGCGGTTCTATCTCGTGCTCGCAGCCCCGGTGTACGCGCGGCGTCACGCTGGTCACGTTTCTCTGTCACGGATTTGTCCACGATGAGGGGTGCACGTGTGGAGCTTCTCCAAGGGGTTGGTGCGCATCGCAGGGACGTGGCGGTGCTCCTCGCGCATCCGGCGGGGCTTCTGGAGCCGTGTCTCCCACCACGCGTCACTATTAATACATTTTTTTGAAAATCTATGAAAGTTTGAGTGTTTAAACGAGAACAAATGTGAGAAAAGGTTAATTCCAGTCTGAGAAAAGCGTATAATGTGTGTGGTGAGGCATTTAGAGCCTTAAAACATGTAGAATAATTGTAAAATAATTACAATTATAATTGTAAAAAGTTGTCCTACTTCGCAGATTTCTCTTATTGCGGGTTATTTCTGGAACCTAACCCGCGCGATAAATGAGGGATTACTGTAATTCATCATAATAAAGAAAATGCTTAAATAACCTCCCATGTGGTACGACTTCATTGACTAATAAACTCAAGAAACAGAATAAACCCACAAATTAACATTGATGGTTCAGTCCAGTGTCACTCGATGTCACTTTGCGCTATTTATCGCACGACCAGGAAGTGCCCCGGTTTGGCCTCTGACCCAGAGAGCGGCGTGGAGACGGCGGAAGGTAAGGAGAGCATGTGGACCCGTAGGCGCCGAGTGTGCACCCTTGAACACACTAGGGGGGGCAGAGTCCAGGTAGCAGGGAAACAGTTTGTAAGTAGTCCTGCGGGGTAACAGTTTGTACCGGCAACTATGAGCGCTCCTTCACAGACGCCAATAATGATAGAAACAGGAAGTGAGTGATGCGCGCAGTTTTGGCAGTGGGATTTGTGAACAGGAGATGGATCCTGGTTTGAAGTTCGTTGTAAAACAAAGTTATGGACATGGATGATTTAACAGTGGACTTGTGTGCAGTGGCATGTTTAATTATCACTGTAGAGTGGTTCTCATTATCACAACTTTCAAAAAAATATAAGTTATCATAACTTAAATAACATAAATAAAAAATAATATTAAAAAAAACACAATTAATACAAAAAATACAATAAACTCTACACATAAAAGTGGCAAAAATATACACAATCAGATATATAAATATAACAAGTATGTAAACAACACCAGATAACAATGGCACACACTAATAACACACAAAAAAAAACGAATTACTACTATAGTATTGCACTACAGAAAACAAAAACTAAATCTAAAGCCTGACCTTTCTAGCTTTCCTTGATGCAAAATCATCAACAATGTCATCATACGAAATCTGCTCCCCTCTTACATGATTGATACTGAAGACAGCAAGGCCAGTGAGTCGTTCCTGAGACATGGTTGACCTCAGGTATGACTTGATCAGCTTGAGTTTTGAGAAGCTCCTCTCAGCTTGAGCCACAGTGACTGGCAGAGTAACTGCAATTCTGATCCAAAAGTTGGGGTAGATCTCTGACAGATCCTTATCGTGCATAAACGTGATAAGCTCAAGAAGGCTCACTGTTTTTGATGGCAGGTCAGGGAAGTTTTTGATTTCCTGCACAAGCGCTCTACTGCCCAAATCAGAGTGCCCTTCAAAGTGCAGTGTGGTGCCTAGTGCCTCACATTGGTCTGCCAGCTCCTCATCTGCAAGGCTTGGGAAATTGGTCAAAACCCCAAATTTGTTTCCCACATTTACCAATGTGGAAAACCTCTCCTTGATGGCTGACGTGGCTGCATCAACGACAACATTGAAAGTGGTGTGTACTGCGCATGCGAGGGCCAAAAGTGGTGGAGGAAAGTCACGTCCGGTGCCACGAGGGGGCGTTTGGCGGCGACGCCCCCTCACGTCATCAATCCCACTCCCTCAGATGTGAGAGTTGCGCTGTGTTGCGCATTGCCCAATTGCGCTGTGTTTGCGCTTGTGGTGGAGGGCTATGTGGCGTTAAAGGTCCCATGGCATGAAATTTTCACTTTCTGAGGTTTTTGAACGTTAATGTGAGCTCCCCTACCCTGTTTACCCCCCCCCCCCCATGGTTAAAAGTTGCGAAATGTCTAAACTGAGCATTTGCGATCCTTTTCTGCGTTACAAAAAATCGGAGCTCAAACGGGCGATTTTGAACAAGGCACCTTATTGACGTCAGATCGAAAAAAGAAATGCAAATGCAGTTCCACCCCCGTCTGTCTGTACTCAGCGTCTCTGTAAATTACGTCCAGAGAGTTTGGACTGCGAATGCGCTAGGCAATGCGAAATGCGTTTTTTTATTTGCCTGGAGGCACGTCCAAGTGTTTCTAGGCTCGGAAGTCCTTTATCTGAGCCTCTGGACCTTTGAACAGCAGTGGTTTAATTTTATTTTCTGTGGAAATGTGTTTATTTTTCAATGGAACGCTTCAAATCTCTCCCCCCGTCCAAAAACACGGAAATGGATCAGCTGAGAGCGGAGAGTTTGGCCACACCCCCACCCTCTACTATAGGCCAGCTCTTTTCTCCTCATTTGCATTCAAGCAACAAGATATTTATGACTCTTTCTCATCTTATCTCTGTTTCTCATGCACTGAGTGTTGATTTTGAAGAAGGATTCATTTACAGTATTAGGGAACCATTAAGGAGCCATATAAAAGCATCAAGAAGTACCATGTCATGGGAACTTTAATGTACTGTCTCTTGGCGTTGCTCAGATCAGTTGTTGGCTTGGTTTTGTGGTATGTAGGAGATCACTTGACCGAGGGTTTACGTTCAAATAATAATAATAAACAAAACTCTCATCACTTTTTGCTCTTACTCAGTCAGTCTCTTACAAAGGTGTAGTCTAAATACACGAGCTCTCGAGGAGCGCGCCTGACCCATTACGCACGCGAGGAGTGGGATATGTGTGTGTGTGTGTGTGTGTGTGTGTGCGACGCGACGCGACCCCACCCCCTGTGATAAACTCATCGCCCCCTTAATATTTTATGTCTGGCGCCGGGCCTGAGGAAAGTGGTGGGTAGAAGTGGCTTCGGATTTTATTGTTCTCAACAGGGGTGGCTGCAGCCAGAGGGGGCGCCAATTTGCCAATTTCCTACACAGTAATACGATAGATAATTTTTTTTTTTTTTCAAGCGCTCAGCACGGCGCCCCTCACGAAGTTGCGCCCTGGGTAATTGCCCCACTCGCCCCCCCCCCAAGAACCGCTACTGCTTGTGTGCACCAAGACGACTGTGGTGGTGAACGGACGGTAAATACAGCGGAGAACAGAGCGGACAGACGGGGAGCAGGGCACGGAGAGGAAATGAATGAAACAGGGTAAGTGGTGAGTGCAGGCTGTTTGGAGATAGAAACCGCGGGCTTTGACGGGGCAGCAATCCTGCATAAACATTCTAATTCTGTATACATGAGCAACACTATCTTACCATACCTCATGTGGAAGTTACAAGTCTTTAGAAGAAGAACAACAAAGCACTGGAAAACATTTTTTTATCCAGATCTTTTTAAACTTTGAGAACTATGATTTATTTTGTTAAATAAACTGTCTCCAACTCACAAGGCTTTAAATCATTAGCTAGAGGGCAGTAATTTCAACTCTCAAGTTCATTTTTAAAAGATGACTCCATCAAAATTGCTGCAAAGTGATAAAAAATACATGTTTTTGTGCTTCTTTCATTCATACACACAAACTATTGGCTGTGTGATTTTCTTCAATCTCCCAGCGTTCTATTTGATGTCACATAAACAGAATAACAGGAAAAATACCAAAGATTATAAGTCTGGGAATTATTATAAATGAGTATTTTACTTCTAACACAGGACATATTTTGATCACCATGTTACCTTTTATTGGTTTGGAAATGCCCTTTTCACTAAAAACAACAAACAGAAACAAGCAGCGGCAATAAGCGTGACTCCAGACTTTCACCTGTGACGTCACAAATTGGGAAAATTCAATTATTATTATTTATTTTTTTATTGAGTCTTAAAGGTAGCGAACTTCCTAAACCAGGTTTCATCAGACAAGTGTGAAAAAGCAAAATACAAAAAAGGTATGTTTTTGCTCATGGCTACTAAAGAATTATTTAATATCTTGTTTTGATTTACACGTAAAATGCTAATGTACCATTTTATCTCTTGTAGTAACAGGAAAGGAGTTTTTAAAAAGAGTTAAATAGGCAGATAACAGTATGTAGGTCGTTTGTAACATGTGTCGTGTTTTAATTATTATGGGCCCATTTATCAGCCAAGGCCGGCTTCAGGGCTGTCCTGTTTACAAAGTGGATTTCCTGAATTATGCTTAATATCTTACTGTATACTACCTTGGGGTCCCCCCGGAGGAGCTGGAAGAAGTGTCCCGGGTGAAGGAAGTCTGGGAGTCCCTGCTTCGACTGTTGCCCCCGCGACCCGGCCACAGATAAGCGGAAGAAAATGGATGGATGGATTTTACTGTATATTTTGTCATTTTGTAATAATATAAATAATAAAGGAAACATAACTATAAAGGCTCTAACTAACAAGTCAGTTTTACATATTAAATCTCCTGTAATCCATTCTGCAGGACATCCCGGGTCGGACTGGGGTCACAGTTAGACTTGGACATAGAACTGGACCTCCTCTCTATCAGAAGTCTCCAGAAGCCTTGTTAGGCCTGGAGAGGTGTCGGCTGCTCCACTTCTGGCTCAGGGAGGAAGCCGCTAATTAAGCTGTGTGCTGCTAATGAGGAGGCGCAAGCTTTGTAGTGGGAAAACAGTAACGCTTCCACAGAAAGGCCATAACAAAAGAGCCAAAAAAAAACTACAATCGTTTTAGACTTACCTATGAAAACTAGGATGCACCGGTATGATACTGGTACTGGATATCGGCGCTCGTATTGAAAATTTTGATGGATCGGATATTGATAAGATAACGGTTGAGAACAGGGCTCTCAAGTCTCACACATTGAGAGTGTGACACACGCAATTCGACGTGTTCACACGCTCACACGCCACACATGGTATTTCTCACGCTGAAATTTTTTTAAGCAATTCAAAACTGTAGCCACTGTTCACAGCGCTTCTGTGCCCAGAAAATCGGTACGTTAATGCAGGCACCGCGCGTTTTCAGCGAAAAAAAGTCACTCGCAGTTGAGCAATCAGCTGTGAGTCCGATCGCTCACAGCTGATCGGCATATTTGCCGATCAGCTGATATTTACGCGGCATTTCCAAGACAATAAGAATCCTTAACTTGCTACGTTAATGCTACGTAAGAAGGAACTCTTGCCTCGGGACACGGGATAAGTTCGGGATATCTCCTTTTCTCCGGAGCTCCGGATTATTAAAGACCGTGCCACGTGCATACATGGATACGAGTGACCGCGTTCTTATGGGTGAGTCATATCAGATTATTTCTGCATCTCGGCACTAAACCAGAACTAAACCAGGACTAAACCAGAACTAAACCAGGACTAAACCAGAACTAAACCAGAACTAAACCAGGACTAAACCAGGACCAGGGATGAAAGTGGCCAATCATGAAAAAAGCGGAAAGTCACGGCATCAGGCCCCCCCTCCCCCGGAAAAAAACTTTAATAAATAGCAATAAAACACATTTTTAAACAATTGTAGTGGTTTTTATTTGAAAGTTGATATCAAAACACGACATTGACCCCGATTTTGCGACATCAAAGTCTGATAACGAGCCGAGAGAGCGCACTCGCGGCGCAGCTCAGGACGTGCGGTGTCCGCAGCACCAGAAGAGCACACAAGCTCACGCGGCCCCGCACACATGTACAAGTTTAATACGAGACATGTACTTTTGTTTCTGAATACGGGACGATTACGTTTTTCAACGGACGGTTGGCAACCCTAAACACAATTATACATATATAATACACACCCAAAATTTCAACGTATTTGGGAAAAAATAAATAAATAAATTACCACGCGGCTAAAAAAAAGCGGAGATCCGCTAAAAAGCGGAACTCTTTCATCCCTGCAGGACTAAACCAGGACTAAACCAGTACTAAACCAGGACTAAACCAGGACTAAACCAGAACTAAACCAGGACTAAACCAGGTCTAAACCAGGTCTAAACCAGGACTAAACCAGGACTAAACCCCCCGCTCCTCGGAAATCTCACTCCTACCAATCTTCAAAACTTGAGAGCCCTGGTTTAGATAATATCCTATTTTGATCTATAAACTGGCGTGATAAGACGATTTACTGCTCACTGTTAGCCCAAAACAACTCAGAATATTTTTCATAGCTATTCAGTAGTAACTTTAAATCAGCTTTGTATTTAAAGGTCAAACATTTTATTTTCAGTCTCTGCCCTGGTATCGGTTGATATCGGGGATTGGTAGATACTGAAAGCCAAAGCATCGACATCGGTATCAGAACAGAAAAAGCTGGATCCCTGAAAAACAGCAGTATCTAAAGAGGTACAGCTACTTCATTTCAAAAAGTTTGCAGTGGTCCAGAGTTAGTCACGACACAAGATGGTTGTTGATGTATAACAGTATATATTATTCAAATAAGTTAGTCAAGTAAAAGTGATAATTCAACTTCTCTCCCGCTTCCAGCACCTCCACTGTGGATAGTACAAGTCGTGTTGAATGTACCCGTCCTTCAGAAGACGGCTAATCCACATTTACACACCCAGGCAAAACAAGTCTACAGACAAGCATTGGTATTCTGCAAAGACGCTCCCTCCACTCTTTATTTTTAGACTTTATCTTTCTTTGCTTATTATAAAATGGCAACCAAGAATGTCAGAGGTCGGCTCAATAGGTCAATGTGTCTTGACTTTGCTGGAAAAAGTTAAAGGTGCTATACCTGATATTTATTTTAAAAAGTTAATTTGAAACTATTATTCCTGTCTTAAATTATGCCATCCATCAATCCATTGTCAAACCGTTATCATGGAGGCAGCAGTCTGAGCAGGGATCACTTGCTGAGACATTGTCCCTCCTGGGGTCCTCGGTCTCCCCTGGGGTCTTCTTTTAGTGGGACATAAACACATCGCCAGGGAGGTGTCCAGGAGGCATCCAGAACAGATGTCGTGCATCCAGAACAGATGTCGTGCCCTCAGGTTCTCCTCTCGATGTGTGACTGAGCTCCTTGCTCTGTCTCTAAGGGAGCGCCCACCCACTCTGTTGAGAGAACTCATTTCGGCCACATATCCGCCAGGTTGTGCTTTCAGTCATTACCAAAGCTCATGACCATAGGTGAGGGTAAGGCCAAAGATCTAAATCAGGACTAAAATTGGGACCATAGGTGAGAGTAGGAAGGTAGATCTTCACCAAAACACTCTGTGGTGGCCTCTGCTCTCCTCTATGCTGTCGTCTGCTGGGCCCCGAGCAGCACAGAGCGGGACAGAAAAAGACTCAACAAGCTGGTCAGGAGGGCCAGTTCTGTCCTGGGCTGTCCTCTGGACTCTGTAGAGGAGGTGGCTGAGAGGAGGGTACTGGCCAAATTCACGTCCATCATGGACGACACCTCTCACCCTCTGCACCGGACTGTAGAGGAGCTGAGCAGCTCCTTCAGCAGCCGACTGAGGCACCCCCAGTGCAAGACTGAGCACTACCGCAGATCCTTCATCCCCACCACCATCAGACTGTACAACTCCACTGTATAGTCCAAATGTGCAATATTGTCTTTAAATACTCTCCTAGTTACTGTTTCTTATTATTATTACTTGGATAACTCCACTGTATGGTCCTATCGTGCAATATCGTTATCCCAATGTGCAATATTGTTTTTTTCAATACTCCTATCGTGCAATATCGTTTTTCCAATTTTTCAATATTCTCCCTGTCACTGTTTTTATTATTATTATTATTACTGATAAAAGGAGAAATTAAATTTGTCAACTGGACAAAGTTTGTTAGGTCGAAAACGTTTCGTCGCTCATCAGAGAGGCTTCGTCAGTTCAATTATTATTACTGTTGCGTGAAAAGTGGATATTATTACTATTATTATTATTATTAGATTTATTACTTATTTTATTATTATTACCTATCTTTATGCCATTCTTGCCTGCATGCACTTGTCTTTCTTCTTCAAACTGTCCCTACCTAGTAAATTTCTCCTGTGTGAGATCAATAAAGTCTTAACAGGCCAATACAGAGACTGCATCGCTGCAGACACTGCACTGATCCAACAGTCAGTCTCATGCTCCATCCGTCCCTCACTGAACCAGGACTAAACCAGGTTCAGACCAAAACCCATACTTGATCTCCTCCACTTGAGGTTGGGACCCTCCACCACCTGGAGAGTGAACCACCTTTTCCCTTAGAGGATCTGATCTTCATCCCAGCTGCTTCACACCCGACACAAACCGCCCCAGTGCCTGTTGCAGGTCCTGGTCCGATGAAGCCATCAGGACAACATCATCCGCAAACGGCAGAGATGAAATCCTGTGGTCCCCAAACCGGACCAACTCCCCGTGCCTAGAAGTTCTATCCATGAATACAAAGGGCAGCCCTGATGTAGTTCAACATGCATTAGGATGTTGGACAGCTAGCATGCTAACAGTGCACTTCCTGGTTATTGTCCGCATCAGAAAGTGCACTGTTAGCATGTTAGTTGTCCACCCGTTGTATAATTAGATGCAGGCGATACACAGCAGACTTATTTTCATCTCAAGAGCTGCTTATACATTGGCTGAATAACATTTAACTAAAGCTGTTTCCTACAGGAGCCATGAATGCAAAGTAGGTATAAAATAAGTGTTTTAGGTCATGTTAATGCTAATGTAATCTGCAGCGTACACAGGGAGAATGTGCAGCATACTGACCTATTTATAGGTCAGGAGAAGCATAAATAACATGCAGAATTTTAATTAAAAATGTAATTATTTTCACACATTATAACGTCCTCCTGAGGGCAGGGTGGTGACCACTGCAGCACAGATATCTGCTGAGAGCTCTCGTTCTCAGCAGATATCTGTGTTATTATTATCACTTTATTTATTGCTATTTTAGTAATGTTTTTATTAAGTGTGAGTGCGGCGAACCGCCTCACTAGCCTCGGCCTCTGTGTTTCTTGAAGTTTCTTTCCGACGCGTCATGTAATGTAAATAAAGAGTCTTGAATCAAAAGGTTTGTCTTTTCTATCTTTACTAAAGTGAAGGTCATACAGAGTGGATACAAATAAGGTGAATAAAGAGGGAGATGGAAAGATGAATTTCTGAGGCTTGTGGTTTTCCTATGCGTGTTGTGTTAGGCTCTGTATGTGTTGTGATGTCCTTCTTGACGTCCGTATGTGCCTTGTAGCGGTGCGTATCCCGTCTGTCACCCGGGAGACGTCCGATGTTACACTCTTACGTGACTATTGCGCGGCGTTACATGACGACCACATGACGTCCTCATGTGCTACTTAAACGTCGTTCTTGACTTCCCTACGTGACGTTTCACGTGACCTCCTTGTTACGTGATGTCCCACCTTGTTACGTGACGGTCAAAAGACTGTGTAGCTTCTGTGGTCCAGGACGTCCTAATACCCCATCATCTCGGCTCATCCGATACGGGGTATCCTCCTGGGCACCAGACCGCGGCTTCTTATCCACACTACCTACGTAGCGTAGTCGTTTCCCCTTGTGTGTGGGAACCACACACAAGACACATATACATGTGTCTTGGTGTGGTGCCTTCCGTGTCCTCTGTCTTCTGTGTGTGGAGATGTGCTGTGAGTGGTTATATACCAGATAGCATCAAAGATAAAAGATCAAAGAACAAAGGATCAAAGTGGACCAATCAGGATGCATTTCCTGAACATCAAGGCGGGACAGGAAGCCATCTTGAGAACAGAAAACAGAAACAAAAGCAAAATGGCTCCCGCACCCACAGAATGCACGAAACGGCTCCTACATTAAGTTTTATTGATTTTATGTGCAGCACTTTGGAAACTGTTTCTGTTTATAAAATGTGCTACAGAAATAAAGTTGGATTGGACTCTCTGCATGTTACTGCAGTAAGTCCTGAGGCATTAGAGAGGACATGTGCAGTCTTACAGAGGGGGTGGGGCCTTGGTCACTCTTTTATTGTCAAAATGAGCACATTTTAGGTATGGCAGGTAAGGTAAGCCAAATAATGTACAATGTGTCTTTACAATGTTTTCGCACACTCCTCTAATACCTTTCCAAAAATGTGAGTTTAATCACCGGTGAATCTCCCTGACTTCAGATGGGAGTGATTGACAGGTGGACTAGGCAATCACAGGCATCGTCCATCCATATAAAAAAAAAAAAATGGCTGATTTTATTCATTTGTGAGGTGAGAGAAATGTTTTATTTTTTATGTATTTCATAAAGTACTTCGAGTTGAATTCTGTACCAAGATGCAGCTGGGATTCCTGACCTCAGTGACCACACCGAAGACTCTAAACACGATTCCCACAGACAGTGAAGTGTCTTGCCCAATAACACACTACCAGTACACAATGTTGGCCGCAAGCACTGATCCACCAGACATTTGATAGTATTTTGAAAAGGTCCTATTCTCAGTCTGTTGGATCAAAGTGAAATGAAAAAGACCTTGTTCGGGTTTTATCCTCCGTGTCTCAGGATATAGGATCATAAAACATTACAGCGTTACTATTTGCATCTTAAGAGCAAAGGGCCTCATTCATGAAACATTCTTACGAACAAATTTGTACTTAAGGCCCTCTAACGAACATTTTTGGCATTCACAAAACTTTTTCTTAACTGAAAATGTTCTTCTGTAAAAACAAATCCTACACAAGATCCCACTCATAAGAACAAAAATTCCACAATTTTAGAATATTTTTAGGCTGATAGTGTAACAAAAAATTGAAATTTCTCCCTGATTCTAAGGTATATATTTTTGTAAATTATTTCATCTATGATGTATTTTTTAGAACAGATTTTATACAGGTGACCATACCATACCTCTGGGTAATGACCGAAAGGACAAGATCGCGGATACAAGCGGCCGAAATTAGTTTCCTCCGTAGAGTGGCTGGACGCACGTTTAGAGATGGGGTGAGGAGCTCAGTCACACAGGAGGAGCTCGGAGTAGAGCTGCTGCTTCTCCACGTCGAGAGGAGCCAGCTGAGGTGGCTCAGGCATCTGTTCCGGACGCCTCCTGTTCCGGGCACGTCCCACCGGGAGGAGGCCCCGGGGAAGACCCAGGACGCGCTGAAGGGACTATGTGTCCCGGCTGGCCTGGGAACGCCTTGGGGTCCCCCTGGAGGAGCTGGAGGAAGTGTCCGGGGTGAAGGAGGTCTGGGTGTCCCGGCCCCGGATAAGCGGAAGAAAATGGATGGATGGATTTTGTACAGGCTGCAGTGAACCTCAGTCTGTCCCAGCCCCATTGCTCTCCATATGGGCCACTGCCACAGACCTGGGTCTGGTCACCATGCTGGACTCAACACCCCCTTGACCAGAGCTCACTCTTATGCATCCCCCAGCCTCCCTCAGTCGCTACGCGGGTCCACGATCGCAGAAAGTGCAACAAATATGATAAAGTGCCCTCTTATTTTAATACCGTTCTGTCTTAAATATTCCCTCCCTACTCATATGACCCATATTTGGAAGTTCAGACGGCGTTTCTAATCAAATACGTATTATTTTTTATGTAAATGAAATGTAAATGAGCGTGGAGGTGTTTGTATCTGGATGTTGGTGAATTCAGCGCAACTGTCACTTAAGAAGGAATTCGGCTGCTTAATAACGCTTTGTGAATCTGGGGCAGAGTTCTCTCAGCATCTTCTTCAAGGAGAAGTGGAAGTTATGAACATTTTTTAAAGAAAATATTCATGAATGAGGCCCATAGAGTTCTGAATATGAGTGGGAGGTCTGGAGAAGCAGGATACATGCTCGTATCAAAGCCATTTAGAGTTGCCATTTGTATCACAATATTAACTCTTAACACTTGATTCATGGATTTCAGTGAGAACACTTTTTCCCCTGTTTCTTCACTTGAACCACACTGAAGGTGAGCGCAGGGCAAAGGCGTATAGTATTTCTTACTTGAATAAATATTATATCTGTCTGTCGGCATATTTGAAGTGATAATTCTTACACTACAAAGCAAAAATGTGTCCAGACCCTCTTTTTCGGTGTATTTTTTTCTTGAAGATTACCAGTTTCTACATTTGATATACACACATAAGCCAATAATAATTTTATCATACAGTGGTACCTCACCTTACGAAATTAATTCATTCCAGAAGTGGTTTCGTAACGTGAAAAATTCGTAAGTTGAGTAGCTATTTCAATGGAAAAAGCCTGATTCGTTCCAAGGCCCTGATCCAAGTTTTTTTTTTTATAGTGTAACTTTTTTTATAGTGTAACATTGTGTTCTGTGTTTCTCACATTTGTCTCTCGTTTAAACACTCAAACTTTCATAGATTTTCAACAAAATGTATTAACAGTGAAGTGTGGGGGGAAGGGGGAGGGGGGAGAAAACTGCGCTCTGACACGTGTGATAGCGCAGGGCTGATAGCAGGTCTAGACCAAGGTCTAAACCTGGACTGGACCAGGACTAAACCTGGACTAAACCAGGACTAAACCAGGACTAAACCAGGACTAGAGCAGGTGGATTAAAGCAGCGAGGAGGGGACTGCACGCAGTCTGAGCGCATGAACGCATGAACGAGACCCATGCAAGAGCCGCGGGCTCCTCCTGGTTTAGTCCAGGTTTAGTCCTGGTTTAGTCCAGGCCACCGCGGCTCCTCCTGGTTTAGTCCAGGTTTAGTCCTGGTTTAGTCCAGACCACCGCGGCTCCTCTAGACCTGGTCAGGTCTAGACCACCGCAGCTCTTGCATGGGTCTCGTTCATGCGTTCATGCTCTCAGACTGCGTGCAGTCCCCTCCTCGCTGCTTTAATCCACCTGGTCTAGTCCTGGTTTAGTCCTGGTTTAGTCCTGGTTTAGTCCTGGTCCAGTCCAGGTTTAGACATTGGTCTAGACCTGCTGTCAGCCCCGCGCCGGGTCATGCTGCGCTATCACACATGTCCGCGCAGTTTCCCCCCCCCCCCCCCTCCTCCCCCTTCCCCCCACACTTCACTATTAATAATTTTGCTGAAAATCTATGAAAGTTTGAGTGTTTAAACGAGAGACAAATGTGAGAAAAGTTTAAATCCAGTCTGAGAAAAGCGTATAATGTGTGTGGCTGAGCGCGCATTATTTGAATTTTTGATCTAGAGACCAAAATTTACCATGAAGGCGTTTCGTAACTTGAAATTTTAGTTTGTTGGGTCATTCGTAAGGTGAGGTACCACTGTATTTACAATCTAGTATTTAATGATATTTTTTATTCGAATCCTCAAAGTATCCACCCTTTACTTTGTTGACAGCTCTGCAAAACCTTGGCCTGGTTTTCACTTCACAGCTGTGTCATGCCGGGGTCAAGAAATACCAAAAGTGCAAAGCAGTAACATAAGCAAAAGGTGGCTATTTTTAAAAATATGACACAAGTTCTGAGTTATTTTGAGTTTATTTTGTTTACTACATCCCACATGAGTCATTCGTATTTTTGATGCCTTCAGTGAGAAATAAAAATGCATATACGAAAAACTGTCTGAAATTGTGACTGGTACTGTATAATAATAAAATACTATAGATATTATGTATTTGTTTACCATTTTTGTAGTCAGTTCTTTCAAATCTGGGGATTATTTAATATTTACATTGTCCTTGGACTTTCTAATTCGTAGGTTTTCTGTCGCCATTTGCAGTGGTCCAAAGTTCTTCCTCACTTACCTTATACATTCAGAGCTTCCTGATTCTTCATGATGAGTTTATAATACTCTACCGTACTGTCTTTAGTTTAGTTTGGTTAGTTGTGTTTAGTTTATAAGAGCTTTTCTGAATTTCCAGAGACCAGAGCAGAATATTGCTGTGGCAGTAAAATAACAACAACAACAACAACAACTAGCATGCTAATGTAACAAGGCTGTTTTGTTTATTAAGCCATGAACTTCCTGATTCTTTGACAATAAAATGGCAAAAGGAGAAATTCAATTTGTCAACTGGACAAAAGTTTATTTGGTCGAATATGTTTCTCAGCTCATCCAAGCTGCTTCTTCAGTTCTGGTCAGACACTGGTGGATTGTTAGTTAGGTAGGCCTATTGAATATGCAGTGGGAGTGGAGTTTGCGGAATCATTCAGGGCCATAATGGGTGTTTTCACACCTCTGGACCTGACCTGCTGCCCTATTGTTTTGTTTCTTATGATTTAGGTTTGAGGATAGAGTTATAAATGGGAGACAAACGATGTCTGGTTAGGATTCTTGGTTCTCACCAAGGCGGCCTGGATCCAAATCCCGCTATGGGACTGTCTTGTCTCAGTTGTTTTTTTGGCACCCTTTCCAGTGCATAATCTCCAGTAGTAAAAGTTGCTTTCCTTGCAAAGTCCGTGCAGGTTTAGGGCATGAATGTCACCTCTAAAGGGTATGCTGAGCATGTTTGACTTTCAGTGTTCAGTCTCCATTATCGTCATGTAACATATGACAAAAATAATCATATTATTACTGTGGTCGAGAAGTTAAGGTGATGGGCATCCATTGGGATGTTCCCGCGCAGGTTCGAACCCTGCCAGCAATGTCTGTATGAGTGAAGCAAGGATTTCTTTATTACACTATGGCTGCTGTTTTTGCCTGGCTTTCCAATCAGTTAACCAGAATAGTACTTGGCGTCATAAAAGCAGTAGTTAAAAAAGGGGATGTAGCTCAGTGGTAGAGCACGTGCTTTGCATGTATGAGGTCCTGGGTTCAATTCCCAGCATCTCCACTAAGTCTTTAAAGGATCAGACAATTTTTGTGCTTGTGTGTTTACATGACATTTAACATAAACTTTTCTTCATCGTTCCCCTTTGCCAGTCTTACATTTTCACTGCATTTGTCCAAACACGTCATCTTGTAATGGGCATGTGGTTAAGGCGACAGACTAGAAGTGCACAGAGCGATATTGGCTTTCAAAAAGTCAACAACAGTCAGCCATTTGCTTAATTTGTAACTGGGTAAAGTTCAAATTGTTACATGTTGTCTTTGCTGTGTCTTGACTTCTGTGGAAAGGAATAGTTTGAATGAGAGTTGTTAACAAAACAGTCCTGGTTGACAGTGGAGGAATTTGAACCCACTCCAGAGAGACTGGAGCCTAAATCCAGCGCACGGAATGAGCACTGCTCATGACCCTGTGGCGCAATGGTAGTGTGTCTCACTCCACGTCAGAAGGTTGCGCGCTCAAATCACGGTCATTAGCTTTCTTAACTCATTCACTGCCGGCCTGTTTTCAGAATTCTATCCCCCAGAGTGCCACAGGTTTCAGTAGAATTTCACTGATTTTCCAAGACCCACAGAATACTGAGTTCTTTGACTATATAAACATGGGACACATCAAAATAAAGTGTCGACTCTCTTCTTTCACCTGGAAAAAAAATTATGTTTCTAACCTTTTCGGTTCTCAAATAACTGATAGTAGAACATAGGGAAGTTTCAGCAAAAACACTGGTTTTTGAGCAAGAAATGGAGAAAACGACCGTTTAGTTCAGAGAAGGATTTCGAGCAGATCAGTGACTTTGACATCAATATTTATTGATTTAGTGACACCTCAAACATCTAAAATAACAGAGAAAGAGATTTTTGATGACAAAGTACATGTTTTATTTACAAATATAAGAATATAAGGCTCTGTGAATTGAAAATTCGTTCAAATCAATAGTGCCAAGAGATGTTTACAGGATATAATATCTTTTCCTATAAAATAGAACTTTGTTGAGGCTTTGTCTGAGGCCCAGAGTACAGACCCATAATAAAAACTAATACACACACACACACACACACACACACACACATATATATGTACATACACACAAGCCCATGCATAAACCTTTACACACACACAGCTACACACGCGCACGCACATGCGCGCACGCACGCACACACGCACACACGCACGCACGCACACACACACACACACACACACACAACTTCATTCATTACAATTACCATACACTGCTCACTGCTCCAAGTCAGTAAACTTCTTCTTTGGAGCTGTCGTAGTTCTGAGGAGACTCCCTGGTCCGTGCAGCGCACACAGGACACGCCCCCTCCTCGGGCACAGCAGATCTCTGCTCAGACCTCGCTGCTTGATCCGGCTTGTCTCTGCGATCCTCTGATCCAGGATCCTGGGTCCCAAGAGCAATCTGATCGCTCCATAGGCGCTGATCAACAGTTGTCTGCTTTTCCGGGTTCCCTGGCCTCGCCATCTTACTACTCTGGCCAATACACCATACACACGCTGCACTCCTCCTTTCTTCCCCGGCTCTGATCTGCTAATAATGATACAACATCGCCATCTACAGGTTGAGAGATGTGAATTACACCTCAAAAGTTGCTCCAGGCCGTAACCTAGCAACCCCCGCTGAAAAAAGCAATTGACGTCTATAGACGTCACGGCACTCAACGGTTGGATTCGAGGGGACGTCAATAGACGTCTCCGGCATTGAATGAGTTAATACTTTGAGCAACAAAACAAATTTCGGTAGCCTTTCACTACAGTACATTTTGGAAGGAATGAAGACAACTTATAAGTACTCGAAGCACCATTAGAGATTGTCAAAGATTGCGATGGCCGGGAATCGAACCCGGGTCAACTGCTTGGAAGGCAGCTATGCTAACCACTATACCACCATCGCCAGTTGTAAGGTGTGTCACACAGTGACATCACATTCCCTTCATGATGGATTAACACTCCAATGTGATTAAAGGGTGTGGGTTCAAATCCCACCATCGCCATTTTTCTCTCTGACGTCAAGCTGAACAATGGTAGGCTCTGCGGTATTCATGTTGTTCATGTTCGGTATTGATGTTGGCTTTTCAGCAGCACCACTGGATAAGCTCTTTTGAGGGACTATCTCAAACATTGGCCTTCAATCTCTATGGCGACCTGTGTTAGAACTAAGACAAAGTCTTTATTCAAAATAAAACAACCCTCATTGTTGGCAGGATTCAAACCCGCACGGGGAAACCCCAATAGATTTCTAGCCCATGGCCTCACCAACTCAGCCACGACAACTTGCAAACAATCAAAATAAATAGATAGAAACAATAGCTTGGCCTCGAGTACTGGCCTCTGACAGTCAACTGTCCTTAAGATTTGTAAATGAGTGACATTTTGGAAGAAATAAATGGCACACACAAGAAAGCACCTTTAGAAACCGTCAAAGATTGTGATGGCCGGGACTTTACCTCACATTGTCACATTGAGCTCTTAGCCACAATGTAGTCTGGCTGAGTGGTTTAAGGTGCAGGTTTTAGGCTCGAGTTTCTCTGGAGGAGTGGATTCAAATCCCACCCCTGCCAAGCAGGATTGTTTTAGTAACAACTCCCATTCAAACTATTGTTTTCCACAGAAGTCAAGACTAGCAAAATCACAGTCAAGTTAGTAGAAAAACCATTACCAACATCGACGGGTGTGCCAGAGTGGACCTTCATCTGCCATACATCTCCACCTAGAGGCCACGGGTCACTCCTTTGAGCACAGTGAGGTACAGATCTGCCAGGGAAAAGAGCTGGTTTGAGAAGGGAGTTAACTAGACTATTTTTGTCAAAAAAGAGAATCCTTCTTTGAACAGGAATGGAGGGGTCAGACACAATTTGTCTCCCATATATAATTCCATTCTCAAGCCAAAATCAAAACAAACAAAGAAAAAAATAGGGCAGCCAGGCCAGGTCCAGAGGTGTGAAAACACCCATTATGGTCCTGAATGGGTATGCTAAACAAGACCCCAGACAGAAACTGAAAACAAAAGACAAACTGAAAACAAAGAGGTGGGATAGTTTCATAGTAATTTCATTGTAGTTAGCTCCTCCCTTCAGGCAGATATAAGCAGTGTCCATTAACACTCTAGCCAGAACTGACAAAGTAGCTTGGATGAGCTGCGAAACGTCTTCGACCAAATAAACTTTGTCCAGTTGACAAATAGAATTTCTCCCTTTACCTTAGTAGAAAAACTATGCTAAGGAGAGTGCAGCCTGCAGCCTTTTACAGGTCTCACTGTTGGTTTGATCCACGCACTGCGGTAAAAAGCAACACATTTGAAAAGTATACGTGCTTAAATTAGCACTAATTATGGTCAACATCATTATATAATTAACACACAGTTCTCAAAATCAAATTTATTCTTCTAGATTTTCTTTTGAGATACCCTTTTAGTAGATTTATTTATTGCTCTTGTACTGTAACAAAATTGAGTAGTCTTAGTTGACTTCTTCAAACTAGGTGTCAAGTATCGGCATCGGATTGGATCCCAAAAAAATGGAATCAGAACATTTGTCCTGGGGAAAGATGCATGTTACTCAAATACATGGATGAAAAAAACATGTACAGGGCCTTTAAAAGTATAACATGTAAGTAGGATTTCTTAACACTGTTCCTCTTGTAAATGTAAAGAACGACGTTTGTCCGAGCTCAAATCCTGCTCGGTGTGGTCACTCTGCAGATGTCTCCTCTCGCTTCCAAGGCAACGCAAACTCCAAAACCCCTACTCCTGCTGACTTGGAGATATTTTGCACCCTGTGATGAAATATTTAGAAAGTGCTCTGAAACAAACTGCTCCAATAGAAAACAGATGGCAGCATAACTGATTTGTTTATGATTAAAAAACAAAAACTGGTTACAGAAGTGGAGCTTTTCAGTTTTGGTAGATATAGACGGGGTAAATACAAAGTGACGCCAAGATCAAGAGTGTTTTAGTAACTGTCAAAAGAGTTAAAATGAAGAAGAAGACATAGTATGCATTCTTATGGCTTCATTCGGTGGTTTTCAGATTTTAGAATGTGATTGCAAGGCCAGATTTCCCTATTGATTACATTGCACTTTGCCATGAAATATCCGAAAGGTAAATTCACAAATGTTCAATTACTGAAGATTGAACTTTGGAAGACAATTTGTTTAATCAGATTTTATTTTAAATGCCGCTGAATTTCTCACTTTTAATTTTTTTTTAAACACGTTTGAGTTATTTTTGTTCTGAATTTTAGTTGCTGACATTTTAAGTGTACGCGTGTTTAAAATTCAAAATGAAAATTTCACCTTTTAAATATTCAGCACAAATATTTTCAAAAGCTTCAAATTCAACAGTCAAAATTGAAAAAAAAATTTGCAGGGAAGATCCAAGACGCCAAGGCAAAAGCAATCGATCCGAAGTGATCCGATCTAACTTAGCAACAAACAGGAAATGGTGCAGTGAAGCGATCTGATTGGTCGGAATTCGCCTCATCAAAACCTCATCTCTTTTATTGGTTCAGATGAGAACGGCCAATAGGAAACAGCCTCTGTCCTCACTCACACAGGTTTGGCTTAGCGCTGCTCTGCGCTGTCTCCCCACTTCCGCGTTTGAAGCACGAAGACAGAAAGGAGAGACATTTCAGTGAAAAAAACACATTTTCACAGAAAATAAAGTTATACCACTGCTGTTTCAGAGGTCCAGAGGGTCGGGTAAAGGACTTCAGAGCCTAGAAACACTCGCATGTGCCTCCAGGCAAATAAAAAAACGCATTTCGCATTGCGTTGCTCCTCCGCAGTCTAAACTCTCTGGGCGTGATTTCCAGAGACAGGGGGTGGAGATCCAGACGATGGTGGAACTGCATTTGCATTTCTTTTTTCGATGTTACGTAACAAAGGTGCCTTGTCCAGAATCGCCCGTTTGAGCTGTGTTTTTTTCAAACACAGAAAAGAAATGCTCAGTTTAGACATTTTGCAACATTTAGCCATTGGGGGGGCCTAAACAGGGTAGGGGAGCTCACATTAAGGTTCAAAAAGCTCAGAAAGTGAAAATTTCATGCCATGGGACCTTTAAAAGGTGACATTTTTATTTTGAATTTTAAACACCTTGATGTAAATATACACTTCAAATTTCAGCAACTAAAATTCAGAATTAAAAAAAAGTTAAATTAAAAAATGAAACAAATTATTTTACGTATTAAACTCAAGAACTGACTGTATTATAACATATTTTTTGCATTTTAACAATACTGCCCCATCTGTATTAATGAATATTGATCTATAGAATGCTTCAATTCGATTCAGTTCCTTTTTCAGCATGCTTTTGGTCACTTTAAGGTTAAGAAATTCACATTTAACATAAAATAATAGGGACGGGACGAAACTCAATTTTCGCAAGATGAGACACCACAAGATTGGGTCCATGAGAACAAGACAAGACGAGATTTTGACATAATTTTTAGTAAATAATAATAATAAAGTAGACCATTTTGGCTTTGCTATTTTTATTTATTTTATGTGATACTTTAGTGGTCATTGTATACTGCTTTTTTGAACTACAGCTTCTTATTTTGTACCGGCTATTAACTCATTAGCTCATTAACTCATTTTCTGTTTAAAGGTCTGTTTAAAGGTAAATTCAGATGGAAAAAATGTCATGAGATAATTTTTCTCACGTGTCTTATGCCAATCTTATGCCATTTTTGTCTTGTGAGACCTTGTGGCATGAGATCCCGATAAAATAATATCTGCATTTGTGTGCAGAATCCCTCAGTCGTCCAGGTAGAATCCACGGCAACAGGAGAATCTCAATTTGTCAACTGGACAAAAGTTTATTTGATTGAATACGTTTCGCAGCTCATCCAAATCTGCTTCTTCAGTTCTGGTCAGACGCTGGTAAACGTATTTGACCAAATAAACTTTTGTCCAGTTGACAAATTGAATTTCTCCTTTTGCAATGTCTGCATTTGGAAAATATGCTTAAACTACACTAGGGAGGACATTTTGGCTTTAAAATTCTTGAAAAATAAACCTTCACTTTTCTGATTTTCTGCTACATATTCATCAATAATAGGTAATAAACTATCAAATGCTTGATTAGCTCAGCTTACGGATCAATGGTAATTTTTTTATTATATGATTTATGTGGTTTATTTATTTATTTCCTCTAATCACAGTAACAGGGTTGCAGGTAACAGGGTTGCAAAATCGCACTAATGTTCACTTTATCTCAGGAGTAGAAGCTGTTTAGCTGTTACTGCTAATCAAGAGGAAAAACTTATTTATGCAAATAAGTAAAGGAAAAATAATAATAACTGTCTTATTCTGATCATTTGCATAACAGGGTTGCATGAGGTAGAGTGAGACATTCAATCAAGACTAACGATGTTATAAAAATATGAAAAATAGAAGAGAAGATAAACCTTTGCTCTGCCCATTCTTTTGGAAAACTGTTTGATGATGTCAAGTCCAGGGGATCATGTGGTTTTCTGTTTTCTTCTTCTTCTACCAGACTAAAAATGTTCTGGTAACAGGGTTGGTGCAGGTTGTGGGACACATGCTCCATGAATAATAATTATTATTTGAAATATTATGTCTATTAAAACAAATGTTCCACAGTTACAAGAGATGGAAATGAAACAAATTATAAAAAAACAAGACATTTCAATTCAATTTTAACTGTT
The DNA here is from genome assembly GCA_036785185.1 of Paratrypauchen microcephalus. Lineage (NCBI taxonomy): Eukaryota > Metazoa > Chordata > Actinopteri > Gobiiformes > Gobiidae > Paratrypauchen > Paratrypauchen microcephalus. Next base: position 2,859,145 of record JAVJIX010000119.1, on the reverse strand, counting down.
TTATTTGAGATTCGGTTTAGTCATTAGAGGGGTGGGACAAGAGGAAAATGGCATTTTGGGGGTATTCCAGACTTATTTGGTATTATAAAAGTATTTTCAAGCATTCTTTTCTCTTAGTTTTTTTTAGATTTTAAATTCACTCAGAAACTGTATGTTTTAGAATTTTGCATGTGGATTATTTAATATTTGATGGGTGGGACGTAAAATGTCCTCCAATTCTGGAATGACCCACTAACCATTTAGGTGTTAGCGCTCTCTCTGCTATCAGCAATGGGAATGGAATGCAACGTGACAAATGTGTCTGACCACGATAAAACTGGACGCATGTCGGCATTAGTGAAACGGAGATATTTGCATTGGAAGTTTTTTTTTTTTTTTTTTTTCAAATTTGTGATTTTCTTTTTTTTTTTTTTGCAGAATGTGCAAGTGGAGATCATGAAGAAGCCCCTCCATGTTTCAGATAACAGCATTAGTGATGTTAAAAACATACATTTTTAATTTCTAATTGGCTTGTTTTTCAGAAAGGGGCGTGTATAACAACAATAATCAACATTTTCCCACGCTCGCGCGCCCGTCAATCCCGTTGCGAGAAGCGCCGAAGCTGTGAGGAGCTACTGAATATAAATGCCGCACTGCGAGACAACAAGGACATGAAAATTGACTTTTAACTTCTACTTGGACACATGACACGCTCGGGAGACCTCCGGGACAGGTTCGGGACACGTCCGTTTCTCCGGAGCTCGTGTACAAAGTGCGGTCGGATACTTTAGCAGCAGAAAGTCCGGGGATATAAGCGCATACCTGAATAAACGTGGAGACACACGAATTATCCGACAACAGAGCGACACGGGGTGAGTCATATTATTTCTGCATCAAATGGAGATATTAGGTGAAAGCAGTGGCTTGTGTCAACATTAGCCTTTGTGTACGTGCGTGTGTGTACAGGACTAAACCGGGACTAAACCAGGACTAAAACAGGACTAAACAAGGGCTAAAACAAGGGCTAAACCAGGACTAAACCAGAACTAAACCAGGACTAAAACAGGACTAAAACAGGACTAAACAAGGGCTAAAACCAGGGCTAAACCAGGACTAAAACAGGACTAAAACAGGACTAAACAAGGGCTAAAACCAGGGCTAAACCAGGACTAAAACAGGACTAAACAAGGGCTAAAACCAGGGCTAAACCAGGACTAAAACAGGACTAAAACAGGACTAAACAAGGGCTAAAACCAGGGCTAAACCAGGACTAAAACAGGACTAAACAAGGGCTAAAACAAGGGCTAAACCAGGACTAAACCAGAACTAAACCAGGACTAAAACAGGACTAAAACAGGACTAAACAAGGGCTAAAACCAGGGCTAAACCAGGACTAAAACAGGACTAAAACAGGACTAAACAAGGGCTAAAACCAGGGCTAAACCAGGACTAAAACAGGACTAAACAAGGGCTAAAACCAGGGCTAAACCAGGACTAAAACAGGACTAAAACAGGACTAAACAAGGGCTAAAACCAGGGCTAAACCAGGACTAAAACAGGACTAAAACAGGACTAAACAAGGGCTAAAACCAGGGCTAAACCAGGACTAAACAAGGGCTAAAACCAGGGCTAAACCAGGACTAAACCAGGACTAAAACAGGACTAAACAAGGGCTAAACCAGGACTAAAACAGAACTAAAACAGGACTAAAACAGGACTAAAACAGGACTAAACCAGGACTAAAACAGGACTAAACAAGGGCTAAAACCAGGGCTAAACCAGGACTAAAACAGGACTAAAAAAGGACTAAACAAGGGCTAAAACCAGGGCTAAACCAGGACTAAACCAGGACTAAAACAGAACTAAAACAGGACTAAAACAGGACTAAACAAGGGCTGAAACCAGGGCTAAACCAGGACTAAACAAGGGCTAAACCAGGACTAAAACAGAACTAAAACAGGACTAAAACAGGACTAAACAAGGGCTAAACCAGGACTAAAACAGAACTAAAACAGGACTAAAACAGGACTAAACAAGGGCTAAAACCAGGGCTAAACCAGGACTAAACAAGGGCTAAAACCAGGGCTAAACCAGGACTAAACCAGGACTAAAACAGGACTAAACCAGGACTAAAACAGAACTAAAACAGACAGGACTAAAACAGGACTAAAACAAGACTAAAACAGGACTAAACAAGGGCTAAAACCAGGGCTAAACCAGGGCTAAACCAGGACTAAAACAGGACTAAAACAGGACTAAACAAGGGGTAAAACCAGGGCTAAACCAGGACTAAAACAGAACTAAAACAGGACTAAAACAGGACTAAAACAGGACTAAAACAGGACTAAACCAGAACTAAACCAGGACTTAACTGCCCTGAAACTCCACACCACAGTCATGTCACTAATGGGGGAGGGCTTATCTTAATGTCATGCAAATGAGGCAAGAACGCCTAGAGTGAGGAAACTTTACGAGCTGATTTCTCCGCTCAGCATAAACCAATGTGCTGCTTTCAAATGGCCACAACTTCTTCAAATGTGGTCAGATGTCTATGTGTAAGGCAACATTGGAAAGAATCTGTGAATAACTCAAAAAGCCCCCGGGATAGCTTGAGTCCAGTTTTGCTGTTTTCGGTCACAAATGAAGTCCTGATTCCCTGTCAGAGCTACACTAAAAGACCCGTGTGTTTGTTCTGACCACAGTTTGACCACAGAATTAATCCTGATGGTTTAGTGTCTGGAGGTTTTACCTGTCACTCAACAAAACTTGCAAAATGCACACAAAGGCATCTTTGAGCGCTCAGAGAAGACGACTTTGGAGGAATGGATTCATGAAACGAACATGAATGAAACGAAATACAACTCCAGGTTTGTTTTTTTGGATAATATGTACGTGTTACGGTTCTTTCTTCTGGGTCTGTGATGGATAAATTGTAGAAATGTTGTCATTGTCAGCTCAACTCTATTCGTATAATCACCACAATAACTTTGGAAAGAGAAATTTGGTTGCTATTTTATGAAATTGTTTGTAGCAACTGGACAAAACATGTAATTTGTGCTGTCACATTCAATGGCAAAGAGAATGTTCAAACAAAGATAATATAATAATAAACACACAAAAACAAAACAAAAGCGCACACAAACGAAACAGCACATGTTTTGAATGGTGTGGTCTGTCCTATTTATATATATACAGTATCTATCTATCCATCTATCTATCTATCTATCTATCTATCCATTTATCTATTTTGTTTTCTTTTTATTGATAAGGGACAATGCATATTCACGAACATAAACTTGTAAAACACGTCACACAATAAACTGTCAATGACAATGTCAATGTCACAGGACAAATGTGATAGAAACACACAATACGACACGATCATGACACACAACACTGACATAGAACATAGAAGCAGAACATTATTGATCACATTATTGATCACAGATCTGATTCGTTTCAGATTTCAGGTTTTAAACGTTCTGAATGTGGTCGAGTCTCTTATTGCAGCTGGACTGAAAACACCTGAGACTGAATGTTGTGCGTCTATAAAGTGTTGTGCGTCTATAAGGTGTGTGTCTATAAGGTGTTGTGTTGTGCGTCTATAAGGTGTTGTGCGTCTATAAGGTGTTGTGTGTCTATAAAGTGTTGTGCGTCTATAAAGTGTTGTGCGTCTAAAAGGTGTGTGTCTATAAGGTGTGCGTCTATAAGGTGTTGTGTGTCTATAAGGTGTTGTGTGTCTATAAGGTGATGTGCGTCTATAAGGTGTTGTGCGTGTATAAAGTGCTGTGTGTCTATAAGGTGTGTGTCTATAAGGTGTTGTGCGTCTATAAGGTGTGTGTCTATAAAATGGTGTGTGTCTATAAGGTGTTGTGCATCTATAAGGTGTTGTGCATCTATAAGGTGTGTGTCTATAAGGTGTTGTGCGTCTATAAGGTGTGTGTCTATAAAGTGGTGTGTGTCTATAAGGTGTTGTGTGTCTATAAGGTGTGTGTCTATAAGGTGTGTGTCTATAAGGTGTTGTGTGTCTATAAGGTGTGTGTCTATAAGGTGTTGTGCGTCTATAAGGTGTTGTGTGTCTATAAGGTGTTGTGTGTCTATAAGGTGTGTGTCTATAAGGTGTTGTGTGTCTATAAGGTGTTGTGTGTCTATAAGGTGTGTGTCTATAAGGTGTTGTGTGTCTATAAGGTGTGTGTCTAAGGTGTTGTGTGTCTATAAGGTGTTGTGTGTCTATAAGGTGTGTGTCTATAAGGTGTTGTGTGTCTATAAGGTGTGTGTCTAAGGTGTTGTGTGTCTATAAGGTGTGTGTCTATAAGGTGTTGTGTGTCTATAAGGTGTGTGTCTATAAGGTGTGTGTCTATAAGGTGTTGTGTGTCTATAAGGTGTTGTGCGTCTATAAGGTGTGTGTCTATAAGGTGTTGTGCATCTATAAGGTGTGTGTCTATAAAGTGTTGTGCGTCTATAAAGTGTTGTGCGTCTATAAGGTGTGGGTCTATAAGGTGTTGTGCGTCTATAAGGTGTGCGTCTATAAAGTGCTGTGTGTCTATAAGGTGTGTGTCCATAAGGTGTTGTGCAACTATAAGGTGTTGTGTGTCTATAAGGTGTTGTGCGTCTATAAGGTGTTGTGCAACTATAAGGTGTGCGTCTATAAGGTGTTGTGTGTCTATAAGGTGTTGTGCGTCTATAAGGTGTGCGTCTATAAGGTGTTGTGCGTCTATAAGGTGTTGTGCATCTATAAGGTGTGCGTCAATAAGGTGTGCGTCTATAAGGTGTGCGTCAATAAGGTGTGCGTCTATAAGGTGTGCGTCAATAAGGTGTGCGTCTATAAGGTGTTGTGCGTCTATAAGGTGTGCGTCTATAAGGTGTTGTGCGTCTATAAGGTGTTGTGTGTCTATAAGGTGTGTGTCTATAAGGTGTTGTGTGTCTATAAGGTGTGTGTCTATAAGGTGTGTGTCTATAAGGTGTTGTGTGTCTATAAGGTGTGTGTCTATAAGGTGTTGTGCGTCTATAAGGTGTTGTGTGTCTATAAGGTGTGCATCTATAAGGTGTTGTGTGTCTATAAGGTGTGTGTCTATAAGGTGTTGTGCGTCTATAAGGTGTTGTGTGTCTATAAGGTGTGTGTCTATAAGGTGTTGTGCGTCTATAAGGTGTGTGTCTATAAGGTGTTGTGTGTCTATAAGGTGTTGTGCGTCTATAAGGTGTTGTGCGTCTATAAGGTGTTGTGTGTCTATAAGGTGTGTGTCTATAAGGTGTGCGTCTATAAGGTGTTGTGTGTCTATAAGGTGTGTGTCTTTAAGGTGTTGTGTGTCTATAAGGTGTGTGTCTATAAGGTGTTGTACGTCTATAAGGTGTTGTGCGTCTATAAGGTGTTGTGCGTCTATAAGGTGTTGTGCGTCTATAAGGTGTTGTGTGTCTATAAGGTGTGTGCATCTATAAGGTGTGTGTCTATAAGGTGTTGTGTGTCTATAAGGTGTGTGTCTATAAGGTGTTGTGCATCTATAAGGTGTTGTGCGTCTATAAGGTGTTGTGCATCTATAAGGTGTTGTGCGTCTATAAGGTGTTGTGCGTCTATAAGGTGTTGTGTGTCTATAAGGTGTTGTGCATCTATAAGGTGTTGTGCGTCTATAAGGTGTCGTGCGTCTATAAGGTGTTGTGTCTATAAGGTGTACATCTATAAGCTGTTGTGTGTCTATAAGGTGTGTGTCTATAAGGTGTGTGTGTCTATAAGGTGATAAGGTGTGCGCCTATAAGGTGTGCATCTATAAGGTGTTGTGCATCTATAAGGTGTTGTGTGTCTATAAGGTGTTGTGCGTCTATAAGGTGTTGTGCATCTATAAGGTGTTGTGCGTCTATAAGGTGTTGTGTGTCTATAAGGTGTTGTGCGTCTATAAGGTGTTGTGTGTCTATAAGGTGTGTGTCTATAAGGTGTTGTGCATCTATAAGGTGTTGTGTGTCTATAAGGTGTGCGTCTATGAGGTGTGCGTCTATAAGGTGTGTGTCTATAAGGTGATAAGGTGTGCGCCTATAAGGTGTGCATCTATAAGGTGTTGTGCGTCTATAAGGTGTTGTGTGTCTATAAGGTGTTGTGCGTCTATAAGGTGTTGTGCATCTATAAGGTGTTGTGTGTCTATAAGGTGTGCATCTATAAGGTGTTGTGCGTCTATAAGGTGTTGTGTGTCTATAAGGTGTGCGTCTATGAGGTGTGCGTCTATAAGGTGTATGTGTCTATAAGGTGATAAGGTGTGCGCCTATAAGGTGTGCATCTATAAGGTGTTGTGTGTCTATAAGGTGTGCGTCTATAAGGTGTTGTGCGTCTATAAGGTGTGTGTCTATAAGATTTTCTGTCAAATATTTTTAAAACTAAGATTTTTTTTATATGTTTTCACATGTTTGTATCTATGTATCCATTTAGCTATTTTTAGAACTTTCGACCATTCAAAAGAGAAAATTTGTTCTTGTTACTATGGCAACAGTCCTAATTTGCCATCACTACAAACCAATAATAGGACGTTTCAGAGTATTGCTCAAGAACTGGTGAATATAAAACTTTGCTGATAAAGAAAACTTTTTTACAGCCTCACAGTGTTCAAAGCTGCAACTTCATTTCTCTCAAAACATCAGAACTCTATCAGCAGAGCTCACGTCAGATTACAGCAGCCCTGAATCATTCGGAGAGCACACAAAAACACAAACACACACTATTCTCGCTCACTCACCAGGACTCCGCTGGTGCAAAGGCAACAAAATCCGAAGCCTTAATGAGGGGCCGCGGTACACAGGGAACCTACAAACAGTGACAAAGGCTGGGGTCGGCGAGGAGGAGGAGTGCGGTAATGACCACATCCGCTATCCATAGCATGACCGCTAACAGCACGCTAATGAGAGCCCCCCACTGTCCCCGTGTGATTGTTGTGATCAATGAGGTATATTAAAGGCCAGGGAGATCACGGATTCTGTAGCTGGGGCAAAAGCTTGACCACTGCTCGCTCAGTGTGTCTCAAAGCTAATGCCAACTTAAAAAAAAAAAACAAAGATGTAAAAGAACAAGCAATATACATTTTAAAGAGCCCATGTTCTTCTATTTTCTGATTTTCTTTTCTGTGTTGTAATGTTTCACCAAAAGCCAACCTGGAGTCCAAGGTTATAAAAGTTTTGGATTTAGTTAGTTTTGACTATTTTTCCTCTGATTCAGTTAGTTTGAATTAGTTTTTAGGGTGGCCCTGATAGTTTTAGTTTTCGTTTTTTTTTCTACCTGTAGTTAAGTTTTTATTAGTTTTAGTTTTTGGGTTATACTTTGGGTTTTTTGTCAAGCGCAGGATTCAAAAAGAAAGTATTGTGTTATCAAACTTACAACAAACAAGGTTTTACCCCCACAACAACCAAAGGCGTCCACAAGCTGCAGCCTTAAGTGCAAAAACAAATAAAAATACACACCGAAACTTCCACATTTACCAACTCCAAAAAAGACATACGTTATTTCAGTTCACGAAAATATTTTTTTCAATTTTAGTTTTAGTTTTTTCGTTCGTTTTCGTTAACTATACAGTGGTAACTCACCTTACGAAAGACCCAACAAACGAAAATTTCAAGTTACAAAAAGCCTTCTGGAACGAATTAATTTCGTAAGGTGAGGTACCACTGTATTGCCTTATAAATGAAAGTGTACCAGTGACTAGTCCTCCGAGCGGCCAGAGCAGGACATCCCACTCCAGAGTATAATTCACAGTGGTGAGTGGACATTTTACAGTTTGTAATGAACCTCAAAGAAGCTGATAAACAGTATCGATCATTCGAAGACATTGAGCAGCATCATTCATGTACAAAAGATCTCCATAATCCAACACAGATAAAAATGTTGCATTGACAAGACGCTTTTTTACATTAAAAGAAAAACACAGTTTATTTTGAAAATAAAATTCCAATTTTAGCCTCAGCTTCTTCACAAGATTGCCTATTTGTGGCTTGAAAGTGAGTTTGTCATCAATTAAGACATCGAGGTATTTGTACATATGAACCACCTCATTTCACCGTCCTCAAGAGTGGACACTGGGAATCATTTAAGGCAACTTTTTGCAATTAGAAAACAACATAAGCTTTGTGTTATCAGCATTGAGAAAAAGTGGACTGGTAGCCCGACACACTCCCACCTCTGGAAAGTCTGGTTTCACCGCATTGTCCCACTGGAAGTGAGGCTGGGGACCAGACTGCTGAGAGGGAAGGGAGGACAGGTGGCTGGGTGGACGGGAGTCTCTCTTGGAGTCTCAACCATAACTGCACTGTCCTTTTAAATGTTTTACTGTTTAAATGTTTTACTGTTTGTTTTCAACTGTTGCTTTTAACTGCCTATAATGTATATTGTACTTGTTGTTGAGTGTCCAGAAAGGCGCCTAATAAATAAAATGTATTATTATTAGTAACAATAATAACCTTGCTGGAGTTGTGTTTTGTTTCATTCACACGTTTAACACACAAATCCTGCATATTTATGTCGAGCTCCTCTTCAACACTGTAAGAAAACATTGTTCCACCTTGTGATGTCATGGAATAATACTCCAGGAAGTGCTGCACACATTGAAAGACCTGAGGTTTCTCAGGAAGTAGAGTCTGCTCATGCTCCTCCAGTCCAGCCTGTTGTTCAAATGGACGCCGAGGTACTTGTAGCAGTCCAGTATTTTATTAGCCGAGTCATGCTAAAACAAATCTATATTTAACTATCAGCCAGTATTCTTTGATCAGTAACAGCTCTGGAAAAAAATAAGAGACCACTGCATTTTTTTCCTGAAATCAGCATCTCTACATGTGTTACAGCCATTCCATTCCAGCGTCTGGTGAATTCCAACACAAACACAAAGCTGAGCTACTTCAGTTCTTGCACCAGGAGTGGAATAAAGTCACCCAAGAACAATGTGACAGACTTGTGGAGAGCATGCCAAGACGCATGAAAGCTGTGATTAAAATTAAAGGGTTATTGCACCAAATATTGATTTCTGAACTCTTCTTAAGTGTAAACATTAGTATTATGTTGTTTTAATAATTAATTTGATCTTGTTTCTTTGCATTGTTTGAGGCCTGAAAATGTATATCTTTTTTGTTATTTTGACCATTTGTCATTTTCTGCAAATAAACACTCTAAACCAGGGGTGCCCAACCAGTCGATCGCATATGGATACGTTCAGACTGCAGGGCTTAATGCTCAATTCAGATTTTTTTGTGAAATCCGATTTTTTTGCGAGGCCGTTCACATTTCCAATTAAATACGACTTGTATGTGATCTCCAGTGTCAACGTTAAACGCCCCAAAAGTGTCCCACATGCGCCTTGGAGGACACGACGACGTCACGTGCAGCGAGCGTGCTCAATGTTTACGGAAGTCGCCTAAAGTTGCTGTCGTACCAGAGCCAGAACATGTACAGCTTATTTGTTTTAAGGAGGAGACGGAGAAGGAGAAGGACAATGTTTTTGGCCACGGCGTTTTGTGGGGCAGTGGCAGCAACGTCCGTAGAAATGAACGTGTTGGGGCGGAGTCGCAGACAAGAGTGGTGGGAGTTCATATACTATTTTCGCATGACGAGAAGAACGTTTGTGTACATTTGTGAGCGCCTACTTGTACCACTCTCACTGGAGGAAACACGCCCAGGTCGGATGAATGCGACCTGGCCGTTCAGACTGAAGTCGCATGCCAAAAGATCGGATATGTATCGGTTTTAGGACCACATATCTTGGGCAACGTTCGCACTGCAGCCTGAAGTGACCCAAATCAGATTTTTTCACCCCTATGTGACTTTAAAAATAATCTCACTCCAAAATCCCATATTTGCCATGTCTAACAGGTCATTCTAAAATGATTTAAAATACAGGAAATCACCCCCCTAGACCCCCTTCTCTTGGTAGATCTCGGTACATAATCAACATCAAAAGTAGATTTTGGTTAAAACAAGGTTGAGCACCCCTGTTCTAAATGATCATATTTTATTTGGAATTTGGGGGAAATGTTGTCAGTATTTTATAAACTCAAAGAAAAATGTTCCTTTTGCCCAAACACATACCTATAAGTAGTAAAATCTGAAAAAAATGATCATTTTACATTTTTTCCAGAGCTGTATATTGATCAGTAAAAACCTCACAGAGATGGAACTGAACAGGACGTGATTGTGATTGCAGGAGAAGCAAACTTCAAGTAGAAAATAATGTAAAAACAGGAGCACTGTGCATCTTTTCTGGTGGAAGTCATGGTCTGCTGCCTGCTTGTCACCATGGAGATGGTACTGCTTTGCCTGGAGTGTTCCACGGTATAGCAAACTATTATTGACCTTAAAAACACTGCACAAGTTGATATTTTATGTACTTTACAGCATATGGACACAGCTCTTGACGTCAACATATGTCCACCATGTGCTGCCTGCATCTAATGTTTTGTATTGTACAGATATCAGGAAGTACTAGTTAGTGTACAGTGTATCTTTTTTAAGTATTTGTGTCTATTTTATTGCTTTTTATAATTATTGTTGTGTACTCTGGTGTTTAAAGTTTGTTTAAAGAGCAATAGAAATGAAGCTGGAGTGTATTTGTTGTTTGTGTTACTGTGAGGGCAAAACTCTGCTCTGGCCTCTGAAATGTGTGAAAACAAAACCAAAACAAATGCACTTAAACTCACGCTGAGTAATTAGGACGTTCAGAATAAATAAGGTAAATGAGGAAAGTTGGACCACTGCAAACTGTAGCAACTTCAGCTTTACAAGTCTTGATTTAATACTGCAGAACGTTAGATCTTGGTATGTCCTGGTTTAAAGGTCCCATGGCATGAAATTTTCACTTTCTGAGGTTTTTGAACGTTAATGTGAGCTCCCCTACCCTGTTTAGGCCCCCACCCCATGGTTAAAAGTTGCGAAATGTCTAAGCTGAGCATTTGCGATCCTTTTCTGCGTTAGAAAAATCAGAGCTCAAACGGGCGATTTTGAACAAGGAAACTTATTGACGTCAGATCGAAAAAAGAAATGCAAATGCAGTTCCACCCCCGTCTGTCTGAACTCAGCGTCTCTGTAAATCACGCCCAGAGAGTTTGGACTGCGAATAGGCAATGCGAAATGCGTTTTTTTATTTGCCTGGAGGCACGTCCGAGTGTTTCTAGGCTCGGAAGTCCTTTATCTGAGCCTCTGGACCTTTGAACAGCAGTGGTTTAATTTTATTTTCTGTGGAAATGTGTTTATTTTTCAATGGAACGCTTCTCATCTCTCCCCCCGTGCAAAAACACGGAAGTGGGTCACAGAGCGGAGCGGAGAGCTTGGCCACGCCCCCACCCCCTACTATAGGCCATCTCTGTCCTCCTCATTTGCATTCAAGCAACAACGCCCATAATGGAGTGTTCCAGAGTGACATTTATGACTCTTTCTCATCTTATCTCTCTTTCTCATGCACTGAGTGTTGATTTTGAAGAAGGATTCATTTACAGTATTAGGGAACCATTAAGGAGCCATATAAAAGCATCAAGAAGTACCATGTCATGGGACCTTTAATACTGCAGAACTTCAGATTTTGGTATGTCCTGGTTTAATATAAGTTCAGCCTTTGTTTTAGTCCTGGTTTAGTTCTGAGTACAAGTACAGCCTGTCCGTCCTCCTGGGTGGATCTCTTTTTCAATTTAAGGTTTTTCTTTCATGTGTTTGTTTGTTTATTTATTTACAGGAAGAGAATCTGAGGACAGGTCCATTTACTTGACTGTGTTGATAGGTGTTTCAAAACCTTTCATCCGTTTTCTGAAAATAAGCTATCTTTGTACAGTCCTGTGAGATTGGACTGCTGTTTTACTATTAGTCCCTGGATAAAAACTAAAATGAAAAGAATTCTGTAAAAAAAAAAAAAGAACCTGAAATTAACCTTTTTAAATGATCCTTGTCTTAGCTCTCATCATAGACCTGTTTCTAAGCCGATACGCTGACTATCCATCCATCCATCCATTTTTATTTTCTTCCTCTTATCCAGGGCCGGGTCACGGGGGCAACAGTCTAAGCAGGGACTCCCAGACTTCCTTCACCCCGGACACTTCCTCCAGCTCCTCCGGGAGGACCCCAAGGTGTTCCCAGGCCAGCCAGGAGACTAGTCCTTCCAGTGTGTCCTGGGTTTATGATCAGATTTATTATCTACTTACTAGTTCAGAGACTGCTTAATTCTAGTGTAGAGGTTGTTTATTTTAAGATAACTTGTTAAGTAATATTATCTTGCTGCATGGACAAATCATTTCACTACTTTTAAGTCATTTTCTGATAGATTTAAATTTTGGACAAGCTTTTTTGCAGTATAACCACAGCTGCCCTGGGACAGACTGTAGTAAGTGAGGCTGCCAATCTGCACCATCGGCCCTTCCCGACTCACACACTGTAATCATACTTGGCAATGTGGGTGAAGTGTTTTGCCTAAGGACACAATGACAGCTACAGCCGCTGACGCCCCCTGTGGCACCTGGTATTCCCAGCAGTTTCCCATGCAAATAAATGGTCACATTTTTATTCCACCTTCAAGGCACCCAAAGCGCTTTACAACAAAGGAACCACTCACCCATTCACACACCAGTGTACGCAGACACTGGGGGCGAGGTGTCTTGCCAAAGGACACAACGGCAGCATTCATCTATGGGAGCTGGAATCGTACTACCAACCTGTGGTTCAGTGGATCTGACCGCTCAACCACTGTTTTGTTTTTTGTTTTTTTTATGTCAAGAGCGGGATTCAAACCGCCAACCTTTGGACAAACGCTCTACCAACTGAGCTACTGCCGCCCTTATGTACTAACCAGGCCCAGCCCTGTTTAGCTTCTGAGATCTGACAGGATCAGGCTTTGACAGGAGTTTTGGCAACATTCTTAAAAGGACGAAATTTCAGGTAAACACACACGCACTTTCAGTTTTAACTATTTTTTAGTCAAAGCCTTGGTCATTTCTCTCCATGATTAGTTTGCAGATTAAAGATCTCATGACATGGTACTTCTTGATGCTTTTATATGGCTCCTTAATGGTTCCCTAATACTGTAAATGAATCCTTCTTCAAAATCAACACTCAGAGATAAGATGAGAAAGAGTATTTTTTCTCTCTCTGAGCAGGCCATTATGGGCGTTGTTGCTTGAATGCAAATGAGGAGAAAAGAGATGGCCTATAGTAGAGGGTGGGGGCATGGCCAAACTCTCCGCTCTCAGCTGTCTGCTCTGATCCATTTCCGTGTTTTTGCACGGGGGGAGAGATTTGAAGTGTTCCATTGAAAAATAAACACATTTCCACAGAAAATAACATTAAACCACTGCTGTTCAAAGGTCCAGAGGCTCAGATAAAGGACTTCCGAGCCTAGAAACACTCGGACGTGCCTCCAGGCAAATAAAAAAACGCATTTCGCATTGCCTAGCGCATTCGCAGTCCAAACTCTCTGGGCGTGATTTACAGAGACGCTGAGTACAGACAGACGGGGGTGGAACTGCATTTGCATTTCTTTTTTCGATCTGACGTCAATAAGGTGCCTTGTTCAAAATCGCCCGTTTGAGCTCCGATTTTTTGTAACGCAGAAAAGGATCGCAAATGCTCAGTTTAGACATTTCACAACTTTTAACCATGGGGGGGGGGGCCTAAACAGGGTAGGGAAGCTCACATTAACGTTCAAAAACCTCAGAAAGTGAAAATTTCATGCCATGGGACCTTTAAGGGCCTGAAGGCTTATGGGTGAAAACGACAAAACATTTTATCGGAAGTGCCTTTCGTTTAGACGGTGATGGCGTTTTGGGGGCTTAAAAACACAAAAAACTGAAATCGCCCTCCAAAGTAGAAAACTTGAATACGCTCCGCCGTACCGTTTTCGCCGCAAAAACTCTGGTCAAACCTGCTGACGTACGCGTTTACGTCACATTGGTCCATATATCAGTGTACTTTGTTTGGCCTGACTCCCAGTCCACACCTTGTTGCGCCTTCGTTGCTTTGTAGTCTAACGAGGTCTGAAGCAATAGTTCAACTTCTTCGTCTGACCACACACTTTTTTTTTTTTGCTCCCGGTAGCCATGTTTTGTTTTGTTTTTCACGGCGCAGATGAGAAGAAGGAAGATTCTACGCATGCGAGTGGACTCTGATACTGATAATGTATCGCAGCGCCACCTAGCCACGTGGCATGCATACCCAATCGAATTCCACACACTTTTGCGTCACCGTATGCACGCATATTTCCTCCCGAAAACGCGGAATAAAAAGTGAAAATATGCCACTTTTGCATCTTCTGTTCAGACCGTCATCATATAAACGTAGCCTCACACTGTGTACTCACACTGGCTACAGTTTTATAAATAAATATAAAAAGAGTCAGCGTTTTGAACAGCTTTTAGAACTTAAAATCCAAAAGATTCGAACCCCTGAAAGTCTCATCACTGCTTTCTATGATCAGTAATTCTTATTCTCATAACACTCTTCTTTCCGTGAAGTTGGTGCTAGATTAATGCTTTACGCGTGACAACATAGTGACCGTAAATCATAACTTCATTTTGCGCGCCTTGACCGTTGGCTAGATAATGTGGTATTTCCTGGCCTCACCTCTGACCTGTACCCTGACATGGCTGTGAACGGTGGAGACTCTTCGGACCGCAGGAGTGCGTGAGGGATGACCGCAGCATGGATCTGAGGGCACCATCATTTTGAACTATGACCACCATCGTGTCAACACATGTAAACGTATGGTCCTCCATCAGGCCGTTCCTCAGAGATGATCTAACGCCTGTCTGTTCACATCGTAAAGTGGATATGACGGATTAGACCACCCTTTTCACTAAAACAGTTTACATCATCACATTTAAGATTTGACTAAAAAATCTTGACCAGTTTTTAGATTTTGGTTCACAGTTGTACTTACTGTTTGGACACCGGCAGCAGATATGACGTACAAAGAGGTAATTCTTTGCCTCGGATCCAGAATAAACACAAAGATGTGAGTCTGGTCAAAGGTGAATCTCCCTGAGTCCAGATGGGTGTGATTGACAGATGGACTAGCCAATCAGAGACACGAATGGTCCAGTCATATCAAAACAAACATGGCTGCTTACGATATGTGTAGAATCCCTCAGTCATCCAGGTAGAATCCAAAAGGAGAAATTCAGTTTGTTAAGTGGGCAAAAGTTTATTTGGTCGAATACGTTTCTCAGCTCATCCAAGCTGCTTCTTCAGTTCTGAAGTTCTGAAGTTCTGAACTGAAGAAGCAGCTTGGATGAGCTGAGAAACGTATTCGATCAAATAAACTTTTGTACAGTTGACAAATTGAATTTCTCCTTTCGCCATGGCTGCTTACGATTTTGTTGAAAATTATTAGTGACTCATGAGCTCCTTTGTTTCACATGAGTCGCTGAAATAAACAAATCTGCTTGGATGATCTGGGGACCAGACTGATGTACTGTACATATTGCAGACCCCCCAGGATTTCGCGGGCATTTTTTGTGATTGTTGCGGCTAAAATGCCTGAATTTGCGTGAGCTTTTCCAAAAAGTTGCGATGAAAGTTGCGGTGCTTTTAAGGTTTTTGTTGCGATTTTGTTGCGGGAGGAAGTGAAAGTTGCGATAAATAGTTGCGATTTTCCCTTTTTGTAATTAAAATTGAGTAATATTTTGAATACTGAGTTATTACTGACAAAGAATAATACAAAGACACAGAGATCACAGATATGGTCCTAAAACAACCTTACCAACATCGAAAATAAATTACTACTAGGAGGGGAACTGTTTCGCCCGGTCTTTTGCTGTTATTTTTGTGGGCAAATGGCGCCGCAGACATGTTTCTTTGCCATTAGAAGCCGTGTCCCAGTTCCCAGAGCGCGCGGCTCGGAGCGTGGCCCGAAGGGCATGTGCGTCAGACATTTCGACAGTACACCGGCGCGACGACTGCTGTCCCACTTCTTTTTTGTCCCATGCGCAGTTAACACGAGGTCCGCGGACTGCAGTCGGGGCTGAGCAAGTGTGCACCTCCTTGACTGCAGTCTGAGCCCCCTTCAGGCCTCGCTCCGAGCTGTGCGCTCTGGGAACTGGGACACGGCCGCAGTTTCGTTTCGTCACACGGAAGTAAGCCAGAAGGAAGTTGGTCGGCGTTCAATACGTCGCCGATTATTGGTCAAAATTAGTAAAAATTGCGGGAAAGTTGCGGTGATTGGTCAAAATTGCAACACCGCCCTGAATTCACAGGGATTGGCTGAAGTTGCGTTGAAGTTGCAAATCGCAACATCGCGAATTCCTGGAGGGTCTCATACTGTATACAAAATATAGAGATATAATTCTGGACTTGTCAGGAAGGGTAAATCATTCTGAACATAGAATTTTGAGTGTGCAGAATGGTTATTATTACAAATCCTTTTACTTGCAAGTGTGGCTGTAAAAGTAATTACAAATTAAATATAATGTTGAACTGTAAAAATTCTCAAATTGCAAAAACTACAATGATTCTCGTTAATACAATGAGCCTCATCCATGAATCTTTTCTTAAAAATTGTTCGTAACTTTAGAAAGATGCTGAGAGAACTCTGTTCCAGATTCACAAAGCGTTTTTAAGCAGCGGTGTGACAGTTGCATCGAATTCACCAACACCCAGCTACAAACACCTCCACGCTCATTTACATTTCATTTACATAAAATACCCTCTGAACTTCCAAATATGGCCAATATGCGTTTGGTATAATTATATGTAAAAATGTGAGGGAGAGAGTGAATGGGGAAGTCAGATAGATTAAGCCTTTATTGATCTCACACACAGTGACACACAGGAGAAATATTACTTCTGCATTTGACCCATCCTTTTCAGGAGGATGGGTCAAATGCAGCCATCTTTCCGGCGCCTGTGAGCTTTCAGAAAGGGATTGGAAAAAGAGCATAGACTCAACATTGAGGTTATTAGCATTTAATGTTGAATTAGGCAGAATACAAACGTAATAATGGCATCTCTTCAGTTGTCACATCGTCCACACACCATGACCATCTCTCCCCCACACACACTCTCACAACACTGCTGTCTTAAAGGAAAATTAACGTTTTTTTACAATCTGAGCCTTCTTTCGGCAATAAAACAAGTAGTTTTACTCACCCATAGCAGTTTGGTGTCAATTGGAGCAGTATCGCAGAACTTATGTTCAGCCGTTCTGTTCTACTAATGATCCCGTATCCGTTAACATGGTGCTCGTATCATATGCTCGGGGCATTAGTTTGCGGTGTCCAAATAACACAAACTTTAGCACTTTTCAAATCACAGAAGATCGCTGTGTCAGGGTAGACTTTTAGTGGATTCCAAAACGGCCTGAAACCCGATATCCAGCTATAGTTTAATTTATGACGTCATCAGAGAGGACAGTGCGCATGCGTGAACTCAGATGTTTTGTAAACACCGCTAGTCCGAAAGAAGCTAACACCGCTCTGAACTTTACTTTTCTGTTGCGATATCGGGTTTCAGGCCGTTTTGGAATCTACTAAAAGTCTACCCTGACACAGCGATCTTCTGTGATTTGGAAAGTGGTAAAGTTTGTGTTATTTAGACACCGCAAAGTAGTGCCCCGAGCACTCACGCTAACGGATACAGGATCATTAGTAGAACAGAACGGCTCAACATAAGTTCTGCGATACTGCTCCAATTGACACCAAACTGCTATGGGTGAGTAAAACTACTTGTTTTATTGCCGAAAGAAGGCTCAGATTGTAAAAAAAAAACTTTACTTTTCCTTTAAATACAGGTCTGTGGTGTGCAATGACATAAGCTTCCCAAAAGTTAGCCAATAACAGGAGGGGAGTTCACCAACCAATAGTTAAAGTTAGCTGGAAGTTGATGGATGTGGGAGCAGGTGGATATCCCATTACACCCCCAACCTATGGAAAACATATGCTTATTCTTAAAGTTAACAACCAATAGGAGGGTCTTTGAGTTACACAAACACAGCTTGAAATAGGAGAAAAACAGGTAGATACAATTACACTTAAGCAGCTAAGACCCATTTTAACATATAGACACACTTCTCAGTTCTCCCCAGTGCTTCCAGTACAGTGGTACCTCACCTTACGAAAGACCCAACAAACGGAAATTTCAAGTTACGAAACGCCTTCACGTTAAATTTTGGTCTCTAGATAGGAAAGAAAATTCAAGTTACGAAACGCGAAATCTCAAAAATTCAAATAATGCGCGCTAAGCCACACACATTATACGCTTTTCTCACACTGAATTTAAACTTTTCTCACATTTGTCTCTCGTTTAAACACTCAAACTTTCATAGATTTTCAACAAAATGTATTAATACCCACTCCACCCACTCCACCAGGCTTTCAAACAGCTTCATCCACCAGGATGAAGCTGTTTGAAAACAGCTTCATCCACCAGGCTGTCAGGAGGCTGAACTCACACCCAAACTCTCACCTTACCCATCTCCCCCCACCCCACCCCCCATATTGGCATAACCTGTATTCCATAAAAAGACCTATCACTCTAGACACTTTTAAAAAAAACTGCTGCTAAGGATGACTGTTGCACTGTTGCACACTTACATTTACTACTGGAATTTTAGTACTGTTGTTTACTCCTGTTACTGCACTAGAATTACTACTGTTGCACATTTATTTTTATTTTATCTTAACTCCTATGCACATTCTACTGCACATGACCAATTCACTGCTGTATCTTCCATTGCACATTTTGATGCACACTGCACACTTTGGAAATCTGTATATAGTATAGGTTATTTATTATGTTGCACTGTTTTAAGATTTTAGACCGTAGACTTTAGTTTTAACTTAGATCTCTGTCTTAGATAGTTTTTTGTTGTGTTTTGTCTTCATGTTGTATTCTGTACACTGTCTTTTTGCACTACCTGGCCAGAGAGAAACGAAATTTCGATTCACTGTATGTTGAACACATATGGCAGAATTGACAATAAAGCTGACTTTGAACTTTGAACTTAATAATGAAGTGTGAGGGGGAAGGGGGAGGGTGGTGTGTGTGCGCGCGGACACGTGTGTGATAGAGCAGCATGACCCGGCGCGGGGCTGCGAGCACGAGACCCGTGCTCAAACCGTGCCAGGTCTAAACCAGGTCTAAATCAGGATTAGACCACTCTTGCATGCGTATGTTCATGCGCTCAGACTGCGTGCGGTCCCGAGGGGAGTCCTCGCTGCTCGCCTCAGCCGTGACTCGAAACGAAACCAGGAAATAGACCCGCACGCGGCACTTTAATCCACCTGGTTTAGTCCAGGTTTAGTCCTGGTCCAGTCCAGGTTTAGACCTTGGTCTAGACCTGGTATAGTCCACGTTTAGTCCTGGGTCTACAGTCTCTACGCAGGACACAGTGTTACACTATAAAAAAAATGTTACACTATAAAAAAAAAAAAAACTTGGAACGAATCAGGCCTTTTCCATTGAAATATCTACTCAACTTATGAAAAATTCACGTTACGAAACCACTTCTGGAACGAATTAATTTTGTAAGGTGAAGTACCACTGTACTTGAATTCAGAGAATATAAGAATGCATATGTTTATATGAATATACACATGTATTTTGCAGAATTAATCCTCACACACCCAGGGGGCATTACCATGAAGGGTCTTGCCCAAGGACCCACACTGGCTTGCTCATTGCCAGGGGGATTTGAACCCAGGTTCCCCCGGGTGAAAGTGACTTACCAGTTGAGCTAGCCAGCCGCTAGTTAACACTGGCAAGTTAGATAGAGCGCGTCTACAGACTACAGCTCTTTTACAGCTTCAGCTACGATTTCAAACGTTCAGACTCACATGAACACACTCAGGGAGGGAATATTTAAGCCATAAACGTATTGAAATAAGCGCCACTTTTATTGTATTAAACAATAAAAGGGGTGGGGGTGCATAAGTGTGAACCGGGGGGGTCAGGGGGTGATGGGGGTGTTGAGTCCAGCGCCGTGACCAGACCCAGGCTGTAACAGTGGTCCATATGTAGAGCACTGGGGCTGGCACAGACTGAGGTTCACTGCAGCCTGGAGAAAGTCTGTTAGACCCGACACATGCTCTATAAAACACCTCATAAATGTTATTGGATCACATAATGTAGTATTAGTAGAATTATAGGAAATAATTTCAGACTTACTCATGGAGGAAATAGAATCTTAGCTGCATTATCAGAGTAGTAATGCTCTAAAACTGTCGAATTTTTGTTCTTATGAGTCGTCCTGACCGTTCGTAGGATTTGTTCTTCCAGAAGAACACAAAAGTTTTGTGAAAGTTATGGATTTACGTACAGATTTGTTTGTAAGAACGTTTCACGAATGAGGCCCAAAGTCTCAAAAATGGGCTGTTAAAGGAAAAGTAACGTTTTTTTACAATTTGAGCCTTATTTCGGTAATAAAACAAGTTGTTTTACTCACCCATATCACTTTGGTGTCATATGGAGCATTTCCGGAGATGTTTTAGATTAGCGTTAGGCTAACGCCGTTAGCCTAAGAGTAGATGACGCCGTTTCGAGTAGATGAGGAGGCCAGTGCGCATGTGCGGAGTGTGCTCTCAGCTCCCGGGACCCAAACATGAAACGCAAAGCTGTAAACTATGGATAAATCTCGGATTACAGGCCACTTTTGCTTCAAACGAAATCGTAGACTAAGACATCGAGCTTCTATGATTTGAAAAGTGCTAAAGTTTGTGTTATTTCGAGCCCGCACGGGGCATATTACATGCTCGGGGAATGCCCCGAGCTATGGCTATAAGTCGCGCTAGTCTAACGGCGTTAGCCTAACGCTAATCTAAAACATCTCCGGAAATCCTCCATATGACACCAAAGTGATATGGGTGAGTAAAACAACTTGTTTTATTACCAAAATAAGGCTCAGATTGTAAAAAACCTTACTTTTCCTTTAACATGAAACTAGATATGTTGAAAGAAGTCTGACCTTATTAAAAGCCCCAAAATCTTATAAATCTCCACGGAGAACAGCAGGTACACCACAAGGCCAAGTTACATGTCAGCTCTGTGAAGAATGCATGGTTTTCAAGGTTTACTTTAAATACGCATTTATGCCATAATAAGCCAGTAACAGAATAAATGCAAGACGGGTGTGTTTAATTTCATACTTTGGAACATTAAACGCAAAAATTAACTAATCTCCATGGAGACAAGCCAGAAAAGTTAATATGCTCTTCCCATATGACCTTCCACTCTTGTCTCTTTCTCACACATAGTACAAAATTCAGGTTCAGGTGAGGTCTGAGTGTATCCACAGTAGCTCATTTTGAGTCATTTCTCACTTCTAAACGAATTAATCAAACTAAAACTCAGGTATGTACGAAATCTCTGAGCGGGAAACAGGGGGGAAAAAAAAGAGGCATGTCATTTGGGTTCTATTCTCTAAGATTTTTTATTACACAACTTATCCCTGCACTTGTCTCCAGTAGGTTAGACCACTGTATTGGCCTGCTCACTGGCCTTACCAAACGAGCTGTGACACCTGAAGAACATCCAGAACGCTGCAGCTCGGGTCCTGACTCCAACCAGGAAGTATGAGCACATGCGTCCTGGTCTCAGGTCCCTACACTGCCCCCTGTGGCTAAGAGAATCTACTTTAAAGGGATAGTGCGTTTTTTTAAAAAATGTTAATCTGTATGAGTTTCCTTCTAAAAGTTACGTGTGTTGACACCGGCTTACCTCTGACAGTCTCAGCTGATCCCGGTTCGGCTCGCTTTCTGGAGCCCACGTAAGTAGGTCCGGTAACTTTCCTGGAACATGAAATAAAGCTTGTTTTTCTACTCAAAACAAAACATTTGTTAGAAAGGTGATATATTTGCGTCCCAAACAGTTGTCCACAAAACATCCAGCAGCGTATTTCGCATTCGCGTATTGTCTCTCTCCACTCGTATCACTACGCCCATGTTAACTCTATCAGCCTGTTCACTTGTAAACTTCGGCGTAGACATCCGCTGAAGGTGAACAGGCTGATAGAGTTAACATGGGCGTAGTGATACGAGTGGAGAGAGACAATACGTGAATGCGAAATATGCTGCTGGATGTTTCGTGGACAACTGTTTCGGACGCAAATATATCACCTTTCTAACAAATGTTTTGTTTTGAGAAGAAAAACAAGCTTTATTTCATGTTCCAGGGAAGTTACCGGACCTACTTACGTGGGCTCCAGAAAGCGAGCCGAACCGGGATCAGCTGAGACTGTCAGAGGTAAGCCGGTGTCAACACACGGAACTTTTAGAAGGAAACCCATACAGATTAACATTAAAAAAAAAACGCACTCTCTAAATCTCTTTAAAGCGACTCTGCTTATGTACAAGTCTCTCCATGGCCGAGCACCAAAGTGCATCTCTGACATGTTAGTGCCACATGAACCATCTTCACTCTGAGGACCTCAGGGACCGGCCTCCTGCTGGGGCCCAGAGTCTGGACTAAACACGGGGAGTGAGAGTTTCAGTTTTCTGCAGCTAAAAACTGGAACAGTCTGAACATGTGGATAGACTCTACTTTGACTCTGTTTAAAGGAAAAGTAACGTGTTTTTTTTTACAATTTGAGCCTTATTTCGGTAATAAAACAAGTTTCTTTACTCACCTATAGCACTTTGGTGTCATATGAAGCACTTCCAGAGATGTTTTAGATTAGCGTTAGCCTAGCGCAACTTCTAGCCATAGCTCGGGGCATATAATATATTCCCCGAGCATGTAATATGCCCCGTGCGGGCTCCAAATAACACAAACTTTAGCACTTTTCAAATCATAGAAGCTCGATGTCTTAGTCTATGATTTCGTTTGAATCAAAAGTGGCCTGTAATCCGAGATTTAGTCATAGTTTACAGCTTTGCGTTTCATGTTTGGGTCCCGGGAGCTGAGAGCACAGTCCACACATGCGCACTGGCGTCCTCATCTACTCGAAACTATGGCTAAATCTCGGATTACAGGCCACTTTTGACCACACGAAATCGTAGACTAAGACATCGAGCTTCTATGATTTGAAAAGTGCTAAAGTTTGTGTTATTTGGAGACCGCAAATAAGTGCCCCGAGAACTCACATTATGGAGATCGCAAATCTAAAACATCTCTGGAAATGCTCCATATGACACCAAAGTGCTATGGGTGAGTAAAACAACTTGTTTTATTACCGAAATAAGGCTCAGATTGTAAAAAACGTTACTTTTCCTTTAAATTCAGGCTCAAAACAGTTCTGTTTAGCTGCATGTGACTGAATGGGAAAAAGTTTTCATTCTGCACTCTTCTCTCATTTAAAGTCTCTCTCTCTTTTTAATTTAATGATTTTTTTGCATGTTTTCATTTGTATTGTGATTTTAATGTGTTTCTTATTCGCTAAAGCACTTTTAATTTGTGTACAAATAAACTTGCCTTGCCTCGCTTATTACAACATTCCCGTTTCACATTCTCATATAACTCATAAAGAGAACGCAAAAACTAAAACTCATGAAAAGACTGGTGCTTTCAGCTAAAGTGATAAAGAAATGTAAAGGAAGTAAATACAGTGGTACCTCACCTTACGAAATTAATTCGTTCCAGAAGTGGTTTCGTAACGTGAATTTTTCGTAAGTTGAGTAGCTATTTCAATGGAAAAAGCCTGATTCGTTCCAAGGCCCCGATGCAAGTTTTTTTTTTTTATAGTGTAACATTGTGTTCTGCGTAGAGACTGTAGACCCAGGACTAAACGTGGACTATACCAGCACCTCACCCCTCTGCCTTCAGGACGGAGGAGCACCTCACCCCTCTGCCTTCAGGACGGAGGAGCACCTCACCCCTCTGCCTTCAGGACGGAGGAGCACCTCACCCCTCTGTCTTCAGGACGGAGGAGCATCTCACCCCTCTGCCCTCAGGACGGAGGAGCACCTCACCCCTCTGCCCTCAGGACGGAGGAGCACCTCACCCCTCTGCCCTCAGGACGGAGGAGCACCTCACCCCTCTGCCCTCAGGACGGAGGAGCACCTCACCCCTCTGCCAGAAGAGCACCTCACCCCTCTGCCCTCAGGATAGAGGAGCACCTCACCCCTCTGCCCTCAGGACGGAGGAGCACCTCACCCCTCTGCCAGAAGAGCACCTCACCCCTCTGCCCTCAGGATAGAGGA
This sequence comes from Paratrypauchen microcephalus, assembly GCA_036785185.1. NCBI lineage: Eukaryota > Metazoa > Chordata > Actinopteri > Gobiiformes > Gobiidae > Paratrypauchen > Paratrypauchen microcephalus. The sequence continues at coordinate 2,835,106 of JAVJIX010000119.1, read as the reverse complement.
GCACCTCACCCCTCTGCCCTCAGGACGGAGGAGCACATCACCGCTCTTCCCTCAGGACGGAGGAACACCTCACCCCTCTGCCTTCAGGACGGAGGAGCACCTCACCCCTCTGCCCTCAGGACGGAGGAACACCTCAGCCCTCTGCCCTCAGGATGAAGGAGCACCTCACCCCTCTGCCCTCAGGACGGAGGTTCAGGACGCTCAGGTGCAGGAGGAGCCGCTTGATCCCCTTGGCCATCATATTTTTGAAAAACAGGCTGAGTGTACTGTAATATCTTTTTTTTTCTTTTGTTGAACTTTATGTAGCGGGTCGATGATGCTCCTTGTGGGGGAGGGATAATCTGGCCACAGGCCGACTTCTCCAGAATTTAAGGAGAAGTCGGCTGTGTGCCCGGGAGGTGTCCGTGTCCGTGGGAGGACAGGAGGACTGCTGGACCCACGCATGCATGTTTGGCCAAGAATATTGGTAGGCTTTTTAAATAGTTTGTGTGGTGAATGTGAATGAGGGTGTGCATTTTTAATTACCTGTTGCGTTGTAGGGTGGCCACGTTGTTTAAAAGCTGAGCTGCACGACGGTGGAGCTGTGTGTGGGGCTCACGACGCACAGGTAGCCTATACTTTTAAACATTTTTAAATGTATTAACATTTATCTAACCTGTTTAAGTGTTTTTTGTAATCTTGAATGTTTGTGTTTACCGTTACGGTCATTGTCCCTGCTGTCCTTTAGTTGTTGTTTTTTCCTTTTCATTTTTTGTTTTGTTTTTGATGTCTATTCATGTTGAATAAATAACCTCAACTGCATCTCCAGCTCCGTATTTTTACTAGTTAATGCGGTAACATTTATTTAATAACAATTCACAAATATCAGCATTGTCAGGATGAAATAAAGTCTGAGAAAACACACACACACAAAAAGTAAAAATAACCACCAGGTCATCTAGTCAAAATAAACATGTACCAGACTTGAAAAGAGAGAGTGAGATAGAGATCGATCAATGACAAGAGCGAAAACATCATCTGGAACAGAGGGAAAATTAACAGACTCAACAAAATTGAAAAAACAAAAAAAAATCTTGAAAGTTTTCAGTGAGTACATCTTACTTTTTCCATGTTGACGAAATACAGAATGTCTCTAATCCTGGCGTGGACTGTGGAGCAGGAGACTTCCATTTAAGAAGAATAAGGCGTTTTTTACGTACTTTGGCATAGACGGTCCAAGTATAACTCCAATCAGAGCAATAATTACAGAAAGACCAGGTTTAGCCATGACAATTTGTGACATAGTATTAAATACATCGGTCCAGAAGTTCAGCGTGCTGTAACATCGATTGTACAGGCGTGAAAACGGGTCAGGGGTGAAAAAGGTGAGAAGGGTGGGCGAGGGACGTCGTGACCTCTGGTGTGTGTGGGGAGGACAGACTTGTCTATTCTATCGATTATATTATTATTATTATTTATAATGGCTTGAAAAGTTACTGTTTTGTATAAGAATAAAGGTTTAAAAGCCACTTTTCTCGCAGGTTATTTTGACAGTACAGTGGTACCTCACCTTACGAAATGAATTCGTTCCAGAAGTGGTTTCGTAACGTGAAAAATTCGTAAGTTGAGTAGCTATTTCAATGGAAAAAGCCTGATTCGTTCCAAGTTCGTTATAGTGTAACATTGTGTTCTGCGTCCTGATTGGTTTCTCAGACTGGATTTAAACTTTTCTCACATTTGTCTCTCGTTTAAACACTCAAACTTTCATAGATTTTCAACAAAATGTATTAATAGTGAAGTGTGGGGGGAAGGGGGAGGGGGGAGAAAACTGCGCTCTGACACATGTGATAGCGCAGCATGACCCGGCGCGGGGCTGCCAGCAGGTCTAGACCTGGACTAAACCTGGACTAAACCAGGACTAAACCTGGACTAGGCCAGGACTAGACCAGGTGGATTAAAGGTCTATTTCCTGGTTTCGTTTCGAGCAGCGGCTCGCCTCAGCTGGAGGACCACACGCAGTCTGAGCGCATGAGCGAGACCCACGAACGCATGCAAGAGCCGCGGTGGTCTAGACCTGCTCTAGACCTGCTCTAGACCTGGTCTAGTCCTGGTCTAGTCCTGGTCTAGTCCTGGTTTAGTCCAGGTTTAGTCCAGGTCTTAGACCTGCTGGCAGCCCCGCGCCGGGTCATGCTGCGCTATCACACGTGTCAGAGCGCAGTTTTCTCCCCCCTCCCCCTTCCCCCCACACTTCACTATTAATAATTTTGTTGAAAATCTATGAAAGTTTGAGTGTTTAAACGAGAGACAAATGTGAGAAAAGTTTAAATCCAGTCTGAGAAAAGCGTATAATGTGTGTGGCTGAGCGCGCATTATTTGAATTTTTGAGATTTCGCGTTTCGTAACTTGAATTTTCTTTCGTATCTAGAGACCAAAATTTACCGTGAAGGCGTTTCGTAACTTGAAATTTTCGTTTGTTGGGTCATTCGTAAGGTGAGGTACCACTGTACTTCACTAACGGCACGAGAAGAACATCAGAGCACGAAGCTGCAGCATGACTGGAACGCCGCTCGTACAGTTTGTCATATGATTGGTTCTCGGCAGCGGAACAGGCAGGATATTTGCTGAAACTGTTACAAAGTGTCCCTATAGACGGATTCGGGGACATAATGGGTGTTTTCGCACCTCTGGACCTGACCTGCTGCCCTATTGTTTTCTTTCTTTGTTTTGATTTAGGTTTGAGGATAGAGTTATAAATGGGAGACAAATGATGACAATGGGCCACGGCTTTGAGGACGGTGAGGTACAGATCTTGGCCAGAGAAAAGAACTGGTCTGAGAGGCTATTTTTGTCAAGAAAGAGAATGCTTCCTTGAACAGAAATGGAGGGGTCAGACATGATTTGCTCCCATCTATAACTCTATCCTACCTAAATAAAAAAAAAAAACTGAAAACAATAGGGCAGCAGCTCAGGTCCAGAGGTGTGAGAACACCCATTATGGCCCTGAATGGTTCTGCTAACAAGACCCACACTCCACTCCCGCTGCAGATCATAACTAACAGAAACTGTGAACAAGTAGGTGTGGTAGTTTCAAAGTAATTTCATTGTAGTTAGCTCCTCCCTTCAGGCAGATATAGGCAGTATCCACCAGCGTCTGACCAGAACTGAAGAAGCAGCTTGGATGAGCTGAGAAATGTATTCGACCAAATAAACTTTGTCCAGTTGACACATTGAATTTCTCCTTTTGCTGTGGATTCTACCTGGACGACTGAGGGATTTTACACATCAAGTTCCAACGCTATCTACAGATGTTGTGAGCACTAAAACAGTTTATCACCGTGCGATAAAATAAGTTATGATGATAAAAGGAGAAATTCAATTTGTCAACTGGACAAAGTTTGTTTGGTCGAAAGTGTTTCGCCGCTCATCCGAGAGGCTTCGTCAGTTCTGGTTCTAGTGCTGGTTAGACACTGCTTATGCAGGGAGGAGCTCACTACACTGAATTCTCCTGAAACTATCTCAACTAATTTGTTTTGCGATTCTCTCTTTTGTTTTTCGAATTTCTCTGGCGTCTAGTTTAGCATACGTATTACAAAGGTTTAGCATACCTATAACAAAAGAGAGAATCGCAAAACAATTTAGTTGAGATAGTTTCAGAAGAATTCAGGGTAGTGAGCTCCTCCCTGCAGCGAGATATAAGCAGTGTCTAACCAGCACTCGAACCAGAAGTGACGAAGCAGCGCGGATGAGCGGCGAAACGTTTTCGACCAAATAAACTTTGTCCAGTTGACAAATTGAATTTCTCCTTTTATCATGGATTCTACCTGGACGACTGAGGGATTCTTCACGCATCTTAAGTTATGATGCTAAACATTAGTGAGTGGGATACGTCTTAATGACCCGTATGTGTTAGATGCAGGTGAGTGCGTAAATAACGAGAAGAAACATCTCAAACTTCAGATTCTGTCTCATGCCTGATTGTGTTTGTGTTTGTTGTGCTGTGTTGTTGCTGTAATGTCAATGGATTTCTGTGAGCGTGAAAATTAATTTCCTCCCAGGGGGATAACAAAAGTCTGAAATCTCAATTATAAAAATGTCAAAAAGCATGTGACCGGAAAAGTTACACATTGCACCTTAAAGATCCCATGACATGGTACTTCTTGATGCTTTTATATGGCTCCTTAATGGTTCCCTAATACTGTAAATGAATCCTTCTTCAAAATCAACACTCAGTGCATGAGAAACAGAGATAAGCTGAGAAAGAATAATTTTTCTCTCTCTGAACAGGCCATAATGGGCGTTGTTGCTTGAATGCAAATGAGGAGAAAAGAGATGGCCTATAGTAGAGGGTGGGGGCGTGGCCAAACTCTCCGCTTTCAGCTGTGCGCTCTCTGATCCAATTCCGCGTTTTTGCGTGGAGAAGAGATTTGAAGCGTTCCATTGAAAAATAAACACATTTTCAGAGAAAATAAAATTAAACCACTGCTGTTCAAAGGTCCAGAGGCTCAGATAAAGGACTTCCGAGCCTAGAAACACTCGGACGTGCCTCCAGGCAAATAAAAAAACGCATTTCACATTGCCTAGCGCATTCGCAGTCCAAACTCTCTGGGCGTGATTTACAGAGACGCTGAGTACAGACAGACGGGGGTGGAACTGCATTTGCATTTCTTTTTTCGATCTGACGTCAATAAGTTTCCTTGTTCAAAATCGCCCGTTTGAGCTCTGATTTTTTCTAACGCAGAAAAGGATCGCAAATGCTCAGTTTAGACATTTCGCAACTTTTAACCATGTGGGGGGGGGGGCCTAAACAGGGTAGGGGAGCTCACATTAACGTTCAAAAACCTCAGAAAGTGAAAATTTCATGCCATGGGACCTTTAAATAGCAGCAGTGGAGAAAGTTGCAGCTGTGTTGTCGAGTTGGTTGGAGTTAGCTGTTCGCGCGGGGAGAGCTCTCTGCAGCTGCCAGCAGGACATCTTTGTTACCAAGCAACAACAACACACCACTGCGCTTTCTGGTAAAAACGGCTCCCTGCTGTTTTGGTATAAATTGTTTTATTTTTTACTTTTTTAGGTTCAGAAAGCGCTGGAAAACTACCACAACATCAAACACAAAAGAAAAGAACGAACATTGTGTCATTTTAGTTTGACGCTAAAATGTTAAGGCATGATCTTGGAGATGAAAGATTTTGCTGTATAGAGATCAGGATTGTGTCGTCATAGCATCATTTTTAGTTTAGTAGAGATATTAAGGTCGTTTTCACACCTTGTTTGGTTCGTTTAAAACGAACCAGAGTTCGTTTGCTCCTTTAATTCGGACCTTTTGGGCTGGTGTGAATAAAAACCAAAAGTCTCGATCCGGAACAAACAAGCGAACCAAGACAACCTAAAAAGCTCGGTCTCGGCACGGTTCCATTCGAATCCTGGTGCGATTTGTTTGAGGTGAGAATGCAGACTGGACTTGATCCGACACAAGTTGGCTTTTTGTACTTAACGAGCTCCTGTCGTATGTCGAGCATTATGGGAAACCGAGGCTGATGAAACGAAACAAAACAAAACTAAACAAAACTTATGAGGCTTACTTACGTTTTGCGTGAAGAGAAAGAGTCACAACTTGATGCGCACATGAGCTCTGTCCTCCGTAGACGTATTGCTCTGTGTCTTCATTGTTTGTAAATTGATTGTAAAATAGTGTAAACCTCACGATGCTGCTCAAACATTTGTGCGAAATGTAAAAACTGAGCAAACAATATCGCTAAGGCTAGATTGAAAACAGCACGTAACACCATTATTCTCCTCCTTCCACGTTTGGACGCCGTGTTTGGACAGGGCTCATTTCTGTCCAGTGGCTGAGAGACCTCAGCACACGTGGTTTTGTTTGTAGATGTTGGTCCACTTTGGGAAAAACTGCAGTGTGAAAGCGAACCGCATCAAAATAAAAAAAAAAAATAAAAAAAATTGGTCCGGACCAAAGCAAGTGAACTACCGGACTTTCCTGGTGTGAAAACGACCTAAGATGCTGATTAATACACTTAGCGCTCAAAGTACTAATACTTTGCAGCTGATATCATCCACATTCCATAGAGGTGTTTAAATATCTTGGAGTAGTCTTTGATTCCAATTTAAATTTCAAGCAACATGTAAAGACAATTTCGCATATAATATATATAAATTCAATCTGTCAGACTTTAAACAGACCTTCTCTGACTACAGGATCAGCAAAGGCTTACATACATGCCATGATATTTAGCCACATAACCTACTGTTATACCACACGGTCTCACACTTCAGAGGCTGTTCTGAAGCCACTAAAGTCTCTCTTCAAGAAAACACTGAAAAATCTGGACAAAAAGCCTTTACAGTATCATTATTGTAACATCTTAAGTAAGTATAACATTTTGGATTTTGATAGTTATCAGATATTTATGGATGCTTGTCTCATTTTTAAAGGTTTAAACGGGCTTGCTCCTCCTCCTTTACTGGATTTTATAGGAAAAAACCTAGCGACCGAGTAAATACCAGAGCATCGACCAGAGGAGACTGTAACATAAAAAGGCGTAGGGCTGAGGGGCCGTTTAGACGAGGACGATTGCGATTGAAAACGACAAAATATTCTATCGGAAGTGTCTTTTCGTTTACACAGCCCGTCGGGCTCTGAAACCACAAAAATCTGAAGACTCCTTCCAGAGTGTGGAGTTCTGAAGACGGCCCGGGTCGTGTCTCCGTCTAAACGGCAAGAAGCGCAAAACATGTTCAAGTCGCATACACCTGACGTCACACTGGATGCGCCAAGCCGGTAAAAACAATAACAATACGTCGCAGACGACAGAGGCGAGTTTGGGCAAGACCGGGGAGAACCAGTCAGTGGTGGGACAATTTTGAGAATGGATTAGTTGATGACAGTGCTTGGGTGGATTAAGCGAAGATCTCCGACCCTACATCGAGGGCGACACAACTGTAATGACGGTGTCCTGAAAAAGGTAGCTCTGACATTATATTAGCGGCCTGGCATGCATATTCAATCGAATTCGCCCACTTTTGCGTCTTCGTATAAACAAACATTTCCTGTTGAGAACGCTCGTCTAAACGCGGATAAAAAAATTGAAGACGAGACGCCACTTTTGCGTCTTCTGTTTTGATCGTAGCCGTATAAACGTAGCGTCAATTTGGCCAAATGGTGGCGTCTATCAGAGGATCACAGACATGCAACACACTGCCAGCCCACGTCAGGAACTGTGGCACCTTCAGCCTTTAAAACGCCTCTGAAACACTGGTTTAAAACTAACCAGACGTGCTCAAACATGTAGATTATTCTGACTTTTGGTAGCGCGTAAACTGAGATGGGTCTATTACACCTACATGCTCAAGGTGAAATGTCTGTGTATTCTGTGTTCTGTTTTCTCTGTTTGTGTGAATGTGTTTTGTTTTTTTTTTTCTTACCTGCCTTAGGACTATGGGTGTAAATGATCTATTATGCTAACTCCGGCATATTTACATTGAAGCTCTCTGCTGACATGTTGATTAATATGCATTGTCCTAATTTAAATACATAAATAATAAAAATAAAAAGGTGTGAGAAGCTATATTAACCAGGTTACTCATGTCCCTGTGCCCATGCTCCATCAGAGTATCCTGAATATTTAGACTAGTTGTTATGGTAATTATGGCACAGATATGGCAAGGAGCTAAACATGTACAAACTTTCCCATGGCATGAAATTTTAACTTTCTGAGGTTTTTGAACGTTAATGTGAGCTCCCCTACCCTGTTTAGCCCCCCCCATGGCTAAAAGTTACGAATACGCATTTGCGATCCTTTTCTGCGTTAGAAAAAAACACAGCTCAAACGGGCGATTCTGAACAAGGCATCAATGTGACGTCACATCGAAAAATGCAGCTCCACCCCCCGTCTGGATGTCTACACACCGTCTCTGTAAATCACGCCCAGAGAGTTTGGACCGCGAATGAGCTACGCAAAGCGAAATACGTTTTTTTTATTTGCCTGGAGGCACGTGCGAGTGTTTCTAGGCTTGGAAGTCCTTTATCTGAGCCTCTGGACCTCTGAAAAAGCAGTGGTTTATTTTATTTTCTGTGAAAATGTGTTTTTTTTATTGAAAAGGCTCTCCTATCCTCCTCACTCTTAAAACACGGAAGTGGGGCCAGCACACAGCGCACCGCATTTGGCGGCGCATTTGGCGGCGCATTTGCCCCCCCCCCTTCCCGCTCCTCTAACCTATCTCTGTCCTTCTCATTTGCATTCAAGCAACAAGGCCCAGAATGAGTTGTTCAGAGAGAGATTTTCTGACTCGGACTGTGTACATGTGTCTTTCTCATGCACTGAGTGTTGATTTTGAAGAAGGATTCATTTACAGTATTAGGGAACCATTAAGGCGCCATATAAAAGCATCAAGAAGTACCATGTCATGGGATCTTTAAGGCTTTTTAACGGGTTTCTGACAACTAAAAACACAACATACATTCAAGTAAGAACATGAGACTCTGGAGGTCTGTCGCAGCTTCAGTAAAAGTCGATTTTAACAGTTGAAAAATACAACACAGTGTCGCACGGTCAGTTCGGTTCAAGATCAACACAAACGACCACAGAGGTGAGCCTGGGCTTAAAATGTGGCTGCGTTAAACTGTCGACTGCTTTATTTTGTTTAGAAGTATAAAGTGGCTGGGCGCTCCCTTAGAGATAGGAAGAGGTGCTCAGTCACACGGGAGGAGAGCGAGGGACGATGTTTGGAAGGACTATGTCACCCGGCTGGCCTGGGAACACCTTGGGGTCCCCCTGGAGGAGCTGAAGGAAGTGTCTGGGGTGAAGGAAGTCTGGGTGTCCCTGCTTAGACTGTTGCCCCCATGACCCAGCCCTGGATAAGAGGAAGAAAATGGATGGATGGATGATTAAAGATCCCATGACATGGTACTTCTTGATGCTTTTATATGGCGCCTTAATGGTTCCCTAATACTGTAAATGAATCCTTCTTCAAAATCAACACTCAGTGCATGAGAAAGCCTCGTGAACACAGTCAGAGTCAGAAAATATCTCTCTGAACAACTCATTCTGGGCGTTGTTGCTTGAATGTAAATGAGAAGGACAGAGATAGGTCAGAGCAGCGGGTGGGGGGGGGGGGGCAAATGCGCCACTGGTTCCTTGTTTTAGCTGTGCGCTGTCACCCACTTCCACGTTTTTAAGCGCGAAGGAGAGGCGTTTCAATGAAAAAAACACATTTTCACAGAAAATAAAATTAAACCACTGCTGTTTCAGAGGTCCAGAGGCTCAGATAAAGGACTTCCGAGTCTAGAAACACTCACACGTGCCTCCAGGCAAATAAAAAATGCATTTTGCATTGCGTAGCTCATTCGCGGTCCAAACTCTCTGGGCGTGATTTACAGAGACGGTGGGTAGAGACACAGGCGGGGGGGTGGAACGGCATTTTCCGTGTGACGTCAGAAAGTTTCCTTGTTCAGAATCGCCTGTTTGAGCTGTGTTTTTTTTCCAAACGCAGAAAAGGATCGCAAATGCTCAGTTTACACATTTTGCAACTTTTAGCCATGGGGGGGGGGGGGGGGGGGGGGGCTAAACAGGGTATGGGAGCTCACATTAACGTTCAAAAACCTCAGAAAGTGAAAATTTCATGCCATTGGAGTCCTCTTACCATATCTCTGCTCCAGTTTTGAGTTTGTCTACATGCCACAGTATCCTGGATAATAACTAGGGATAATAAATATTAAAATAACACCACAAACTGAAGTCATCTACATCTAAAACAGGGGTGAGCAATTTTTTTTTTTTTTTCCATGGGGCCACATGAGAAACATATATGCATATTCTGCATAATATTAAGTGTATTTCTGTATAAAAAAGCAGTAAATAGCATTGTTTAGACAAGCTGTAAGACTGGGAAGTACTGTGTTATGACTAAACAATGAAAAAGTGAGGCTGCTTTACAAAAAATGCCATTTTAAAAAAAACACCTCTAAAGTAAAAGCAATGCAGCTTTAGTCTGTGCATGAGGTCAAATTATAAAATATGTTTATTTTGTAATTCCAAATGATTTTAAATGGGACAGTCAGAGTCAAGTAAAGGGCCGAGCTGGACAATGTCCCAGTCTGATCTAAAACAATCAATTAATCTGTATTTTAAAGGTGCACTGTGTAACGTTTCTGGTGGAGGGTCCATTACCTCCTCATCTCCATGAGGATGGTATTGCTATGTCCAGAATGCTCCACAGTATTGAATTAAATGTATTGATCTCCATGGAGACAAAAAGTGACACCACCACGCCAAGAGAACAAGCCACTACAATTTAAAAGGAACCTACAGCCCTGGAAAAAAATAAGAGACAATGGCATTTTTTTCTGAAATCAGCATCTCTACATGTATTACAGCCATTCCATTCCAGCGTCTGTTGAATTCCAACACAAACACAAACCTCAGCTACTTCAGTTCTTGCACCAGGAGTGGCCATACCTGCTTGTCAAAGCCTGATCCCGTCTGATCTCAGAATCGAGGCGGATGGGAGACCGCAGGGAATTCCAGGTGCCACAGGGGACAAAAAAATGTTGTTGTGTCCTTAGGCAAGGCACTTCACCCACATTGCCTAGTATGGAAGTGGTGTGTGTTGGAGGTGGTCGGAGGGGCCGATGGTGCAGATTGGCAGCATCACTTCTGTCAATCTGCCCCAGGGCAGCTGTGGCTACAGAAAGTAGCTTAACACCACCAAGTGTGGAGTGAATGAACAATGAACTGTAAAGTCTTTGGGTGTCATGAAAGGCGCTATATAAATGCAATGAATTAAGAACAATGTGAAAGACTTGTGGGGCGGCAGTAGCTCAGTTGGTAGCGCGCTTGCCTAGTGATCTATGGCGGCTCGAATCCTACTCTTGACGGGTGGACTGCGTGTGATCCCAGCTCCCACAGATGAGCGCTGCTGTTGTGTCCTTGGGCAAGACACTTAAAGGAAAATTAACATTTTTTTTTACAATCTGAGCCTTCTTTCGGCAATAAAACAAGTAGTTTTACTCACCCATAGCAGTTTGGTGTCAATTGGAGCAGTATCACAGAACTTATGTTGAGCCGTTCTGTTCTACTAATGATCCCGTATCCGTTAGCATGAGTGCTCGGGGGCATTACTTTGCGGTGTCCAAATAACACAAACTTTAGCACTTTTCAAATCACAGAAGATCGCTGTGTCAGGGTAGACTTTTAGTAGATTCCAAAACGGCCTGAAACCCGATATCGCAACAGAAAAGTACAGTTCAGAGCGGTGTTAGCTTCTTTCGGATTAGCGGTGTTTACAAAACAGCTGAGTTCACGCATGCGCACTGTCCTCTCTGATGACGTCATCAAATGAAACTATAGCTGCATATCGGGTTTCAGGCCGAATCTGTTGAATCTGTCTAATTTGAAAAACAAAGAGACAGATTAGTGGGGGTCGTTTTTCAGAGTTTTTTCAGTGTAGTGAGCTCCTCCCTGCAGTTAGATATAAACAGGGTCTAACCAGCACTAGAACCAGAGCTGACGAAGCCTCTCGGATGAGCAGCAAAACGTTTTCAACCAAACAAACTTTGTCCAGTTGACAAATTGAACTTCTCCTTTTATCATTATAGTGTTCTTATAGCGCTCTTCTTATCTCTTCTCTGTACTCGCGCTTTGCGCCTCGAGCTGCTTCCGTGTATTTAACCAATATCGTGTCACCGCACACGTTGATGTTTCTGTGTGAAGTCTCACTCTGTGCCACCGCATAACCATAGATCTCATCTAGGATATGTTAAAAAATAATAAGAATACTTGCTACTAGCAAGTGTAAATAATGGGTGGGGATTTATGCAACGGTGGGTGACGAGGGTCCGAAAGGAGGACAAAATGTAAAAAAGGAGGACACGTGACAGACGGCCGGATAGACAGCTCTAAAAACACAGTGTTACACTATAAAAAAAAGTTACACTATAAAAAAAAAACTTGGATCGGGGCCTTGGAACGAATCAGGCTTTTCCCATTGAAATAGCTACTCAACTTACGAAAAATTCACATTACGAAACCACTTCTGGAACGAATTAATTTCGTAAGGTGAGGTACCACTGTATTTTAATAGGCATTTTAAAAATATATTATAAGCATTAGCTCTGAGACACAATGGGATAGCACGCTGCCTTTCCCTGAGCCTATTATTTTGGAAAATCATAGATTGAATCTGATCGGGCCTTCATCTGACATTTTAATAAAACAATTGTCAATCTACCACCAGCCCGTCCAGCTGTGAGACATCGATCCCTGACCTACACATGGGCACTGTGGTATTTCAAACTCTTTTATCGAACTGTGTCTCTGATGGAGCTCTTATGTGTATTTAAAGAAGCGGTTTAGGTTGCACTTTACAAATAAAACTATTGGCCTTTCCGTCTATACAAATCTCACTCGGCCTCCTCCGCCTGGTCGAAGTCCGCGTTGGTGGATCTGAGTGCTTTATTGGATTTCACAATTGACTAACACAAACGTGAAGCTTATACACTGGCTGGGGCCCTCTGATTTCTGTACTACGGGGTGCTCAACCTTTTTTTTTTTTTTATTGAGATCTACTTTTGAGGTTGATGGTGTACCGAGATCTACCAAGAGGGGGGAGGGTTCAATTTTTGAGCTATAAAACCACTTGTGATTGCATAAATGTAAGGTAGAGCTGTTTAATGTCGACGGAACATTCCAGACAGAGCACCGACATATACAGCTCTGGGAAAAAATAAGAGACCACTGCATTTTTTTTCTGAAATCAGCATCTCTACATGTATTACAGCCATTCCATTCCAGCGTCTGTTGAATTCCAACACAAACACAAAGCTGAGCTACTTCAGTACTTGCACCAGGAGTGGAATAAAGTCACCCGAGAACAATGTGAAAGGCTTTTGGAGTGAGATTATTTTTAAAGTCGCATAGGGTCGAAAAAATCGGATTTGGGTCACTTCAGGCTGCAGTGCGAACGTAGCCCAAGATATGTGGTCCTAAAGCCGATACATATCCGATCTTTTGGCATGCGACTTCAGTCTGAAGGACCAGGTCGCGTGCCAGCGAGAGTGGTACAAGTAGGCACTCACAAATGTACACAAACGTTCTTCTCGTCATGCGAAAATAGTATATAAACTCCGTATCAATGAAGCGGCGAAGCACGTAGCAATCCCATCATTCCTTGCTGTGACTCCGCACCCACACGTTTCTTTCTACGGACATTTGCTGCCACTGCTCCACAAAACGCCGTGGCCAAACACCTTGTCCTTCTCTTTCTCCGTCTCCTCCTTAAAACAAATAAGCTGTACATGTTTTGGCTCCGGTACGACAGCAACTTTAGGCGACTTCCGTAAACATTGAGCACGCTCGCTGCACGTGACCTCGTCGTGTCCTCCAAGGCGCATGCGGGACACTTTTGGGGCATTTAAAGTTCACACTGGAGATCACATACAAGTTGCATTTAATTAGAAATGTGAACGATCTCACAAAAAAATCTGATTTCACAAAAAAATTGGAATTGAACATTAAGCCCTGCAGTCTGAACGTAGCCATACGCGATCGACTGGTTGGGCACACCTGCTGTACTAAATCTCTTTACAGCTCATACTGGTACTTCTGCTACTATTACTCTATTACGATTGGCAGGTCTCACATTTCTGTACTATACCTCTGTGCAGCTGATACTCGTACTTCTACTACTACTGTGTGTAGAATCCCTCAGTCGTCCAGGTAGAATCCACGGCAAAAGGAGAAATTCAATTTGTCAACTGGACAAAAGTTTAGTTGGTTGAATACGTTTCTCAGCTCATCCAAGCTGCTTCTTCAGTTCTGGTCAGACGCTGGTGGACACTACCACACCTATTTGTTTTCAGTTTCTGTTAGTTAGGTGGGCCTATTAGATCTGCAGTGGGAGTGGAGTGTGGGTCTTGTTAGCAGAACCATTCAGGGCCATAATGGTGTTTTCACACCTCTGGACCTGACCCTGGCCCTATTGTTTTCTTTGTTTGTTTTGATTTAGGTTTGAGGATAGTTATAAATGGGAGACAAATGATGTCTGAGACCCCCATTTCTGTTCAAGGAAGGATTCTCTTTCTTGACAAAAAGAGCGTCTCCCATCCCCATCCCATCACGAGAGCCTTACATCTCCACCTAAAAGCCACGGGCCACTCCTTTGAGGACAGTGAGGTACAGATCTTGGCCAGAGAAAAGGACGGTTTTGAGGGGGGAGTTAAAGAGGTTTTCATAGTTTTGTGTTCAGTGAGAATCTCCAATGCAAATAATCATGGAAATAAAGAAACATAAATGAAAAACAGTGTCCAAACTTTTGACTACTTGACTGGATTTGTATTTGTGGTTGTATGGGCCCATGGAATTCCACTGGGTCAAACTTGATTTCAAACCCAGCTCAGTTTTGTGGCGCTCCTTGTTCTACTTTTCTTCTTCACTCCTGGATTATTTGTTTGGCAACACAGCCGAGTTGCAGCACTACCTAGAGATGTTATCAACACTAAAATAGTTTATCGCCATGTGATAAAATAAGTTATGAGGTTAAATGAATAAATTAAGATCATGGAGATAGGTCACTGGGCGCCTTCATGTGCTACCCACTGCTCCTTTTTTCGGATGGGTGAAATGCAGAGGATAATTTCCCTACAGGGATAAATAAAGGATAATTAAAAAATAATAATGAATGAATAATAATAAATTAAAATTAGTGAGTGGGATACAGCTCAGTGGCCCATATGTGTTAAATGCAGGTGAGTGCGTAAATGATGAGAAGAAATGGATCAAACTTCAGTAGCCAGACATCCACTTTGTTCCACTGATTGACACAAATAGCCGAGCCCCCTGGGAGAGCCTGAAATCTGCTGAAATCCTACGAGACACTGACATGATGCAGACAGGACAGCGGCTCGTTCTGCAGGAGACATGTGCAGTAGAGAGCAAAGTTATGTCTGATAATCCCTCTATGATGCTAGGCTTCATTTGACTAGAGCTGAACGGCTGACGTCACACTCCCTTAGTCCACTTCTTTATACCATCTACGCTACTACCTCTGTAACCAGGGCTCTCAAGTTTTGAGCGGGGTCGTGCGTGAGACTGTAATTTCCGAGGACCGTGAACAATTTTTACCGAGGAGCGGGGGCAGGGGCGCTTGAATTGCGTGAGAAATGCCGTGTGAATTGCGTGTTGAGAGCCCTGATTGTCTAAAGAGCAAACTTAAACTACAAAGCAACTAATGAGAGTTATATAAATGAAGTTATTACCTGATGGTTCTCAGTTTGTTTTATCATCACCGCACTTTGTCAGTGCGCGCTGAGAGGGGCGGGGAGGAGGGACCGGGGCGGGGGGGAGCGGGACATTTTTAACGGATTCATGTAAGAGTCTGGTTAATGCACCGGGCCCGCGTCTCACCACGTCTCACCGCGTCTCACCATGGGCAGTTCGGCTCTGGGCTGCGCGTATTCCGCGCATAAGCCGTCGGGGGGGACACGTTACGCACAGACGGAGACACCGGGACCGGAGTCAGTGCGTCTCAGAGGAGACGTGGCACCAGGACTGAGGCTCAGGACCGTGCGCCCGGAGCAGGGGGAGTTTTTTTCGCTGAAAACGCGCGGAGCCTGCATAAAGTAAGCCACACAGACCGATTTTCTGGGCACAAAAAGAAAAAAAGAAAAAAAAGAAACCAGCATGAGAAATGCCGCGTGTGAGCGTGTGAACACGTCAAATTGCGTGTGTCACACTCTCAATGCGTGAGACTTGAGAGCCCTGTCTGTAACTACCTCTGTAACTCTCGTAAATGACTGCCTTCAATACTACCTGTAAGAGCCATTTTGTATGTTTTCTATGTATCTGTCTTTCTATTGGCTGTCTGCCCGCATTGATGTGTTCGCTGTTTCTGATTGGCTCACGTTCTACTTTGATCGTTGATCTTTCATCTTTGATCTAGTTCAGTATATACCGTATTGGCCCGAATATAAGACGACCCTGATTATAAGACGACCCCCTCTTTTTCAAGACTCAAGTTTGAAAAAAGACTTTTTGAACACCAAATTTAATTTTTATACAGAAAATAATTACAGTACATCTGAAACAAATGATTATAACAATATATTCGAGAGAAAAAAAAACATGTTATTTTGCCTGATTCAAATCATGCAAAAACTGTCTATCACATCTTAATATCTGAACATTTAAATATGTAAACTAAAGTACAATCACATTTGTAAATGAATGGCTTCTGGTTTTTGAAATGTAAATAAACCAATCTACTGTGATAAAACAACAAAATTGCAATAACTGCATTAACCATCAAAGTGAAGTCTAAGTGAAGTCAGCTGCGATCTGACGAGATGGGAGGGAGCAGAGGACAGACTGTTGTGAGTGTCTGTCTGCCTGTGAGTCCACGCTGTTCTCAACTCCGCCCCCGCCCCTCTCTGCCTGTGTCTCTCTGTCTCTTTCTCTGAACGGGGAAAGAGAGAAAACGGCGCAATTATTTTTTCCCCCTCCCGCGATCTTGGAGCCTCTGATCACCAAAAAAAACCTCGCTAGATTTGTCGCTAGTCGCTTTTGTCTAATTTTCTCGCTAGGGGGGTCCAGAAAGTAGCTAAAAATAGCGACAAAGTCGCTACGTTGGCAACACTGCGCGCTAGCAGCATTCGCTTTAAAGATATCTGGCGCCATCTAGCGTTGGAATGGCTAGACCTCGAATCTAAGACGACCCCCACTTTTTCAATGTTCTTTCAATGGAAAAAACATCGTCTTATATTCGGGCCAATACGGTATTCAGACGTAGGGAACACACAGAACAGACAAGACTGAAGACACAAGACTGAAGACACAAGACAAGACACGACACACCACATAACACACACACACACACGAAGAAAGAGACCACGCTACGTAGGTAGTGTGGATAGAAGCCGCGGTCTGGTGGCCAGGAGGTTACCTCGAGTCAAGAGATGACGGGGTATTAGGACACCTCTGGCCACAGAAGCTACACAGTCTTTTGACCGTCATGTAACAACGTAACGTGGGACGGTACGTAACAACGTAGGACGTCACGTAACAACATGGGACGTTGCGTAACAAGGAGGTCACGTGAAATGTCATGTAACAGTAGTAAGTAAGACGGATTCCCGTCGGGAGCATACGAAGCACGGTCTCCCGAGTGACAGACGGGAATACGCATCGCTACAAGGCACGTACGGACAGCAAAGAAGAACGTCAAGTAGCACCGTCGACATCGACACCTAGGGTGATTGCTGTTGGGAGCCAAGATGTACAAGAAACCCCGGTCTCCCAGTGACAGGCGGGAACTCACCACTATATGACACGTAAGGACGTCCAGAAGGACGTCACAACACATACAGAGACTTACACAACACGTACAAAACCACAAGCCTTAGAAATTCCTTCTTCCGTTTCCTTCTTTATTCCTCTTTTATCCACTCTGTATGACCTTCACTTTAGTAAAGATCAAAAGACAAACTTTTGATTCAAGACTCTTTATTTTATGTTACGTGCCGTGTCGGAAAGAAACTTCAAGAGACACCGAGGCCGAGGCTAGTGAGTCGGTTCGCTGCACTCACACTACCACTCCTACATCCAATTCATGCCCCCAAAAATAGTCCCAGTGGTTGGCAGGGCTCAGAATTTCACTCTCAGTTAAATGGTTGGAACGTTCTGGACAGCTTCACTACAGGAAGACTGTACACAAGCTAATCCAAAGCAGCCGCCGTGGGTCTGTGATCACGGGGCAAGCTCAGATCTCCGTCCCAGCCTCTGCGCGTGGACAACGGACGAATCACTCATCTGACCGCCAGGACGGGCAGACACTAATCAGGAAAAATGGAGCGTCTGCAGAGCTCGACGGCATGATATGGGCTTTGGCTGGCGGGTTGTTGTGGGCAGTTTAAAGAATTATTTTTGCAGATCAAATTATTTTAATGTAATTTGGTTGATGAATAGACTCGATATGGAGAAGTAGATAGAAGCAGGGGTGTGTAGAGTACTGAGGCAAACAGAATGTAAGAACAAAATAGTCTGAATACAGTTAGTCAGTCGTGTTATTTATGAACTATATGTGTTCAGAGGATCCATTCATGTAATTATACCTGCGCATGTAAAAATGTCATGAATTAAGAAAACTATTATGTTAATTTGAGCAGATTTGACTTGTCAAGGAAAATGGTAAACAAAATAAGATTAGTTTCTTATTTTAAGTGCAATAAATCTTGTGTGTAGAATCCCTCAGTTGTCCCGGTAGAATCCATGGCTAAAGGAGAAATTCAAGTTGTCAACTGGACAAAAGTTGATGTGGTCGAATACATTTTGCAGCTCTTCCAAAGTAATTTTATTGTAGTTCGCTCCTCCCTTCAAGCAGATATAGGCAGTGTCCACCAGCGTCTGACCAGAACTGAAGAGGCAGCTTGGATGAGCTGCGAAATGTATTCGACCAAATACATTTTTTCCAGTTGACAAGTGGTCAAGGGCACTGGATTGGCTCCAGTGTCTTCGGCGGGGTGGGTTCAAATCCCTCCACTGCCATTTTTCTCTCTAATCTCAAGATAAACAATGGTAGGATTTGCATTATTCAGCGCTGATGTTAGCTTTTCAGCAGCACCACTGGATAAGCTCTTTTGAGAAACTATCTCAAACTTAGGCTACGTTTATACGGCGACGATCAAAACAGAAGACGCAAAAGTGGCGTCTCGTCTTAAATTTTTTATCTGCGTTTTTTTATCTGCGTTTAGACGAGCGTTCTCAACAGGAACTGTTTGTTTATACAGAGACGCAAAAGTGGGCGAATTCGATTGAATATGCATGCCAGGCCGCTAGGTGGCACTGTGATAGAGCAGCGGCATGTCGGCGAGCATGCACAAAATTGTCATTTTCTAATAGTTTATTTTACCCGTCTCTGTTCACCTATGGTGTCCGTATACATTTTATACAATTGTTGAAATGACTCTTGTATGTTGACTAGAGCTGCTAGCGCAACTTGAACATCCGCGGTATCAAGGTAGTCAGACATGTTTGTTATTGTTTTTACCGGCTTGGCGCATCCAGTGTGACGTCAGGTGTATGCGACGTGAACATGTTTTGCGCTTCTTGCCATTTAGACGGAGACGCGACCCGGGCCGTCTTCAGAACTCCACACTCTGGAAGGAGTCTTCAGATTTTTGCGGTTTCAGAGCCCGTGTAAACGAAAGACACTTCCGATAGAATATTTAGTCGTTTTCAGTCGCAATCGTCCTCGTCTAAACGGCCCCTAAGACAATTTTATTATGCAAAGTAAGACATGCCTCGTTGTTGACAGGATTCGAACCTGCGCGGGGAAACCACAATGGATTTCTAGTCCATCGCCTTAACCATTTGGACACAACAACTTGTAAACTTATAGATAAAAAAGGCACACTGTCAAAATAAACAGATAGAACCAATAGCTTAATGGCAATGTGACACACTAGCCTCTGATAGTCAACTGTGCTATTACATTACCTTAAGAGTTGTAAATGAGTTAAGTTTTGGAAGGAATGGACAATTGCTTATATAGCAGGTAGTGTGGCCGAGTGGTCTAAGGCGCAGGATTAAGGCTCCTGTCTCTTTGGAGGCGTGGGTTCAAATCCCACCACTGCCAGCTTTCTCTCTGATGCCAAGCTGAACAATGGTAGAATCCCTCAGTAGTGCAGGTAGACTCCATGGCAAAATGAGAAATTCAACTGTCAAATGGACAGATTTTTATTTGGTTGAGCTCATCCAAGCTGTTTCTTCAGTTCAGATCAGAATGATGGTAGACATCTGCTTGAAGGGAGGAGCTAACTAAAATGAAACTACTCTGACACTGCCACTCCTTTTTGTTTACAGTTTCTGTTAGTTAGGTAGGCCTATTGAATATGCAGTGGGAGTGGAGTTTGCGGAACCATTCATGGCCATAATGGGTGTTTTCACACCTCTGGACCTGACCTGCTGCCCTATTGTTTTCTTTGTTTCTTATGATTTAGGTTTGAGGATAGAGTTATAAATGGGAGACAAACGATGTCTGGTTAGGATTCTTGGTTCTCACCAAGGCGGCCTGGATCCAAATCCCGCTATGGGACTGTCTTGCCAAAGCTGTTAGGAGTAAGTATTGCTTAATGTGAAGTCCCTTCTGTGGCTACAAGTTTAAAAAAAATTGCATTTCCTCCGACAAGCAACTACTGACATGTCATTGTTTTTGTGTCAAACATAATCATATACAAATCAACTATATTTTAATGTAACCACAAGTGTGCTGTTGCTGTGGCTGACATCCTGGCTGCTCTTTTTGGCCGTCTTTCCAATCAGTTCACAAGGAAAAGTAGTTGTTGTAATAACACCTGAAAAGGGGATCTAGCTCAGTGGTAGAGCACATGCTTTGCATGTATGCGTTCAACCCCCAACGTCTCCACTCAGCAGTGTGTTTTTGGCACCCTTTCCAGTGCATAACCTCCAGTAGCAAAAGTTTCTTTCCTTGGAAAGTCCGTTCAGTGCAAGTTTAGGGCATGAAGGTCACCTCTAAAGCGTATGCTTAGCATATATGAAGTTCAGTGTTCAATCTCCATTATTTTCATCAATAGCTTAATGGCAATGTGACACATCAGCCTCTGACAGTCAACTGTGCTATTACATTACCTTAAGAGTTGTAAATGAGTTAAGTTTTGGAAGGAATAAATGGCACACACAAGTACGCACATGGAAAGCACCTTTAGACACCGTCAAAGATTGCGATGGCCGGGACGTTACTTCACAAAGTAACCTCACACAATGATGTGTGTAGAATCCCTCAGTCGTCCAGGTAGAATCCATGGCAAAAGGAGAAATTCAATTTGTCAACTGGACAAAAGTTTATTTGGTCAGCTCTTTTGCAGCTCTTCCAAACAGCTTCTTCACATTTGCATAATCTCCAGTAGCAAAAGTTGGAAAGTCTGTTCAGTGCAAATTCAGGGCATGAAGGTCACCTCTAAAGCGTATGCTTAGCATATATGACGTTCAGCGTTTAATCTATTTTATTTTTATGTAACATATTATAAATGGCACCTGGAAGAAATGTTGCTGTGGCCGAGAAGTTTAGGCGACTGGCTTGAACTCCATTGGGATATTCCCACGCACATTCGAATCCTGGGAGCAACATCTATGCAAGGATTTGGTGATTACACGCAGGCTGATGTTGTTGGCCATCTTTCTAATCAGTCACCTCTTGAGCCTATGCTTAGCAAGTATGAAGTTCTGTGTTCAATCTTCATGTAACATATCACAAAACATGCTGAAATTGTTGCTGTGGCCGAGAGGTTAAAGGGATAGTGCGTTTTTGTTTATGTTAATCTGTATGGGTTTTCTTCTAAAAGTTCCGTGTGTTGACATCGGCTTACCTCTGACAGTCTCAGCTGATCCCGGTTCGGCTCGCTTTCTGGAGCCCACGTAGGTAGGTCCGGTAACTTCCCTGGAACATGAAATAAAGATTGTTTTTCTTCTCAAAGCAAAACATTTGTTAGTTCAGTGCAAGTTCAGGGCATGAAGGTCACCTCTAAAGCGTATGCTTAGCATATATGAACTTCAGCGTTTATCTCCTTTATTTTCATGTAACATATTATAAATGGCACCCGGAAGAACTGTTTCTGTGTCCGAGAAGTTTAGGCGACTGGCTTTAACTCCACTGGGATGTTCCCGAATCCTGGGAGCAACATCTATGCAAGGATTTGGTGATTACATGCAGGCTGATGTTGTTGGCCATCTTTCTAATCAGTCACCTCTTGAGCGTATGCGTAGCAAGTATGGAGTTCGGTGTCCATACACTATGGCTGCTGTTTTTGCCCAGCTTTCCAGTCAGTCAACCAGAAAAGTATTTGATGTAATAATCACTTAAAACAAAGGGGGATGTAGCTCAGTGGTAGAGCATGTGCTTTGCATGTATGAGGTCCTGGGTTCAATTCCCAGCATCTCCAGTCAATAGTGCTTTTGGGCACTTTTTCCAATGCATAATCTCCAGTAGCAAAAATTGCTTTCCTTGGAAAGTCTGTTTAGTGCAGGTTTTGGGCATGAAGGTCACCTCTAAAGTGAAGTTTACTAGCTTTTGACAGTTAATTGTGCTTTTACATTACATTAGGAGTTGCAAATAAATGACATTTTGGAAGGAATAAAACCCACTCACAAGTACTCGAAGCACCTTTAGAGATTGTCAAAGATTGCGATGGCCGGGAATCGAACCCGGGTCAACTGCTTGGAAGGCAGCTATGCTCACCACTATACCACCATCGCATCGTTAGAGTGTCACACAGGGACATCACATTCCATTCACTACAGTGTGTTAAAGGGTATGGGTTCAAATCCCATCACTGCCATTTTTGTCTCTGATGCCAAGATGAACAACGGCAGGCTTTGCAGTATTCTGCGCTTTTCAGCGCCACTGGACAAGCTCAAATGGCCTTCAATCTCCAAGGTGACTTGTCTTTACGCACTATAAAGCATCCCTCGTTGTTGGCAGGATTCGAACATGCGCAGGGAAACCCCAGTGGATTTCTAGTCCATTGCCTTAACCACTCGGCCAACAGCCACAACAACTGGCAAGTCCACGATTAAAAAAGTCAAATTTCCTCAAGTCAAACTTCCTGTGTCTGGGTGGGTTTCCTCCGGGCACTCTGGTTCCCCCATCAACACAAAAACATGCTCCATAGAAAATCCTCCAGCTGAGGTCCTGACCAAAGCTGAGCAATAAGATCATGGAGATGGTCCCCGGGCACCTGAAAGATGAGCTGCCCACTGCTCCTGAAAGGATGGGTGAAATGCAGAGGATAAAAAAAGGATAATAATAATAATAATAATAATAATAATAATAATAATAATCAACTTTTCAAATTTGAGGACAGGAAGTACAACAAAGGGCTTCCCGAGGGAGTGTCTGCTGAGCCTTTACTTATGCTAATGACTGGTCTGGTCTCAGGTAGAAATCACATTCATTTACACAAAGACAGATTGAGAGAAATCTTTCCACAATATAAATTTCCATCAGAGATTTTGTCCCTGACTGGCTAATCCGCCTTTTCCCGTCACATTTTCTAGTCTGGATCCCAGTCAAACAATACACATCAATACAAGTAAATCTGATAAAAGCCACAGTATGTAACCCTCCATAAACCTGACTTTTTTGGCCTGAAAGTGGACCACGGTATAGACATATCCATGTATGGGTTTAACTTTCTATGTAATCATCAGGCAAAAGTTATTAGAAAGTTCTTTTATTCTATTATAGTTATTTATTCTCTCACCATAGCAATGTAGTATGTGTACAACGATAGAAAGTACATCAAATATACATGTTTGTTCTTATGGAAACTAAACCTCGGGTGAAAAACCATGCAATATAAAATAGAAAATAGAAAACAAAGAAATGCAAATACACTATGTTTACATAAGGGAGTTGTATGACCCGGACTGTGAAAAGAAAAGTATAAATATGTTAATTGTCTATTTACGCTTTTTACGGTTTACGGTAGTGACTGCTTGCAAGGCCTCGACTAATTTGAGCTTTTATCACTCTAAGAATTGACCTCATTGGACTTACATATTTGAATTATCTTGCAAATACAGGCCATGTCCTTCTCAAGAGCACAAACCAGTCCGTATCCTGGTATTGACTCCACAAACTCGCTGTATTTGTACTTGTATTTTTAAGTCCTTTGAGCTGGTGCGAAACTTGGTGCGTGGGAAACACCTGTTGCGATAAATCCATATTTTAAGTAGGTCTCCTGGTATTGTCAGTAAATATTTGCGTCCAGACAAAAACAGAGCGCTGAGTGAAAATGATGTAATACATATGCCACACCGATATGTAAAACAGCCAGAGCCACCGGAAACGCAATACTACAAAGAGCGCAAGCGCATAAAATTCTTTCTCTTCCGCAAACAAACACAAGAAGATAATGATGGCGAACACACATACAAAAGCCGACTCTCTCGTTTGGACCGTCGACGAAGTGAAGTTACTTCTACGAGTTATGTTGGATTACAAAACACGTCAGTATCAGCAGAACGGCGACTGGGAGTCCTGCCAAAGCAGATGGTGACGGCATCGTGACGTCATCGCTTTCCAAAAGCTGCGTAGGCTCTTCTTCTGTCTCCTCACTGGGCCTTTTCCCCTTTGCAAAGAAACTTTCCAAAGACGTCTGTGTGGCGGGATTCTTGAAGAATTCAGGCTTAGTCGAGATAAGCGTTTTAAGGTGATTTATTGTGCTCCCACAGAGAAAACTTCTCCTTTACGTCTTTTGTTTTCTCGCTTTCACTCTGTCTGCGCACGTTACCTTCAATGTAACCAAGACAAGACTGCCGGCAGCGCTGCGAAGCGCACCTTTATACCCCCATTGCCCCACCCACATTACGTAACATTATTTTAAAAAGCTGATTTACACCATTCCACTATTAAATGGTCAACATTTCTGGTGCCAACAGGTGAGCACAGATAATAGCTTTCATGCCACATCCAAGAGTCATATAAAACACTCCATATAGACAAAATATAGCAGCAGCAGCGTGCAGGTATGCAAATTATCGTTTTTAGCGCGGACAGGATGGCAAAACTGGCGCTTCTAAGTGTGCACCCCTAGATGCGACAGAGCACGCTGTAGAGGTTATGAGAATTTGTATTTGGTGGATAATAGATAAGGGTTCGCCGCACGGAGCGCAACAGAGAAGGAAACGGGCGCGCGTTTTCACGTGCTCTCCTCCGGGACCAACGCTCTTAGGGACGGGACTGCTCCGTCACAGTCTGTTTTTATTCATTTTGCTGCTTGTGGGTTTAATATTAGCGTTAATGTATCACGTGCCTAAGACAAGCCTCGTGCGCACATGGAAGTCGACGTGTACTTTTAGGAACACGGACGGGCCACTCAAAATGAAGGGGTGGGGGAATGAGCCGCCGTGGCCCGGTACCAAAGGGCTCATGGTCCGGTACCAGTCCGCAGCCCGGTGGTTGGGGACCACTGCTCTAAACGAAAATATTTTTATTTGGAATTTGGGGGAAATGTTGTCAGTAGTTTATAGAATCAAACAAAAATTTTCCTTTTGCCAAAACACCTATAAGTAGTAAAATCAGAAAAAAAACTGATAATTTTGCAGTGGTCTCTTATTTTTCCAGAGCTGTATGATTTCATTTTGCCACTACAGTATATAAAAGCTGTAGGAATTGCTGCCTGTCGTCTGTTAATGGTAGTGAAACGTGGCAACATGCCCGCCCTCCCACGTTTACAGTGTACAAAATGCATGAGCGCTAACCTGAGGCTGTCCCCCAGGGCACGTTCTGGGCCCTCGCATCTCTGTGGGGCCTTAATGCACAGCTGTAAGTACATGGATTTGCCCTCAACATAAATTATAGCTCTGATTCATTTAAACATGGATTTGTTTGGCGTGAGACAGCTGACTTAGGCACTGGTCCACACCAGCAGAGAGAAAAGTGCACCGCCCACGCTGTGCTTTGCAAACATTTCCACGCTGCAGGAATCCAATTTGTGCAGGTAAAATCAGTCAGCTATTCAAAATATTATTATTATTTTTATTATTATTTTCCCCTTGTCGTTTACCCTCTCAAAGTTGTATTTAGCGTGATTCGTAAATGTTTGGGTAATATTTATTTTGCTTTATTTAAGACATCATTGCTCTGTTCTTATTTCATTCTCCATTTTTATTCTCTTCAGCAGTGATACAAGGAGGAGGACCGTTAAGGGGCAGGCGGAAATCAGCTCCTGGCACTCTTTTTTATTTATTTATTTATTTTTAAATAGTCATGTTAGATCAAAATATAACATAATGATCCACATGTGTCACAGATTATGACTATAGAACAAACAAAAGCAAAATATTTCTTCTTTAAGCTTCTTGAAGTGTACATGTATGGATTTGTTTTAAGGCCATGTTTATACGGCGACGATCAAAACAGAAGACGCAAAAGTGGCGTCTCGTCTTCAATTTTTTATCCGCGTTTAGACGAGCGTTCTCAACAGGAAATGTTTGTTTATACGAAGACGCAAAAGTGGGCGAATTCGATTGAATATGCATGCCAGGCCGCTAATATAACGTCGGAATTTCGATGCACTGTATTTCAAACACATATGACAGAATTGACAATAAAGTTGACTTTGACTTTGACAGGACAACAAGCGACTTAGCACAAGTGAGAAGACACGGTGCAATCCCAGGCACTCACTCGTGCTCCAAACAAAGGTCGTCAAACCCTACGACTGCCGCACTCAAACAGACAGATGTGTGCCCACCAGTCACCTCTTAAAGGTTCCATGGCATGAAACTTTCACTTTCTGAGGTTTTTGAACGTTAATGTGAGCTCCCCTACCCTGTTTAGGCCCCCCAATGGCTAAAAGTTGCGAAATGTCTAAACTGAGCATTTGCGATCCTTTTCTGTGTTTGAAAAAAACACAGCTCAAACGGGCGATTTTGGACAAGGCACCTTTGTTACGTAACATTGAAAAAAGAAATGCAAATACAGTTCCACCATCGTTTGGATCTCCACCCCCTGTCTCTGTAAATCACGCCCAGAGAGTTTGGACTGCGGAGGAGCTACGCAATGTGAAATGCGTTTTTTTATTTGCCTGGAGGCACATGCGAGTGTTTCTAAGCTCGGAAGTCCTTTACCCGACCCTCTGGACCTCTGAAACAGCAGTGGTTTAACTTTATTTTCTGTGAAAATGTTTGTTTTTTTTTCACTGAAATGCCTCTCCTTTCTGTCTTCATGCTTCAAACGCGGAAATGGGAGACAGCGCAGAGCTCCAGCGGCTTAGCCTATCTGTGTCCTTCTCATTTGCATTCAAGCAAGAAGGCCCAGAATGAGTTGTTCAGAGAGTGAATTTGTGACCATGTCTGTGTAGATGGGTTTTTCTCATGCACTGAATGTTGATTTTGGAGCAGGATTCATTTACAGTATTAGGGAACCATTAAGGAGCCATATGAAAGCATCAAGAAGTACCACGTCATGGGACCTTTAAGGTAAGGTATACACTGGTACGTCACATTCGCACATTGCAGTATTGATCTAAAACAACAGAACAAGTCCCCTGGCTTCTGTTTTGGTCGGCATCTTGAATGGATAGCTGCACATCATGCTAGTGAGCAGGCCTGGACTGGTAATCGGGCATACAAGGCATACAAGGCTTTTTTTTTTTTTTTTAGATCAGCCCACAATTTAGAGGAGGTGGCCCATTGGTCCATCTTCAATATAGACGACTAAACCAATCAATATCAGTCCCACGCCTTTCTCTGCACTGATCCCCTGCCAGTTTCATAGTGTTGAGCGCTCACTTTTCAGCGAAATTCTCTCTTGAGGCCAAGACCTACGTGAATCGTGTAGATTCTATGAGAATTTTTTTTTTTTTACGCTTCGTTTCCACAGGAATTTCACTTGGGGTGCCAGCCAAAGTGCTCCTGACCTTGTGTGCAAGATGCATTTGAAATAAACCATTGAATGTGTAGTTACTGCGAGTTTGCTGGTGGTTTTGGGGATTTTTCCTTTAAATGTGTTGCCCTGGTTTCCCCTCGGCCAAGACGTAACAACAGTAAAATACTTTGCTCCGGTGAACACATATATAAATTAGTCCGTTGTGCTCCGCTAATTATGAGGGGCCGGTTTAAGCCAAAAATGCCAGGGCTGTTTTTTTTGGTCCCAGTCCAGCCCTGCTAGTGAGCTGCGGATTCTTTTTTATTTACACCAAAATGACTATGAGGCATTGCCAAGTCCTATAAATATTAGTGATTAAGAAAACTAAATTGGGAAAACAAAGTACAGACAAGTGGGCGTGCGCTGAAAATAACTGCTTAAAGATTCTCAAACATTCATGAACCACTCCAAATAAAACTTCAGAGGGTAAATGAGAAGGCGAAACAACTATAATGCGATTAAAAGCTCTGAAAAGTGATTTTGCAGAATATGTCTGGTTTAATCCCATGTATAATGAAGATTTTCTGTTCATTTCCAAATTTATCTCCCATCTGCCATGTGTTTTAGGCAGCGTGTGCTGTTATTGAGCGCCCACAGCTAACACCTCACACCCAGCAGACCAGTCACATGTTCCTCTTAGCAGTCCAGCTTTTAATAACCTGCGGGCGCTGACAACTGTACGTAAAAGTTTATCTCAAAACAAATGTCTCCTGACAGCTTGTGTGTGTGTGCATGTGTGCGCGCAGTGTCACATTTTAGCCTGTAGGGTCAAATTCTCGCAGTCCGGACAGAGAGAGCTCAGCCGAAAACAAGTGGACTGTGCATGTGACTGGGGGCCTGGTGGAAAACTGAAAATATGTTCAGCTCAAAGGAAACACCACAACGTGTTTTATAACAGAACTAAAACGCTCAGGTAATATTATTAGTACTAGTATTGAAGGTGGAAGTAGTAGAGGCATGTGTGTAGAATCCCTCAGTCGTCGAGGTCGAATCCATAGTAAAAATTGGACAAAAGTTTATTTGGTCGAATACGTTTCGCAGCTCATCCAAGCTGCTTCTTCAGTTCAGTATTACAGGCAGTATTCAATAGTATTAATTAAGCATTAAAGGAAAAGTAACGTTTTTTACAATCTGAGCCTTATTTCGGTAATAAAACAAGTTGTTTTACTCACCCATAGCACTTTGGTGTCATATGGAGCATTTACGGAGATGTTTTCGATTAGCGTTAGCCTAGCGCGACTTCTAGCCATAGCTCGGGGCATATAATATATTCCCTGAGCATGTAATATGCCGTGCGGGCTCCAAATAACATAAACTTTAGCACTTTTCAAATCATAGAAGCTCGATGTCTTAGTCTACGATTTCGTTTGAGTCAAAAGTGGCCTGTAATCCGAGATTTAGCCGTAGTTTTCAGCTTTGCGTTTCATGTTTGGGTCCCGGGAGCTGAGAGCACAGTCCGCACATGCGCACTGACGTCATCATCTACTCGAAACTATGGCTAAATCTCGGATTACAGGCCACTTTTGACCAAACGAAATCGTAGGCTAAGACATCGAGCTTCTATGATTTGAAAAGTGCTAAAGTTTGTGTTATTTGGAGACCGCAAACATGTGCCCCAAGAACTCACATTATGGAGATCGCAAATCTAAAACATCTCTGGAAGTGCTCCATATGACACCAAAGTGCTATGGGTGAGTAAAACAACTTGTTTTATTACCGAAATAAGGCTCAAATTGTAAAAAAAAGTTAATTCTCCTTTAAGATGGCGCTGCTCTGCTGGCGACATGGAGAAGGGCTCAGGTTGCACGTTCTTTCTGTCTACCTTCCCTCACCTCTAAGTCAAATTTCCCCCGAGTGGAGACTAATAAAGAAACCTTCAACCTTATTCAAAGTACTAAGTGGTATTGAAGGTAGTAGTACTATTGGAGGCAATAGTAGTTGTACTAGAAGTATTAGTAGTATTGGAGGCAGTTGGTGACATTGGAGGTAGTAGTAGTGGTATTGGAAGCAGTAGTAGCATTCGAGGTACTTGGTGTTATTAGGTAGTAGTAGTACTAGAGGCAGTAGTAATATTGGAGGCAGTAATAGTATTGGAGGCAGTAGTAGTTGTATTGGAAGCACTTGTAGTACTGGAGGCAGTTGGTGACATTGGAGGTAGTAGTAGTGGTAGTGGACGCAGCAGTAGTATTTGAAGTACTTGGTGTTATTAGGTAGTAGTAGTACTAGAGGCAGTAGTAATATTGGAGGCAGTCATAGTAATATCGAAGGCAGTAATACTATTGGAGGCAGTTGTGACATTGGAGGACGTAGTAGTGGTATTGGAAGGCAGTAGTAGTATTGGAGGTACTTAGTGTTTTTAGGTAGTAGTAGTACTAGAGACAGTAGTAATATTGGAGGCAGTCACAGTAGTATTGACAGAGAGTAATAGTATTGGAGGCAGCAGTAGTTGTATTGGAAGCACTTGTAGTACTGGAGGCAGTTGGTGACATTGGAGGTAGTAGTAGTATTCAAGGTATGAATACTAGTGTTGTTAGGTTGTAGTAGCACTAGAGACAGTAGTAATATTGAAGGCAGTCATAGTATTGGAAGCAGTAGTAGTATTGGAGGTACTTAGTGTTATTAGGTAGTAGTAGTACTAGAGACAGTAGTAATATTGGAGGCAGTCATAGTAGTATTGATAGGCAGTAATAGTATTGGAGGTAGTTGGTGACATTGGAGGTAGTAGTAGTGGTAGTGGACGGAGTAGTAGTATTGGAGGTACTTGGTGTTATTAGGTAGAAGTACTAGTAGTAGTAGTAGTAGTAGAGACAGTAGTAATACTGGAGGCAGTCATAGTATTGGAGGCAGTGAATATGGACGCCCTTCCAGCTCCATCTACTCAGTTTCTCTGTAACCGCTCTCAGGCTCATCATTTTGGTCTCAACTCGCGAGCTTCATGTTTTTATTTCACTATTTTGTTTTTTTAAAATCAAGATATAAATATTATAGCAGACAAACCAGGTTTTTTTTTTCTCCCCAAGGTCAAGCCCACTAGCATTAGAAACAGCTCTGAGAGAAAAGGCATAATCTGCAACACTGTCCCTGCTGATTGGCTCATTGGTTGCTATAATACCCATGCTCAGAATTCCAAATATGGAACTTAGCTCCAAATGAGCCGTTATAACTGTTAGCCTTGATTGGCTTCATTTGGAGCCATGCCAGGCTATACAGCTCTGGAAAAAATAAGAGACCACTGCAAAATTATCAGTTTTTCTGATTTTACTACTTATAGATATGTGTTTGGGCAAAAGGAACATTTTTGTTTGAGTCTATAAACTACTGACAACATTTCCCCCAAATTCCAAATAAAATATTATCATTTAGAGCAAGAGTGTCAAACTCATTTTGGTCCGTGGGCCGTATCCAACCTACTGTGATCCCAAAGGGGCCAGATCAGAAAACTCACCCCTAAAAAAGTCCAAATATTTGTGCAGAGAAATGCAAATCTATTACAGAAGTCTTTTTTTTATTTGATGAACTCTTTCTTTTACAAAATACTATAATATTACGAACAACCTGAAACTTTAAGAATTCATTTCGGATGTGGAGTTAGTGTGTTTGCTCAGACACATTAAAAATTAGGGGGAACATTGGCCATGTCCCAATTCCAAGTATTACTAGTCGCAATAGTATAATATTTTTGTCTGTAGGGAACAAGGAGCAGACCACCCGGCTCATTGAGCTGAGGCGGGACCTGTTCTATTTCGCACACGGCCATGTGAGAAACGTAGTGCACTAAGGACAGAGCGAGTGTGCGCCGTCTCGACGACAGCCCGACGGCACACTCACAAGCGTGCCGTCGCTGAATTGGGAAACGGCCTTTGTTTCCAGAGCAGTAGGTGATGTCACACTTCTTGCACAGCTTCTGCAGTGCCTCCTCGTGGTCAGACATGGAAGCTGGGCACCCTACAGTTCCAGGTCGGACTGGAGGGATCTCAGAGCAGCAACACTTCAACGCTTTTTTGGATATTAAATATTCTCACTAGTCAGTCGTGCAGCAGCTGTGCACTGCTGTGACTTCCATATTGCTCGGCTTATGTTACAGTGAAAACTGTTGCTCTTAGCCAGAAGCATTTCCCAGGTGGTCTCGCTTTTAAGAGTCCTGCTTCTCACCCAGCAAAAGCACCCCGCTGTAGTGTAGATCCTGCGAGGGGAATAAACCCGTAGCACTGAAAGTGGTAATATTGGATGAAGTAGTAGTAATAACAGTATCTTATTTGAGAAAGCAGTGACAGCAGTATAAAATGTAGTCGAAGATTTGGAGGTAGTGGGAGTAGTATTTGAAGCTTTTTTGAAGTCATAGCTGGAGTAATTAAGTTAGCAGCAATAATATGGAAGATAGATTGTGTATTGGAAGTGATAGAATTGTACAAAGTAGGAGAATAGTGCTAGTAGTAATGGAGAAGAGTGTTTAGAGATATAAAATGTTTGGATGGCTTAAGCAAGATGTAAAAATTGGAGCAGTGTGTCTGAAATGTATTTAGCTGGAAGGAATGGGCACAAAATGTTGTGTTTGTCAAGAACCATCTGTAGCTTCCCAAACAGAGTCAGGCTCAGATAAACATGACTGCAGGAGCCAGACTAATGTGAAGGAGGGTTAGAGCAGGAGTGAGTGGAGGTACAGCAGTAAGCATGGGTACTGGAACCCAGTATCAAAGGTGCGGTACCTGGTTTTTACCTGGTACCTTGAAAATGTGGAAATCAGAACTAGTTTATTTTAAACATTTTGCAGTGGTCCAAGGTTATTCCTCACTTATCTTATGCAATCCAAACATTCTAATTATTCACCAGGATGAGTTTATAAAAGCTTTACACAATTCACAGAGACCAGAGCTGAGGTTTGCCACAAAGGTAAAGCTAACAACAACTAACATAGAGCTGCCACAGCTAAGAAATTCCCTCTATATGCCATATTAGGAGCATCATTAAGCCATACTGGCCCATTTAAATATAACATGTGAAATAAATAATATAATAAAATTGCCGTCATTTATTTTATTAACAATCGATGTGACAAGTAACATTTGAATGAGGTCAAAGCTTACATGGAGCTCAACAAAACTACACTAACAAAAGCTTTTCAACAAGCTTGGGGGAAAATGATTGATTTGCCAAAGCAAATTCCAGTCATCATAAACAGACCTGGACTTGTGTTTTGGGCTCTGCTCTTCCGGCGCACGCTCTGCTGCGACGGCACAGACTGTCACTACGTCTCGTCATTTTTGTGTTTTTGTGCTTTATGTTAAGTAACACATGCACAATGTTGAACCTGGGCAAGATCTCTCCATCACCCCATAACTTCTCTTACTGTTATACACCAGCATCATACAACCCATCCTTCTCTACTGCTCCCCCTGTTACTTCAATATGCTCTCCATCACCAACAGAAACAAACTCACCAAGGTCACCCGCACAGCATCTAAAATCATCAATCGGCCCATCACAGGCCTCTCACATTTTAACAATAAATCCATCACACGTATGGCCCGAACAATTATCAGAGACTCAAACCATCCACGACATCACCACTTCTGCCTGTTGCCCTCTGGCCGCAGGTACAGGACTCTGAGATAGAAGCAGGCGCGCTTCAGTAAAAGCTTTGTGTCCTCTGCCATTGCCGCACTTAATAATAATATGTAATCATCTTATCCACTCCTCATCTGCATGTGTGATGTCCTGTGTGCAATGTCCATATGTGTTTCTATCTATCTATTTATCTATCTATCTATCTATCAAGTACTTGTTGCACACAAGAAAAAAACAGCATGTTTACTTGATGTGGCTTCAGAGAAGCACAAAGAGGGCTCACACTGTTCCCACTACTACCTGTGAA
Organism: Paratrypauchen microcephalus; assembly: GCA_036785185.1. NCBI lineage: Eukaryota > Metazoa > Chordata > Actinopteri > Gobiiformes > Gobiidae > Paratrypauchen > Paratrypauchen microcephalus. The sequence goes on along the minus strand of JAVJIX010000119.1, from coordinate 2,801,805 downwards.
GAGCATGAGCTTCACATGTGCCTGAGGTGTGCTGGGGCTTACCTCCTGCTTACCTCCTCCCTCGGGGCTCTTCTTAGACACTGGTGGCTCCTCGTCATTCTGTCTGACAGGCCGCTCAGTCTCCCCATCCTCCAGTAACATTAAAATCGATTTCATTAAAATCGCATGGTATCAAAATTGGCATGGTATCAAAACCTAAAATAATTAAAATCGAGTAAGTCATGTCATGTAGTGGTAGTTTTCAAGTTAACACCTCCTGTTACCTTTTAGTTCACTACAGATTAGCAATTCCAGGGCTGAAATTATCCATGGTCTGCTGCACGTCCTCCAGATGTTTCACACGGTACCAAGAATCTAGTACAGGCCTTTGACTAAAGATTTGGAAGTGATGATATAGTATGATGTACAGTATATCAAGCAGAACACTTTAGCCTGTTTAGGAGCTAAAGCAACGTCTTCTGTTTGCTTCTAAATATTTTCGGTCAGAAGTTTCAGCAGAGACCAGTAAAGTCATCAGTGACTTTAACGTGACATTCACCGCCTTAAAGATCCAACGACATGGTACTTCTTGATGCTTTTATATGTCTCCTTAATGGTTCCCTAATACTGTAAATGAATCCTTCTTCAAAATCAACACTCAGTGCATGAGAAACAGAGATAAGATGAGAAAGAGTAATTTTTCTTTCTCTGAACACTCCATAATGGGCGTTGTTGCTTGAATGCAAATGAGGAGAAAAGAGATGGCCTATAGTAGAGGGTGGGGGCGTGGCCAAACTCTCCGCTCTCGGCTCTCAGCTCTGATCCATTTCCGTGTTTTTGCACGGGGGGAGAGATTTGAAGCGTTCCATTGAAAAATAAACACATTTCCACAGAAAATAAAATTAAACCACTGCTGTTCAAAGGTCCAGAGGCTCAGATAAAGGACTTCTGAGCCTAGAAACACTCGGACGTGCCTCCAGGCAAATAAAAAAATGCATTTCGCATTGCCTAGCGCATTCACAGTCCAAACTCTCTGGGCGTGATTTACGAGATGCTGAGTAGAGACAGACGGGGGTGGAACTGCATTTGCATTTCTTTTTTCGATCTGACGTCAATAAGGTGCCTTGTTCAAAATCGCCCGTTTGAGCTCCGATTTTTTGTAACGCAGAAAAGGATCGCAAATGCTCAGTTTAGACATTTCGCAACTTTTAACCATGGGGGGGGGGGCTAAACAGGGTAGGGGAGCTCACATTAACGTTCAAAAACCTCAGAAAGTGAACATTTCATGCCATGGGACCTTTAAGCACGGATACATCCTGCCAGCAGGGAATAAGATGTTGTCATCTAAGGCTCTTCAAATGGCCTGCATTTGCTCTAACACGTTGTCCACCATTCCTTGCTTGGTGCCCCATTTTGTAGCGCAGACCTATAAACAGATGGGCAGCTAGGCTATTTGTAAAATATCTACAGAAACATGCATTTCATTATTTTTGTTTTCATCGTGTTTTGCTCAGATACATGGGGAAGAAAATATACTGTGATATACTGTGAAAGGATTGAGCCAGAACACAAAAGCCTAGTGAGTAATGCTGGTTCTTCCCTAATGACTACGCCTTCTTTATACATAGAAGAAAACAGTGACTTTTATGTCTTATGTGAGGCTCCATAGCTTCTTGGGTAATTGGGTTGAGTAAAGCATTCTCCATCACACACACACAGTCGTTGTGAAGCACAATTTTAATGTTCAGTTCTTTTCCATAGCTCTGCCCTCTGAAGTGTATGCAGGCTAAATGTCTTTCAGTAATGACTAGAACTCACTCCAGAAGGAATAAAGGAATTACAGTGATTGTATATAGGCTTTATGATCTATTTTTCTCTTTCAAAGATCAAGTTCACGAGAAATATGCTCACTGTTGAAAGTGTAGTCTGTTTGTGTCCTGAACCAAGGGCATAGTTTTAAAGTCGTAGAGGGCCGAGTCATTTTTGCGTATTCTGGTGCAATTTAGATGGACTGTTAGCACTTTTTTTCTTAGCTGTATAAGTTCTTGTGCTTCATCTCTGCACCGCTCAAACACAGACTTGGGTATTCTCTATCCTCCTTCTCTCTGGATCCGGCTGTGGACAGACTTCAGAGGCGGTTGTGTCTGGATGTCTGAACTTATGTTTTATGTAGTATATATAGCAAGACAGTTATGTCTTCTTTAAGAATAAGTTTGACTTTGTTAGAGCCCACTATGTGCTCAGTTCAGAGCAGGGGCATTTCTTTGTCAATACCAATTCATACACAGACCTGACAGAACATGTGCATTGTTTTATCTTATGCTATTTAAAGATTCCTTATGCAACTTTCTCAAGATGGCATTATTCCATGGAAATAGAAAGTTAAAGGAAAATTTACGTTTTTTTTTTACAATCTGAGCCTTCTTTCGGCAATAAAACAAGTAGTTTTACTCACCCATAGCACTTTGGTGTCACTTGGAGCAGTATCGCAGAACTTATGTTGAGCCGTTCTGTTCTACTAATGATCCCGTATCCGTTAGCGTGAGTGCTCGGGGCATTACTTTGCGGTGTCCAAATAACACAAACTTTAGCACTTTTCAAATCACAGAAGATCGCTGTGTCAGGGTAGACTTTTAGTAGATTCCAAAACGGCCTGAAACACGATATCGCAACAGAAAAGTAAAGTTCAGAGCGGTGTTAGCTTCTTTCGGACTAGCGGTGTTTACAAAACAGCTGAGTTCACGCATGCGCACTGTCCTCTCTGATGACGTCATCAAATGAAACTATAGCTGCATATCGGGTTTCAGGCCGTTTTGGAATCCACTAAAAGTCTACGCTGACACAGCGATCTTCTGTGATTTGAAAAGTGCTAAAGTTTGTGTTATTTGGAGACCGCAAAGTAATGCCCCGAGCACTCATGCTAACGGATACGGGATCATTAGCAGAACAGAACGGCTCAACATAAGTTCTACGATACTGCTCCAACTGACACCAGACTGCTATGGGTGAGTAAAACTACTTGTTTTATTGCCGAAAGAAGGCTCAGATTGTAAAAAAACGTTAATTTTCCTTTAACAATGTTTCGGAACATTCTCCATGGAGATAGATGCCATACCATGAATATTATATCCAAAGGAACATTTCCATGGAAACAAACAGGAGTAGAGCTTCATCCAGGTCAAATAAAAGTCATGGCAAGGGCAAGTCAAGGGCATGTGTTTTGTTTTTGTTTTTTTCTACGTTTTTCAATGCAAAAAACACCAATCAAAATTATTTTGGTTTGGCTTGTTTTTGCACATGTGTAGTGGTTATCAGCAATTCTAAAGTTCTATTATGGACTTTATACTATAGATTGATCCATTGTCTTCAGTCTTATCAATGAATGGACTGAGAGGGAGAAGGTAGCCTATGGTAAACAAGTCCAGGGCAGGTTTCAGGGTGTGAATTCTAGCTTTCCAGACCAGTACTTTCAGATGAATGACTTCTGGATGGGAGTCAGAACATTTTGATTTGTGACCGTTTCAACCATTCCAGGCAAAGTATACCTTCTATAAAGACATGAATAACTGGATAATTTCAGCCCTGGAATTGCTAATCTGTAGTGAACTAAAAGGTAACAGGAGGTGTTAACTTGAAAACTACCACTATGACACATGACATGACTCACTCGATTTTAATTATTTTAGGTTTAAGTGCCACTTTTGATACCATTGACCATGTGATTTTAATGAACCGCCTCAAAAACTGGCTTGGTATCCGAGACACTGCACTTGATCTTTTAGACAGAACCACTATAGGTAATTTTACCTCCTGCTCTGCCCTTATTACCTGTGGTGTGCCACAAGGTTCTATATTAGGTCCCATTTTATTTTCTATTTATATGGTCCCCTTAGGACACGTTGTAGCCCACCGTAACATGTCCTTCTACTGCTATGCTTACGACATACAGATCTACATCCCACTGAGACCAAACATCCCTGGGATCCTGGCCGCTGTGTTAAACCACTTCAGTGGTTCAGTACAGTTGGATGGCACAGAACTTCCTACAACTCAACAGCTCCAAATCCAAAATCATTTTAATCAATCCTCCCCAGTCCACCTCAGTCTTGGCCCGCTCGCTGCCAACATCACCCCTGCTGCCAGAAACCTTTGCATCATTTTTGACTCTCACATTAACTCCCACCTTCACATAAAAAAAAAATCACCAAATCCTGTTTTCTCCACCCTGCTCTGGAAAAAGTCATCCGCACTATTCCAACAAATCCATCTCCCACCTCCAACTGATTTCAGAATGCAGCAGCTTGGCTCCTCACTGGTTTTAACAAACATCAACCCAATAACCCTGTTTTAGAATTGATCTTAAGATTTTACTGATCACTTTTAAAGCTCGTTTAGCTTAGCTTGCACCAAGTTACATTTCAGAACTTTTAATCCAGTTCTCACGCAGCCTTAGATCCTCAGGCAGGTCCCTGTGGCTGTTCCAAAGTCCAGGCTGTGGACAAAAGTTGATGGAGCCTTTTCAGTCCGGTCGTTTCAGGTTTGGAACGACCTGCCTGAGGAGATAAGGCTCGCACCATCAGTATCATCTTTTAAATCACTTATTAAAACCCATTTTTATCAGTTGGTCTTCTTTTAGCTGGTTTTAGACAGATTTTATTCCTTATTTTATTGTTTTTATTAATTTATTTACTATAATTTATTGAATAGATTGCATCATTGTCTGTTTTGTTTGCTTTCTGCATGCTATTTTTTTAATGTTCTTTGCTGCTTGTACAGCACTTTGCAAACCTTGTATTTAGCTATGCTTTATAAATAAAGATCTACTATTGGATGTCCGGATAGCAGCTGACACTTCTCACCCTGGGCATGGACTATTTGAGCCACTTCCCTCTCAGGACCAGAACCTCTCATCACAAGAACAGTTTCTTTCCCTCTGCTGTTGGACTCATGAACAATTCAGAACATCTGCACAAAGCTGGACACTTTATATCACCAGTCACTTTAATTAAGTCATGTTTGCACTACTGTTCTGATGCTGCTCATCTGAACCTTTTTGTTATTTGGATTGTTTATTATTTTTTACTATATTAGTATATTTAGTAGGGGTGTGAATCTTTCACTCACAAAACGGTTCGATTTGAATCTCGATTCACAGGCTACGATTCGATTCAGGGACGATTCATAAAATTAGTAAACGATCCGATACAATTCGATTCGATCCGATCCGGTTAATTTCGATCCATACAAATTGACAACTTTACTCCCAAGTGCTTTAAAGTTATTGAGAAGAAAAAGAGAGAAACAGAAATGAAATTTCAAAATAGTATCCTTTTGTTTATTTAGTGTCCCACAGACAATACACCAGGCCTACTGAAAAACTCTGCTCATACTTAAAATACAACACATTCCTTCCCTCAAGCAACACAAAACAATAAGGTTAAATATCAAAAATAAAAAAGACCTTATAAAACAAGCAAGTTGCCTATTAAAGTCAAAAATCAGAATGAATCAGAATTAGTTAGTAATTAGTGCTTCAGTCACTCATGAGTTTCAGTAAGTGTAAAAGTGTAACATATCACTGACAAGAAGATAGATATTACTAGGCAGTTATAGAAAACACCAGCATGTTAAATCCACTGAATAACTAATACTTTCTCTCCATCTTATAACATTACCTCAGTCTCCTTTGAGACAAAAATCATCTGTGTGTGTGTGAAGTACATTTCTATACACACAAATCATAAGTATCTTAATACAGGAATGCACCAATTCTGATTATACATTGTATTTTCCTCACAAAAGTAAATTAGCCAAGTCAATTTTAGCCCAAATCAAATATACATTGCCAATACATGAATGTTGTCTAAATAAATCACCCAATCCACTAACCGTGACAATAAAAACACTAGTATCATACAATTGTTATGGTCTATAGTTGCCATGGAAACTATCAAGCTGACAGTGAAACATCAGACTGATATTAACGCGACACAACACTGGCACAAAAGTTAACCACGCATACGAACCATGTCCATAAATAGCGGTAGCGCACCAAATTAATTTAACCACAGCTCAATAAAAGGAAACTTAGCTTAGCTTACCGATAGAGTAGATCTCCTGACAAGACGAGGCGGCGGGAAACCCGCCCTCCGCACAATGCGAATTGGGACACGGCTATACAGTGCAAACATTTTGTGCTCGCTTCCGCATACAGCCCGCGCCGCTCGCATCATTGGCAGTTAACCAGCCAATAAGCTTCAACCCCAGGTAAGTGAACCACCCACCGTTCGCTAAAGAACGCAGACACACACAGCGCGGCTGCTGCGCCATGAGAGAGACCGCTCAGGAGCTAGCGAACCGATTCTGGGCTGTAAATCCGGTGCATCGGACCTTTCGTAGTGCGCTGATCGGTACACTCAGAGTGTACACCCCTAATATTTAGCCATATTTAATTATTATTATTATTATTTAGTGTCTATATTCTAGTTATTACTATTATTATTTAGTGTTTTATGTTCGTACCTTATCACCGAGACAAGTTCCTAGTTTTGTGATTGTGTTCACTTGACAATGGCAATAAAAGTCTTTCTGATTCTGATTATTATTTATCACAAATAGAACTGAGCATTTTGAGACAGACTAATAAATAGTAAAGGATTATTAAAACATGTGTGAATGAAAAAACAACAACTCTGGGAATGTTTTTGATGATGGTTTAAAGTTCACAAGAATCCATTTTGTGTCATGTAGGACATTTAATAATTATAGCACCAAACTCTCAGGTCAGTTTCAGTTCATTCTCTTATGTACATTAACTTCTTGGGTTCTTTTGAAAGAGCCGATAATTCAAACAGCATAAAGCATGAAATCAATTTGTGTCTGTGGCGAGCAATTCACTGATAACCGCTGTGTAAAGAAAATCCATCATCACCGTTGTCATTTAAACACCGTGTATTTCCAGATTGTATTTAATCACTTTTACTATTTGAATTTGTTTATCTTATATTTTCTGACGCAGTGCCAAATGTCATGACCGCCTTGATCGCGTTGAGCCACAGAACCGCACCAGATAACGCTACGTGTACTTCATATTCTGCACGCGTCGCCCGCCTTTATCCTGCAACTTCTAATTAATTGAAAGCAAGAAAATTGGATTGTATCGGAGGGAAAGGGCGAGATAAACATGGCGGCTCGTCTCCTTCTCACCTGCTGCGCTTTTGTGCGATACTTAACTCCCCCTCCTCACACCCCGTCCGCCGCGCAGCCTCTCCAACAATACCGGGCTTATTACAAGTCATTACAAAGCTGCATTTGCATAGACGTTTGTTTTGACTGGAGTGGAGCGGCAGAGGAGAGGCGAACACGACACGTAAATGCAAGCGTGACGACAGCTGTTCCAACAGGTGTAAGGAGAGTCTGTCGTAGGGTTCAGGATATGTTTATGTACACTAGGCCTCCATAGAGAACTCAATGGGAAGTGTAGGCTGACAATTTGACTCCAGGTTTACATTTCTTTCCACATTTGAGCCAAACCGATGTTACAGCTTTGGAAAAAAAATAAGAGACCACTGCAAAATGATCAGTTTTTCTGATTTTACTACTACTGTTTGGCCAAAAGGAACATTTTTGTTTGAGTCTACAAACTACTGACAACATTTCTCCCAAATTCCAAATAAAAATAGTATCGTTTAGAGCATTTATTTGCAGAAAATGGTCAAAATAACAAAACAAGAAACATGTTTTCAGACCTCAAACAATGCAAAGAAACAAGATCAAGTTCATTTTAAAACAACAGAATACTAATGTTTACACTTAAAGGGATAGTGCATTTTTTTAATGTTAATCTTATGTTTCCTTCTTCGTGCCTTAACAATGGCTTACTGTTAACAGTCTTGCCTCAGCCCGGTTCGGCTCGGGCTCTGGAGCTCACGTAAGTAGGTCCAGTAAGTTCGCGGGGACAGGAAATAAAGTTTGTTTATCTTTGCAAAACAACATTTGTCCAAAAAGTGATGTATATTTCCGTCACAGACAGTTGTCTGAAAAAATCCAGCTGCCTATTTTCCATAATTCGGTTCACTTTTCTCTCGGAGTTGTATCAAGGCGAGCATGGCCTAGCCTATATCCTGTTCACTTGTAAACATCCGCCGTCGCCGTTCCGCATCTGCCGTAACTATCTGCTTACGAGTGAACAGGCAATAGAGCTAACGTGGGCGGAGTGATACGACTAGGGTGACCACCGGCATGACACAGGAAAGGAGGACACTTGTGTCCAAAAAGGAGGACAAAGGCCCTAAAGTGAGGACACCTTGTTTTGTTTTGTTTTTTTCCCTCGGGGAAGGGGAACGGTCAAGAAAAACAACTTATGAATAATGTATGAAGTCAACATATATTTATTAACATGGAACACCCATCAAAAAGAAAAATGTGGCAAATTATGGTCAAGATGATATGAACAAAAAAAAAATCATCACTAATTCACTGAAAAAAAAACAGTCTTTGCCGTGCCATCATACGCCATGGCAAAGAAGAAAGAAATGCAGAACTAGTAGTTCTGCATTTCACTTTTAAGAGGTAAGATCTCGCTACCTGGATTTGTGTAATTCGCACAAAATCCCCAAAATATTATTTGCAAGTATGAAAGCCGTAATGTAAATATTGTAACGTATTTTAAGTGTCTACATTGAGAGGAAAAGTAAGTGAAACCTGTTACGCACGGCACTAAAGAAAACAACATTTTAAGGGACAGTAATAAGGCGATGAAGATGGAAGAAGGAGCCAAGTTGCACCTCAAAGAGTGGCTGATAGCTCAGATAGAGAGCGGACAATACGAGGGGCTGACGGGCTGGATCAGCATCGCGAATGTTTGCATACGACACAACATCGCAGAGTAGCAAGTGTAAATAATGGGTGGGGATTTATGACGATTTATGCAACGGTGGCCAACGAGGGTCCAAAAGGAGGACAAAATGTAAAAAAGGAGGACACGTGACAGACGGCCGGACAGCTCTAAAACCGGACTGTCCGGACGAAATCTGGACGAATGGTCACCCTAGATACGAATCTAGAAAAAATATGCAAATGCGAATTAGGCAGCTGGATTTTTTTGGACAACTGTTTGTGACGGAAATATACATCACTTTTTGGACGTTTTGCAAAGAAAAACAAGCTTTATTTCCTGTCCCCGCGAACTTACCGGACCTACTTACGTGAGCTCCAGAACCCGAGCAGAACGGTAAGCCAGTGTTAATGCACGACACTGTTAGAAGGAAACCCATACAGATTTAAAAAAAACAACAACAACAAAAAACGCACTATCCCTTTAAGAAGAGTTCACAAATCAATATTTGGTGCAATAACCCTTATTTTTAAAGGGATATGCCACCCCCAGGTCAAATTTGGGCATCTCCCCACAGTCCAGAGACTAAAATAAGTGGTGGAAAGCGTTTTCCTGCTCACCCAGCCATTGTCCGAGTCTGTCGCCACTGACCGCCGCGGTATCTGGTGCTCCTCCGCCTTAGACTGGAGTCTAACGTCGCCAGAGAAAGATTTCGGCCAAAAGGAATTAATTTGCTCGATGCGTTTCCCAATTACTTTGTGTGTAGTGCGCATTCATATCGAGTGCAAATAAATGTGCAAATCAACACGGAGAGCTTGACTTGGTCATTTTGGGTGGGAACTATTTTCCAGTGCGGAAGAATACAGCCGTATCACGCAGCACGCTGCCAGGGGAATCCCAGTTACGCACCGGGAAGGGAGTTCCCCTGTTGCACAACGTGGTGCGTGATTCGGCTGTATTCTTACGCACTGGAAAATAGTTCCCACCCAAAATGACCAAGTCAAGCTCTCCGTGTTGATTTGCACATTTATTTGCACTCGATATGAATGCGCACTACACACAAAGTAATTGGGAAAAGCATCGAGCAAATTAATTCCTTTTGGCCGAAATCTTTCTCTGGCGACGTTAGACTCCAGTCTAAGGTGGAGGAGCACCAGATACCGCGGCGGTCAGTGGCGACAGACTCGGACAATGGCTGGGTGAGCAGGAAAACGCTTTCCACCACTTATTTTAGTCTCTGGACTGTGGGGAGATGCCCAAATTTGACCTGGGGGTGGCATATCCCTTTAATCACAGCTTTCATGCGTCTTGGCCTCCACAAGTCTTTCACATTGTTCTTGGGTGACTTTATTCCACTCCTGGTGCAAGAACTGAAGTAGCTCAGCTTTGTGTTTGTGTTGGAATTCAACAGACGCTGGAATGGAATGGCTGTGATACATGTAGAGATGCTGATTTCACAAAAAAAATGCAGTTGTCTCTTATTTTTTTCCAGAGCTGTATTACATTCCTGAATTTGGCATAGTGAACGAGATAAAGCTTTCAATTTCTCATTCTCAATTTGTTCACAACCTGAAATTGTTATTGTTGTCGTGGCCAGAAGGTAGGGTTTCAAATGTCGTAAATTAAAACTGAAAACGAGAATATTTGCAACAGTTGTGGCTTCTATTTTCAATAACCTGGACTTTGTCTTCAGCACTGCAGCGATCCACAGCAAATTTCGAAGAATTTAGCAGCTGTCTGCTCCCAGTGATAAAACTGAACAGGTGCACACAGCACATTGTTGTTTCTCTCGTTTACGCTGTGTACGACCCTTCCACCTTGAAATGGTATAAAGTCAAAGTCAAAGTGCACTTTATTGTCAATTCACTATGTAACAGACATTACTCAGAGGACTGAAATTGCGTTTCACCAGACTCCAAATGTGCAATTTAAACTAAAAACTAAAAACACACACAAACACACAGCTACGCTCATGGACATGAAGTGTACACAGACATCAACAATAAAAATAGACATAAGACATACAGGTAAACATACAGTACACTTCAACAAGAAGGAAAATTCGAGGTAGAATGAAATGTGCAATATGTAAGGTGTAATAGGTGAAGGTGCATAAGAAAAAAGAAAATTAAAACTCAATAAATATTGAAGATAAATTTATAATTTCATACAGGTAGCCAGCATACGGAATGCAGAAACTCCTCCAAGCACTTTTCTCTCCATTTTACATGAAGTAGAATATGATTTTATTCCTCTAGTATTGTGATATTCATATTCTGATATTCATCCATGTTGGGACAAAAAAGCTTCTCTTTTGTATACTCAACAAAAATATAAACGCAACACTTTTGTTTTTGCTCCCATTTTTCCTGAGATGGACCCAAAGATCCAAAATTCACTCCAGATACACAACACTACCATTTCTCTCAAACATTGTTCACAAATCTGTCCAAATGTGTGACAGCGAGCACTTCTGCCCCGCTGAGACAATCCACCCCACCTCACAGGTGCGCCACATCAAGATGCCGATCCGACATCATGGCCAGTGCACAGGTGCGCCCCAGACTGCCCACAATAAAAGGCCACCCCGAAATGTGCATTTTTTTTTGCTTTATTGGGGGCCTGGGGACTCAGAACCAGTCAGTATCTGGTGTGACCACCATTTGCCTCATGCAGTGCAACACATCTTCTTCACATAGAGTTTATCAGATTGTCAGTTGTGGCCTGTGGAATGTTGGTCCACTCCTCTTCAATGGCTGTTATGGACGAAGAACACAGGTGCATTTTATTGATGGCATTTTAAATGCACAGAGATACCGTGATGAGATCCTGAGGCCCATTGTTGTGCCATACATCCATGAACATCACCTCATGTTTCAGCAAGATAATGCACGGCCCCATGTTGCAAGGATCTGTACACAATTCTTGGAAGCTGAAAATGTCCCAGTTCTTGCATGGCCAGCATACTCACCGGACATGCAGTGCATGAGGCAAATGGTGGTCACACCAGATACTGACTGGTTCTGAGTCCCCAGACCCCCAATAAAGCAAAAAAAAAAAAATGCACATTTCGGGGTGGCCTTTTATTGTGGGCAGTCTGGGGCGCACCTGTGCACTGGTCATGATGTCGGATCGGCATCTTGATGTGGCGCACCTGTGAGGTGGGGTGGATTGTCTCGGCGGGGCAGAGGTGCTCGCTGTCACACATTTGGACAGATTTGTGAACAATGTTTGAGAGAAATGGTAGTGTTGTGTATCTGGAGTGAATTTTGGATCTTTGGGTCCATCTCAGGAAAAATGGGAGCAAAAACAAAAGTGTTGCGTTTATATTTTTGTTGAGTATAGTTGCAAGTAAAATTTTGATAATGCGTTGGAATTATGTTGTTTACAGTGAACCCTTGCTCTATTGCGGTTCACTGTTCGCAGCCTCGCTGTTTCGCGGATTTTTTTTTCCCATTTTTTTTCTTTTTTTTTAAATAGTGTAACTTTTTTTTTTTTTTATAGTGTAACAATGTGTTCTGCGTCCTGATTGGCTAAGAGACTAGACCAGGACTAAACGTGGACTAAACCAGGTCTAGACCAGAACTAAACCAGGTCTAAACCTGGACTGGCCCTGGACTAAACCAGGACTGGACCAGGTCTAGACCTGGACTAAACCGGGACTAGACCAGGTCTGAACCAGGATTAAATCATTCTGTGCGGCTTTTGCGTTCGTTTGTGCGTGTTGCGGCCCGAGCGCCGCAGTTCTATCTCGTGCTCGCAGCCCCGGTGTACGCGCGGCCTGTCACGGATTTGTCCATGATGATGGGTTTATTGTGGACAAATCTGTGACAGAGCAGCACGTGTCGCGCACTTCTCCAAGGGGTTGGTGCGCGTCGCGTCCCGGGACGTGGCAGTGCTCCTCGCGCGTCCGGCGGGGCTTCCGGAGCCGTGTCTCCCCCCACGCGTCACTATTAATACATTTTGTTGAAAATCTATGAAAGTTTGAGTGTTTAAACTAGAGACTAATGTGAGAAAATGTTAATTCCAGTCTGAGAAAAGTGTATAATGTGTGTGGTGAGGCATTTACAGCCTTAAAACATGTAGAATAATTGTAAAATATAAAGTTGTCCTACTTCGCGGATTTCTCTTATTGCAGGTTATTTTTGGAACCTAACCCCAGCGATAAACGAGGGATTACTGTAGTTTGACTCCTGAGCGATGTAGGGACTTTCAGCTGTGGCTGTGTGACCAAGATACTGGGCCTTAAGCTGTCCAGCGTCGCGGACATCTACATGGAGACAACCATGACACTAATAAGACTCTTGCACACTGCTTTCTATATTTACATGTTTTTATTGAGAACCCAGACATGTGAGCTGAGTGCAAAGCAATTTCCCCACAGGGAAAAATTATTATTTTGGTGTGGAGTTTGCATATTCTTCCCCTGCCGTCATAGGTTTCTTTCTTCCTGTCACTAAAAGCCATGTAAAATAGACTCAAACCCTGGACTGCCTTGAGACCAGATTAAAATTATTCTTATTGCACTTTCTGTTTTATCTACGGCAGACCTCGAGGGTCACCCGGGCGCGCGCACGTGCCGCACGCCGCTACTGTATGAATAAAACGCGGTCCCGTTTTTTTTTTTTCTCATGAAAACACACATTCCCGATCATGTACCATGACACTCTACATATCAAATGAAACCTTACAGTCTCCTCTTTTTGACTATGCAATTCATTTCCCTGCACAACAATCACTCCCCGAGCACATGGGGCTTTTATACGGAAAAGCACAAAACAAGGTTAGCTTACCTTAGAATGCTTTGCACAGGTCAAACTCTGTATTTCACCATAAACTTGCTCTCAATTTGTCCATAAGGATCCAGCGAATAAAATCCAGTAAAACAATTTAGTCCAAAACACGTGTTAGATCCATTACGACGTCTGATCCGGTGTACTGTCGATATGGGCCGCCTCGTCAGAATGAGCCCACCACAGACCTATTTTGACGGCGATGTCTATCGGGTTACGCCCCCCCGTCGAAATAGGCCGCCTTACGTCGAAATACGCCGTTTTTCGTTTACAGTTGTATGCGTGAGTTGTTTACAGTTGTATAGATTCAAAGCTAATTATTTGTAAAAATACAAATAATTATAGATAATTATTTGTATTTTTAGGATTGGTTGAGTGGGAGGGACCATGCGTGTCATAATATCTCCTTTCAATGGGTCTTTCTGGCGAGATTAAATTGATTATTTCTTACTCATTAACAAATATTTAATATATTTCTAACTCATTAACAAATATTTGTAAATGTTTTGTAAAATAATTAGTAATAATTAGTTCATTATTTACTAAGTGTTACTAATGCTTTATAAGCGACCGTTATTATAAAGTGTTACCGAAACATTTTAAAAATTATAACAGTTTTGTGCACATTTTGAACATTGCACTCAATGACATCCAAAATTGTGGCGTTTGTACTTGACAAATACGTACTACGACAAATACGTCTGCAGTTTTAGATTAGATAGGATTAGAGAGTTGTATGCTGTTTGCTGTTTGCATACGGTGTCTTTAGTATGTAAAATTCCAACTCTTTTATAATGGGCATGGACAGTTCATTTCGACACGCTTATATTATCTGTCAAATAAGGCTTGTCTCTTATTCATGATTTATGAGGACAGGAAAAGGGACAACAGAAGAAACATTTACAAATATATTTATATTTACAAAAATATCAATCAATCAATCAATCAAACAATATTTATAAAGCGCTTTTCATAGGCCTGCCTCTGTTTTTCTTGAGTCTTGGAGATGTTTTTTGCTGCTGTGGCTTTCACAGTCTCCATTGACGCCTGTTTCTTCTCCAAGTAAGCAGAGTAAGCACTCTCCTTGGGAAGCAATATTGTGGAAAGCTGAAGTAAAAGTTGTTCACAAATGTAAGAAACTGTAAAAGACAAAATAAGGCTAATTATACACAGCGCCTTTCTAAACAAAGTTACAACGTTTTCTACGTTCACATAGAAACAAAATAACAAAATACGATGTAATAAAAACCATAACGATGCAGTCAAATGTTAAATCCAAACTATTATCATTTGACGTAGGTATCTGCCGCAAATTATCATTCCTTACGTGCGTAATTGGTTATAACATACAATAAATCCAATACATTGTTAAATGTAATTGGTTGTATGTTGGTTGTAACATACAATAAATCCAATAAAATGTTAAAATGTTACTTACTTGCGTTGCAATTGTTGAAAACAAGTCCACTTCTGTAGAAAGCAACTCAACTTCTGCCTCTGGAGCCAAGCTCGATGGCATTTAAAGGGAACAACACTCAGGGGTGGTTTGCGCATGCGCGCGCATGCGCAGTAGCGCTTGGAGCTCATTCTGACGGGGCGGCCCATTTCGACGGGACACCGGCAGCATGTTTGTGTTGTTTACCCAAAACCACGAGCCTTGCCGAAGGCGGAGCCCAAATGTCCTTCTGCGGCTCTCGTATTCAAAATGGCTGCCTCTGCATGGGGAAGATCCCCCTTTTATGTGACTATATCTAAGTCCAAAAGAATACTTTGATTTCATGATGGAAGTGAAAAGGCTTGGAAAACACTGTATTTTTGAATGGGTATCTTCAATTTCAGTAATTAATGGGTAAAAATCTTACACACTGTCCCTTTAAGGTGTTATTGCCCACTTTGATTCAGCAGAGGCCTTCACACGTCTTTCACTTAGGAGTTAGTTTAGCAATCATCATGCATGGGTGCTCCACTTTAATGTGCCATCTTTAAGCACCATCACATTACTGTAGAGGAGAGACTGATCAACCACAACCAATTCCTCCTCATAAGAGAGTGCAGTGAACAAAGCTCTTCATTTAACAGCAAACTAACGTGTGTAATGTCCCCCAGAGGCAGTAGGCTTGGAAGAATAGCCATATTGACTTTTAGAAAAGGACATACTGCATTGCCAATGTTGACACTCGACATCATCTGTAGCCACGGATTAAAATGGCTGGGTTTGAAGAATCTTTTAAAGCCGAACAATCAGGCGACTTTGAATTGGGGAGATGGGAATATGAATCCTGCCTGACCTTTCGTACGCAGATGCTGCAATCTCCTCACCATCTGCAGAGAAGGCAAACAGCCGTACAGGGTAATACCATCAGATAGAGACGGGCGCCGTGAGCGAGCTGGGTGGGATTAGAGACAGGCATTAGCTCGGCGTCGGCTCCGGCAGGCCTCATCATCCCACACAGCCAACCATGCGACATGCTAAAGAAGGGAAGGTTTAAGTAAGTGAAGAGACAATGCTTGAAACAGACATGAGACGATTGTGTGCAAAGCGTTTTGGAGCTTTTAACCACGCTCTACTTCCCCTTCTCATTTACCCACTCGAAGTTGTATTTAAGAGTGATTCATGCATGTTTGAATAATCACTATTCTCATGTATTCAAGATGTCTTTCCTCTACCGCTGGCGCACACCCACTGCTTTGTACTTCTTTGTTCTTCATTCTCCAGTTGTATTTTCTGAATCGGTAATACACGGGAATCCACAGCGCAGCATCATTTTGGTACAAATTAAATATAGGAGGGGGTGACAGCATGCGTTGCTTTGTTGTGATGACATTTACAGTAATGTACCATAAAGGAGAAGGAGGAAATCAACTCAAACCTCATTGGGCTCGCCTATTTTTCAACCCGTAATTCCGCAGGCAACGTTCCTTTTCGTGTTGTTTTACATCAGTATTGACATTTAAAATAATGACTATAAATAACTATATAGCAGACAAAAGCGTGTACTTTATAGTTTAGTAGAGAGGGGGGGAAATGTACAGAAAAAAATAAGAGACCACTTGGTGAAATCAGCATCTCTACATGTATTCCAGCCATTCCATTCCAGCGTCTGTTGGATTCCAACACAAACACAAAGCTGAGTTACTTCAGTTCTTGCACCAGTGAGTGGAATAAAGGACCTCTTTACACATACCCGGGTATCTGTAAAAACTTTTTCTTTTTCCCTTCATTTGTGCCTTTTGTTTACACACAAATGGAGATTTTTTCTAAAAATGGAGATTCTTTCTAAAAACTCCGGCAAACGTGGAGATTTTTGAAAACCCTGGTTTCGCGTTTGCCTGTAAAGTGAGATAAACAGAGGTTTAGGCAGCTGACACACCAAAAGTGCAATTCTGATTGGCTTGCAGAGTGTTCTCCTTTGTTTTCAGAGGCAAATTCTCCGTTTACGTGTAAAAGATGGGTACAAACGAAGGGAAATGTCTTTTTAAAAATACCAGTGCACGTGTAAATAGGGCCTCATTTTGGAAAACAAATATTCCTTTCTCAACATACCCATATGTAAACGTAGCTAAAGTCACCCAAGAACAATGTGAAAGACTTGTGGAGGCCAAGACGCATGAAAGCTGTGATTAAAAATAAGGCTTATTGCACCAAAAATTGATTTCTGAACTCTTCTTAAGTGTAAACATTAGTATTATGTTGTTTTAAAATGAATTTGATCTTGTTTCTTTGCATTGTTTGAGGTCTGAAAACATGGATCTTTTTTGTTCTTTTGACCATTTGTCATTTTCTGCCAATAAATGCTCTAAACGATAATATTTTTATTTCGAATTTGGGGGAAATGTTGTCAGTAGTTTATAGACTCAAACAAAAATGTTCCTTTTGCAGTGGTCTCTTATTTTTTTTCCAGAACTGTATAATGTTATAATGTCATTCAGGCATGTTTGAGTAATCTAGTGATCTCTCCTGGGCCCGATTAGAACCCTCCTAGCGGTTAATAGTATGAGCCCACAACTTTTCCAAAAATATATAAAAGCATGATACAAAACAATACACTAAATCTTCGGAAACCTGATTAGCGGGATGCGCACTGATTGTGTCCTGATAGTGCTCTGAAGGGGGAGTGACTTAGCTTGGGGAGCAAGGGGAGTGGTGGGCACGTTTTTTGGCCAATACAGCATTTTCAAAACAGTAAAAGGGAACATGGTGATCTAAATACGTTATGTGTTAGCAATTAATACTCCATAGATGTGTAATATTTCTATTGAAGTATCCTCTTCTACAGGTGACAAAAGCTTTATGTTGACAATATGAAACGATTTAAACATTTGTTTGTCGCTCTGCTCCTTCACATACAGCTCTGGGGAAAAAATAAGAGACCACTGTAAAATTATCATTTTTTTTCTGATTTTACTACTTATAGGTTTGTGTTTGGGCAAAAGGAACATTTTTGTTTGAGTCTATAAACTACAGACAACATTTTCCCCAAATTCCAAATAAAAATATTATCGTTTAGACCAGAGGTCTTCAACAGGGGGGTCGCGACCCCTAGGGGGGTCGCGGAGGTACTGCAGGGGGGGTCGCGAAATCTTTTGATTTCACTTTAAAATAATATAATTTTATATTTTATAGTGTAAAATACAGTATTAACCTGTGTATTATTTCCTTGTATTGGATGTACCATAACAGAGTAGCAATGTTTATACATGACACTAAGCTCAATTTAATATAAAACACAATTCTATGCCGTATATATAGTAGGGGGTCCCTGGCCCAGTTCGCCATCTGTTTGGGGGTCCCTGGCCTGAAAAATGTTGAAGGTTTAGAGCATTTATTTGCAGAAAATGCAAATGGTCAAAATAACAAAAAAGATCCATGTTTTCAGAGCTCAAACAATGCAAAGAAACAAGATCAAATTCATTTTAAAACAACATAATACTAATGTTTACACTTAAAGATCCCATGACATGGTACTTCTTGATGCTTTTATATGGCTCCTTAATGGTTCCCTAATACTGTAAATGAATCCTTCTTCAAAATCAACACTCAGTGCATGAGAAACAGAGATAAGATGAGAAAGAGTAATTTTTCTCTCTCTGAACACTCCATAATGGGCGTTGTTGCTTGAATGCAAATGAGGAGAAAAGAGCTGGCCTATAGTAGAGGGTGGGGGCGTGGCCAAACTCTCCGCTCTCGCTCTCAGCTGATCCATTTCCGTGTTTTTGTACGGGGGGAGAGATTTGAAGCGTTACATTGAAAAATAAACACATTTCCACATAAAATAAAATTAAACCACTGCTGTTCAAAGGTCCAGAGGCTAAACAGGGTAGGGGAGCTCACATTAACGTTCAAAAACCTCAGAAAGTGAAAATTTCATGCCATGGGACCTTTAAGAAGTGTTCACAAATCAATATTTGGTGCAATAACCCTTATTTTAAAGGATTTAAAGGATGGTTTAGGCTTTGTAACTGCTTAATTAACACCCTAACTCTGAATGATTCTTTGTGTTACAGTGTCCAGTATGTTGTCAGGGCCAAAGCTGCAGGTGTGCTCAGATTAGAATGCACTGCCTTTTCACTGCCTCCTTTATGTCCCCATCCAAACAGGCATGAATACCCTGTGGCTGCACTAATGATGGAGCATAACGACGTGTCTGTGGACTTGTTCTACTTACGTATAGAACAGTGTTGTTTTGTTGACCGTAGCATTACAATTACAGGACACACGTGAGCTTTCCTGGAACTATGCCCTAACCTTTTTTTTATTTTTTTGTGCAGAATCCCTCAGTCGTCCAGGTAGAATCCACGGCAAAAGGAGAAATTCAATTTGTCAACTGGATAAAAGTTTATTTGGTCAAATTCGTTTCGCAACTCATCCAAGCTGCTTCTTCAGTTCAGTGGTGGACACTACCTATATCTGCCTGAAGGGAGGAACTAACTACAATAAAATTACTTTAAAACTACCACACCTACTTGTTTTCAGTTTCTGTTGTTGTCCCTTCAGGCGGACATAGTCATTGTCCACCAGCTACTAAACGAATTCAACCAAATAAACTTTTGTACAGTTGACAAATTGAATTTCTTGCTTTTTTGAATTTCTTTCTTGCTTTCTTTCTTTATATATATATATATATGGAAAGGTTAGGCTTATTGTGTAAGGGAACAATGTTGAGAGATACAGAAGTCACTTTAGAACATGAACGCTGTTTAACCCTTCACAGTTAATCCAGAAATGACTTAATTGGGGCCTATACTTAAAAAGGGGTTTATTGAAGTAGTAGGCGGGACCATGAGACACATTTAAATCTTTAAATCGCAATATTAATCTAAAACGACTTAATAAAAGAAAAAAGCATTAGAAAACTGCGGCGCCCAATGGGAGCTGAAATTGCTGTAAATGCTGCAAAGTTGACAGCACCTCCAATGGACAGCTGCACGTCATCAGGGCTGGACTGGGACAAAAAAACTGCCCTGGCATTTTTGGCTTAGACCGGCCCCTCAGAATCAGGGGAACACAATGGACTAATTTATGTTTGTGTTCCCCGAAGCAAAGTGTTTTACTATTGTTACGTCTTGGCCGAGGGGAAACCAGGGCGCAACATTTAAAGGAAAATCCCAGCTCCCAAAAACCACTAGCAAACTGTAACAGTACACACATTCAATACACTTTTGTCCAGTTGACAAATTGAATTTCTCCTTTAGCCATTCAACAGTTTATTTAAAATGCATCTTGCACCTTTTCGCCGAAAGGTGAGCGATTTTCATGCCTGTCCATCACCTAAAAGTCACGGTATTATCCTCACATTCCTACCTGCTTACCTGATGTGCCCGTGCTACACTTCCTGGTCACTCTGTCCCTCGGGTTCCCTGTCCACCTTCAGCCTGGGCTGCAGAGGACGTGGAGGCTCCAGCCCCTCCAGAGAATATGTCTGTTATTTTATAACATTTTGAAGCGTCTATAGTGAGATTTTTAAAATCTTTTAGCCCGTAACTTCTCCACACCGCCTTTCTGCTGCTTCTCCATGTTTCCACGCTCAACACTGAAATTGGCGGGGATCAGTGCAGAGAAAGGGGCGGGACCGCTCTCGTAAGCTTCTATATCCTGATTGGTTTAGTCCACTGTCTACATTGAAGATGGACCAATGGGACGCCTCCTCTAAATTGTGGGCCGGTCTCTAAGTAAAAACAAAAAACAAACAAACAAAAAAAACCCAACAACATCGGCCCTGGGACTGTCGGCCCACCAGGAAAATGCCCGGTATGCCTGATTACCAGTCCAGGCCTGCATGTCACACTATCGAGCAGCGTATTTTTTGTATATATATATATATATATATATATATATTTGTATTTTTTGCCAAATCCTACATGTATCATCATTTAAGAAAATACTGCAAAACTGGAGAATGAAGTATGTCACAGTGGGCGTCTACCAGTGACAGTAAAAATGGGGATTGATCTACAATATGACAACTTGAAAATAACGTAATCCTGTGAGTGTCAGGATAGATTTCAAAGTTCTTTTACTGTTTTTTTAAATGTCTTAATGGTCTCGGGCCTTCTTATCTTTCAGAACTGCTTTTACCTTACAAACCTCCTCCTGGTCATTCCCAAAGTCAGGACACAGACTCACGGAGAGGCGTCTTTTCAGCACTACGGCCCTCGTCTATGGAACTGCCGGAGGAGCTCAGGGCCAAAGAGAACGTTCATGTTTTTAAGAGTGGGCTCAAGACTCTAAATTTAGGGATAGCTGTAGTGGTGGTAGTGGTGGTAGTAGTAGTAGTAGTAGTAGTAGTAGTAGTAGTAGTAGTAGTAATAGTAGTAGTAGTAGTAGCATGTATTAAAGGAAAAGTAACATTTTTTTACAATTTGAGCCTTATTTCGGGAATAAAACAAGTTGTTTTACTCACCCATAGCACTTTGGTGTCATATGGAGCATTTCCAGAGATGTTTTAGATTAGCGTTAGGCTAGCGCGACTTCTAGCCATAGCTCGGGGCATATAATATATTCCCCGAGCATGTAATATGCCCCGTGCGGGCTCCAAATAACACAAACTTTAGCACTTTTCAAATCATAGAAGCTCGAAGTCTTAGTCTACGATTTTGTTTGAGTCAAAAGTGGCCTGTAATCCGAGATTTAGCCATAGTTTACAGCTTTGCGTTTCATGTTTGGGTCCCGGGAGCTGAGAGCACAGTCCGCACATGCGCACTGGCGTCCTCATCTACTCGAAACTATGGCTAAATCTCAGATTACAGGCCACTTTTGACCAAACGAAATCGTAGACTAAGACATCGAGCTTCTATGATTTGAAAAGTGCAAAGTTTGTGTTATTTGGAGACCGCAAACATGTGCCCCGAGAACTCACATGATGGAGATCGCAAATCTAAAACATCTCTGGAAATGCTCCATATGACACCAAAGTGCTATGGGTGAGTAAAACAACTTGTTTTATTACCGAAATAAGGCTCAGATTGTAAAAAACGTTACTTCTCCTTTAAGCATGTGTGTGTGTGTGTTACTGTTTGGGTTGCTTGGGTACTGTGGGGCTGGTTGGGTGGGTGGGTGGAAGGAAATGTGGGATTGTTTTTAATCACTGTAAGGCGCTTTGTGTTACATTTTTTGTATGAAAAGGGTTTATAAATAATGTTTGATTGATTTATTGATTGATTGAAGTGATTAAAGATTCTTCAAACATGCACAAATCGCTCCAAATATATCATCTAGAGAGAAAAGGGTGTAAGGAAACAACTATAACTACAACTAAAAAAAGACAGAAAAGTTCATTTTGCATAATAGGCCTGCACGGACTCACAAGTAACTTTCCGTCACAGAGGAGCGTACAGAGAAGATAATGAGCGAAGAAAGTTCAGTGGAGTTTTTTCCTTAGACACAGAAGATGAGATGCTTCCAGTCTGCGGGGCATTATTCATACTCCACCACGTCAAAGCTTTGTGTGCGGGCCTCGGTGCTGTCTCCATTCACAATCTGTGGGCCCATACAAATGGACAGGGAGCGTGGCGGGAGAGCGAGGAGCAAATACAGACACATGCATTATTACTGAGAGCCTTCCAAATGCACCTCTTGCAATCTGCCTGGGGTTTGTGAGCCGCACCAGCCACCGCTCACTCAGGCAGGGGCATTACAGAGCACGTAATACAATGAAATGACTTTTGGTCCTTGTAGCGTGCTATTGTGTTATTCCCATACCAAAAACATGCACTGAACTTGCCTTGTTGGGTTTCATTCATGCATTTTTAAAAGGTTTACTAACATGGTGGGAAGATTTGAGCAGTCACAGTAAGAATGCGTGCGTTTCAATGCATTTTCTAGTAATATTGGGCCTCATTCATTAATCTTTTCTTTAAGAAGATGCTGAGAGAACTCCAGATTCACAATGCGTTCTTAAGCAGCTGAATTCTTTCTTAAGTGACAGCCGTGCCGAATTCACCAACACCTAGATACAAACACTTCCACGTTCATTTCATTTACATGAAAATGAATATGTATTTGGTCAGAAACGCCCTCTGGACTTCCAAATATGGGTAATATGGGAGAAGCAATATGGTGACAACACAAGGGAGGAAGTGAATGAGGAGGTCAGGTGGAGTGAGGAGGTCAGGTGGAGTGAGGAGGTGAGGTGGAGTGCATTTACAGACTGACCGCTGCGATTTCAAATGTCCAAACTCACATGAACACACTTAGGTAGGGAATATTTAAGCCATAAACTTTGAAACTTTGAAAGCTATTGAAACTTATCACGCTTTCGTTGTGTTAATTACGCTTTCCACAATCACGGTCCCGTAGGGTGACCATTCGTCCGGATTTCGTCCGGACAGTCCGGTTTTAGAGCTGTCTGTCCGGCCGTCTTTCACGTGTCCTTTTTTACATTTTGTCCTCCTTTCGGACCCTCGTCGGCCACCGTTGCATAAATCGTCATAAATCCCCACCCATTATTTACACTTGCTACTCTGCGATGTTCGCCGTTTCCCAATTCAGCGAATGCACGGTTCGGAGTGTGGTCTCAGTCTGCAGTCGAGGCGGTGCATACTTGCTGAGCCCTGAGTGCAGTCCGGGGATCACATGGGCGTCTGCGAAATGGAACAAGTCCCGCCTCAGCTCAATGAGCCGGGTGGTCTGCTCCTTGTTCCCTACAGACAAAAATATTATTCTATTGTGACTAGTAATACTTGGAATTGGGACATGGCCAATGTTCCCCCTAATTTTTAATGTGTCTGAGCAAACACACTAACTCCCTGAGCGCTCCTTGGATCCCTGTGCGCGACATCCGAAATGCACCCCCCCCCTTGCTCGGCTCGCACTTTGCAGATATAAAAAAAAAAAGACCCCGCGGCTGAATAAAAAGCGGAGATCGCCTAAAAGCTCTTTCATCCCTGATTTACAGTGCGCTGCATAGGTTTTCTTGTGCGCTGAGAATGTGCGAGGGAAAACAAAAAAACAAAACAACGTGTCCTCACTTTAGGGCCTTTGTCCTCCTTTTTGGACACAAGTGTCCTCCTTTCCTGTTTCATGCCGGTGGTCACCCTACGGTCCCGCAGTAAATAGCGAGGGTAGGGGTGCACAGGAGTGGTAATGGGGGCTCTGGAGACCATATGTAGAGCACTGGGGCTGGGACAGACTGAGGTTCACTGCAGCCTGTATAAAGTCTGTTAGACCCGACACATGCTCTATAAAACACCTCATAAATGTTATTGGATCACATAATGTAGTATTAGTAGTATTTTGCCCCTCCTTGAACCCCCACCTTAACGTGGTGGAGGGGTTTGAGTGCCCCATGACCAGGAGCTATGTTGTCGGGGGCTTCATACCCCTGGTAGGGTCACCCAAGGCAAACCTGGGGGACGAGTCAGACTAAGAGCAGTCCAGAATCCCCCATGACAAAGATACAAGGCCAGTTATGTCACCTGGATTGGCGTTACCGGGGCCCCGGCATCTGGTGGCCGGGCCTTTCCCCATGGGGCCGTCCTCCTGTGGACCCACCACCCACTGTGTTTCAGTGACATAAAGTCAAAGCTAAATCTGCTTGAGATTCAGTGGCTTTTCTTGACTCTTTACTTTTTAAATATTCTTTTTTTTGTTCAGTCCAATTCAGTACAATTTTTGACTGCTCACTCTAGGGCTGCAAGACGAATCACAATTTGAATCACAATGGCCATTCACAAAGATACACACATTATCTCCACAGACAAATATTCTGTTTTGTTATGTAAATACCCAGATTTTTGTATTAGTTTAAATATATATTTTATTTTTTAGGCTTTTTGGCAGTTCTTCTGGAAGCTTTTGAAATGTGAACTTTGAACAGAATCTTATGATTAAAACATGAAAACGTCCTGGTTTTGTTCTGTGGGCATTTCTCTGTATGTTAATGGCCTCTTTCATCCAGTGTTTGTTTCCTCTGCCCCGGTGTTTCCTGTGGGGGTGGGCAAAATGTCAAAAAACATTATATTACAATTTTCCTAGAGCAAGATTTTGATATGATCACAGTTGTTTTTTCAGTCTGTAAGAGACTGGAAGTCGACCAATAGGAGGAGTGGAGCAGTAATCTGTGATTTTACCAAAATAGCAGATCACAATTAAATTTTTCTCTCCATATCGCCCAGCCGTAGTTTGCTCTCTCTCAGGCTACGTCCACACGACAACGCTCCTAGATTTTTTTTATGGGTTGAAAAAAATTTGCGTCCACATGTGTCGGATCAGTAAATATTCGCGTCCAGACAAAAACGTTTTCACTCGAAGATGAGTAAAAACTATGTAATACATATGCCACACCGATATGTGGCGCTGTAAACATAAAACAGCAATACTAGAAAGAATGCATACGCATAAAGTCCTTTCTCTTCCCCAAACAAACAAACACAAGAAGATAATAATGAACTGTTCAAAACAGATTCAAAATAGCATCTTCCTCGGCGGGTCGTTTCTTCACCCGTCTGTCTCGCTCTTGCACCCCGTCACTTCACGCACTACTGCGCATGTCTCCTGCAGAAAGAGCTGCTGTCCTGTCTGGGATCCTGTCGGTGTCTGGGATCATGTCGGTGTCTGGGATCCTGTCGGTGTCTGGGATCATGTCGGTGTCTGGGATCATGTCGGTGTCTGGGATCCTGTCGGTGTCTGGGATCATGTCGGTGTCTGGGATCCTGTCGGTGTCTGGGATCCTGTCGGTGTCTGGGATCATGTCGGTGTCTGGGATCATGTCGGTGTCTGGGATCATGTCGGTGTCTGGATCATGTCGGTGTCTGGATCCTGTCGGTGTCTGGATCATGTCCATGTCTGGGATCATGTCGGTGTCTGGGATCATGTCAGTGTCTGGATCCTGTCGGTGTCTGGATCATGTCAATGTCTGGGATCATGTCGGTGTCTGGGATCCTGTCGGTGTCTGGGATCCTGTCGGTGTCTGGATCATGTCCATGTCTGGGATCCTGTCGGTGTCTGGGATCATGTCAGAGTCTGGATCATGTCCATGTCTGGGATCCTGTCGGTGTCTGGATCCTGTCGGTGTCTGGGATCATGTCAATGTCTGGTATCATGTCCATGTCTGGGATCCTGTTGGTGTCTGGATCCTGTCGGTGTCTGGATCATGTCCATGTCTGGGATCATGTCCATGTCTGGGATCCTGTCGGTGTCTGGATCATGTCCATGTCTGGGATCATGTCGGTGTCTGGGATCCTGTCAGTGTCTGGGATCCTGTCGGTGTCTGGGATCATGTCAGTGTCTGGGATCCTGTCGGTGTCTGGGATCATGTCGGTGTCTGGGGTCATGTCGGTGTCTGGGATCATGTCCATGTCTGGGATCATGTCGGTGTCTGGATCATGTCGGTGTCTGGGATCATGTCGGTGTCTGGGATCATGTCGGTGTCTGGGATCATGTCCATGTCTGGGATCATGTCGGCGTCTGGATCCTGTCGGTGTCTGGGATCCTGTCGGTGTCTGGGATCATGTCTGGGATCATGTCGGTGTCTGGGATCATGTCGGTGTCTGGGATCATGTCCGGCAGTAGCTCAGTGGTAGAGCGCTTGCCTGGTGATCCAGGGGTTGGCAGTTCGAATCCCGCTCTTGACGGGTGGACCACATGTGATCCAAGCTCCCACAGATGAGCGCTGCCGTTGTGTCCTTGGGCAAGACACTTAACCCCACCTCGCCCCCAGTGTCTGCGGACACTGGTAGCCCCCATGGCAGAAGATACATCGAGGCCCGTTGTGACATGAGCCACCTGTGGGAGGATTCTCCAGCCGACGTCCTGACCAAGCCGAAGCAAGAAGATCGTGGAGATAGTCCCCGGGCGCGCCTCGGGTGCAGCCCACTGTTCCTGATGACAGGATGGGTCAAATGCAGAGGACAAATTTCTCTAAGGAGACAATAAAAGGCTTATCTTATCTTATCATGTCAGTGTCTGGGGTCATGTCGGTGTCTGGGGTCGTGTCGGTGTCTGGGATCATGTCGGTGTCTGGGATCATGTGGGTGTCTGGGATCATGTGGGTGTCTGGGGTCATGTCGGTGTCTGGGATCATGTGGGTGTCTGGGGTCATGTCGGTGTCTGGGATCATGTGGGTGTCTGGGATCATGTGGGTGTCTGGGATCATGTGGGTGTCTGGGGTCATGTCGGTGTCTGGGATCATGTGGGTGTCTGGGATCATGTGGGTGTCTGGGGTCATGTCGGTGTCTGGGAACATGTCAGTGTCTCGTAGGACTTCAGCAGATTTCAGGTTCTCAGGGGGCAGCGATAGGTGTATCGATCATGTACGAGTGAATGTCTGACTACTGAAGTTTGCGACGTTTATTCTCGTCATTTACGCCTCACCTGCATTTAACGCATACGGGTCATTAAGATGTGTCCCACTCACTAATGTTCATTTAGCGTCAGAACTTATTTTATCACATAAACTGTTTTAGTGCTGGCAACAGCGCGATCTCGTGTTGTAACTGCACAAACAGCGGCGCTTTCTGCACTCAGGCTGTGTGCGCATCTGCTGTGTTCATGAACAAAAAATCTGTCCATAAATTAGCCACATATAAGATGCAGGGTTCAAATTGTGAGAAAAAAGTCGCTCTTATGGTTTGTGGTTGCTCGACCCACCTCTGCAGCCCAAAATGTGGTCCTTTCTTTTGTGAGAAGGTTACAGGAGGTCAGGGAGGTCTTTCAGTCATTGTAGTGATGATGAGTAATAAAAAAGTGGCACATGCATCCTTGTTGGTGTCCTCCTCTATCTCTACAGTTTATGAGCCGTTACTAGGCAACAGATGCCTGGCACGGTCTCTGCTGCTCCAAGAACCTTTTGGTTTATTACTGCCAACTGGTTTTAGCCCTAAAATGTAGTAAATCTCACACATCAGTGTAGAAAGGGTATTGTTTAAGGCTTTTTAAAAATTCTCACTGGAGATAATGCTGCTTTGTAGGGAAGGGCAATATGAAAAAAATAATAAAAATAAATAATAATAATAATATAATAATATAATAAGAAGAAGAATATAAGAGAAGAAGGCGCTTACATTTTAATCCACATTTAACAATGTACAAAAGAAGACAAAGACAAAAGAAGTTTGATGGTTTAATCTATTTTGTTCAGTTTAAGGCTCCACAAAATGGACTCTTGTCAACTTAAAGGAAAAGTAACGTTTTTTTTACAATCTGAGCCTTATTTCGGTAATAAAACAAGTTGTTTTACTCACACATAGCACTTTGGTGTCATATGGAGCACTTCTAGAGATGTTTTAGATTTGCGATCTCCATAACGCGAGTTCTCGGGGCACATGTTTGCGGTCTCCAAATAACACAAACTTTAGCACTTTTCAAATCATAGAAGCTCGATCTCTTAGTCTACGATTTCGTTTGAAGCAAAAGTGGCCTGTAATCCGTGCCACTGCACATGTGCGGACTGTGCTCTCAGCTCCCGGGACCCAAACATGAAACACAAAGCTGTAAACTATGGCTAAATCTCGGATTACAGGCCACTTTTGACTCAAACAAAATCGTAGACTAAGACATCGAGCTTCTATGATTTGAAAAGTGCTAAAGTTTGTGTTATTTGGAGCCCGCACGGGGCATATTACATGCTCGGGGAATATATTATATGCCCCAAGCTATGGCTAGAAGTCACGCTAGGCTAACGCTAATCTAAAACATCTCTGGAAATGCTCCATATGACACCAAAGTGCTATGGGTGAGTAAAACAACTTGTTTTATTACCGAAATAAGGCTCAAATTGTAAAAAAAACCGTTACTTTTCCTTTAAAGACATGTTTTAATGCTATTACCTGACATCAGCTTCCATTGGACACTGTAGTTTAGTTGTTTTTTTGTTTTTTTTTAGATAAATATTGCCATTTACAACATGCAAACTGTAATATAATGATCCATGGGTGTTACAGATTATAACTATATAGCAGACACAAGCATGCAAAATATGTCTTCTTTAAACAAAGTAAAAAATATTGTTAAGCATAAACCAAATGAGGGTAGGCTCAAACTCGCAGACATAAAGAGTTTAGGAGGTTTTCATCAGAGCCTTGAGCACACTGAGACACTGGACCACCTCTTTTCTACAGAGCTGTCGCCGTTCGACACAACTTTAGGGATTAGCCAAGCCTTTGTGCGTTCCTCTGATATCCCGTCACGGCAGAGAGGAGCAGGTAAATATGTGGTTTACTGTGCACACACTTTAAGAAGTCTTTAAAAAGTTTTGTCAGTAATGGCGCAGTGAACAGACTTTGATTGACACCTTTCTCGGTATCATCCTATATATTTACGTCTCTAACTCTTGTTGCGTTTCGCTGTCAGAAGTTTTGGCTCTGGCTTCACACAAACTTTTGGTGGTTAAAGTTTATAAGAAGTATATAGTATTTTCCACATATTTATCTGTCCTCAGCAGTGGGTGAAGTTATGGAATACTATTGTAAGGGTTTGGGTTTAATTACAGAGATGACTTTTACACATATGGGGGATTAAAGGTGCACTAAGTCAATTGTTAGCATGATGTTTTACTACACGTATCATAACATAATTCAATTACAGGTGTTTTTATTGCTCAAAAATACATTCAGAAACAGTTTTCAAGGTTTTGTGCCCTTCTGTGGAACATTTTTAGCATTTTCCAAGATATTTTGGTGCAATAAAATCAACATAATTACACAAATTGTTTTATTTTTGTCTTTTTTGTCCAATTGTTACGCAATGATGCTTTGAACGACACACAACGCAATTTGACCTTGTTTACTTTTGCTTTGGTATCTCACCAACATGTCAATAAATGCACACCGTTGTAATGACGACAAAGATGAGGAAACAATGTTATAAGGCTTAAAGAAATGTGTTTTAAACATCGTATACATCGACAGTGGCTTATTTTAACCAATAACTGGTTGACTTATATTAAAATTCTCCATTTTATAATGCAGAGAAGAAGGCGTTTACATTTAATCCACATTTAACAATGTACAAAAGAAGACAGACAAAAGAAGTTTGATGGTTTAATCCATCTATTTTGTTCAGTTTAAAGGTCCCATGACATGGTACTTCTTGATGCTTTTATATGGCTCCTTAATGGTTCCCTAATACTGTAAATGAATCCTTCTTCAAAATCAACACTCAGTGCATGAGAAACAGAGATAAGATGAGAAAGAGTCATAAATGTCACTCTGGAACACTCCATTATGGGCGTTGTTGCTTGAATGCAAATGAGGAGGACAGAGATGGCCTATAGTAGCGGGTGGGGGCGTGGCCAAACTCTCCACTCTCTCCTCTTCAGCTGTGCCCTGTGCACTCTGACCCACTTCCGTGTTTTTGCGCGGAGGGAGAGATGAGAAGCGTTCCATTGAAAAATAAACACATTTCCACAGAAAATAAAATTAAACCACTGCTGTTTCAGATGTCCACAGGCTCAGATAAAGGACTTCCGAGCCTAGAAACACTCGCAAGTTCCTCCAGGCAAATAAAAAAACGCATTTCGCATTGCCTAGCGCATTCGCAGTCCAAACTCTCTGGGCGTGATTTACAGAGACGCTGAGTACAGACAGACGGGGGTAGAACTGCATTTGCATTTCTTTTTTCGAGCTGACGTCAATAAGTTTCCTTGTTCAAAAACGCCCGTTTGAGCTCTGATTTTTTCTAACGCAGAAAAGGATCGCAAATGCTCAGTTTAGACATTTCGCAACTTTTAACCATGGGGGGGGGGGGCTAAACAGGGTAGGGGAGCTCACATTAACGTTCAAAAACCTCAGAAAGTGAAAATTTCATGCCATGGGACCTTTAAGGCTCCACAAAATGGACTCTTGTCAACTTAAAGACATGTTTAATGCTGTTACCTGGAGTTGTCTTTTGTTTCACACATGTTTTAGTTCAAAGCTTAAGCTCAAAATGGTTTGTTCCTTGTGATGTCATGTAGTTGTAGTTTTCACGTTAACAGCTCCTTTCACCTTTTTGTTCCAGAGTTTCACCTAGAGTTTCCAGAGCTGAAATTACCCAAATGATTTTAGTGAAGGTGTATGGCCTTTAAAAACTCAGTGGACACCTCCTGTATTACCGCATGACATCAGAAAAGTGTTTTTTTGTTTTGTTTGGGAGAACATGTGAATGAAACAAAACACAACTCCATTTATAAAATTGATTCTTGTGAGCTTTAAGTCATGTTATAATGCTGTTACCGCCTTAAAAACATACTCTGCTCTATTCCACCTGATGATGTCATGTCGCGGTAGTTTCCGAGCTGCTTTTTACCTTTTTTTTAAGTAAAGATTGGCAATTCCAAGGCTGAAATTATCCAAATGATTCTAGCATTTAAAACATAGTGGGGTATTTCCTGTATTACCACATGACATCAGAAGGTGGAACAGAGTGTTTTCTGTTTGAGAAAAGAACTTTGTTTTTGAATTAAATAAAACACAACCCTGGGTAGGTTTGTGATGAAAAAACAGTAATATAGATCAGAAAATAGCACATTATATGTCCTTTAAGTGAACATTTCATGGTCTCAGTGGTTTTATAACTACACAAATAAGCATAGAACAGTCTACAAAAACAGAACATTGCGTCACGCTTCTTGTTGCTGCATTAACCCCCTCCAGACTCCACAGAGATGGCTAATTTAGCTGCTTCCAAAAGCACTTCCCAGAGAAGAGCTCTTGGTGCTTTTAATTACACTTGGCAGGTCTGCAAACAGGAGTGTATTTATAGCTGCTGGCTCCAAACACTGGGATTCATCATGGATGTTTTTAATCGTGTCAAAGCGAAGAGAGAAGAAAAGTCCCTTCAGTCTGAACATGTAAATGACTGGCACATGTCCAGGACCATGAGCTGGGCTGTGTGGGGACAGTGACATGGAACACAGAGGACCAAACCTGAGACGTCGTCCTCTTTGTGCTCATACTCACATGCAAATGCAAAGTGGCCTGGTTTATTCGACAGGTCCAAAACGCTTTAGGTGAGGTTATTATACTGACTCTAAAGCAGGAGTGTTCAAACCTTTTCCACCCAGGTCCGCATATACAAACATATTCATAGCAGAGGGCCGTAGAGCTGGTGAGGACAGTGAGACTTTCAGATAGATGCATTTTATACGAGTTTGACGCAGCCACAACAGCTTTAAAAGTCCTAGAACACAAATTTTAGGTCTGTATCGTAATGCAGTGAGTTGTTATTGAGGTCGCAGTGATCGAGATACAGTGGTCTCTCGCTCTATCGTGGTTCACTTTTCGCGGCCTCGCTGTTTCGCGGATTTTTTGAAATTTTTTTTGTATTTAAATTTATTTATTTTTTATAGTGTATCAACATTGTGTTCTGTGTCCTGATTGGGACCAGACTGGAACTAGACAAGGACCAGACCGGGAGTAGACCGGGACTAAGACATGAGGACCAGACCGGGACTAGACCGGGACTAAGGCATGAGGACCAGACCTTGACCAGACTGGAACTAGACCAGGACCAGACCGGGACTAGACCGGGACTAAGGCATGAGGACCAGACCGGGACTAGACCAGGACCAGACCCGGACCAGACTGGAACTAGACCAGGACCAGACCGGGAGTAGACCGGAACTAAGGCATGAGGACCAGACCGGGACTAGACCGGGACTAAGACATGAGGACCAGACCTTGACCAGACTGGAACTAGACCAGGACCAGACTGGGACTAGACCGGGACTAAGGCATGAGGACCAGACCGGGACTAGACCGGGACTAAGGCATGAGGACCAGACCGGGACTAGACCAGGACCAGACCCGGACCAGACCGAGACTAGACCGGGACCAGACCGGGATTAGACCAGGACTAACCCATAAGGACCAGACCAGGACTAGACCGGAACTAGACCAGGACAAGACCAGGACTAAACGTGGACTAAATCAAGTCTAAACCAGGTCTAAACCTGGACTAAACCGGGACTATGCCAGGTCTAAACCAGGATTAAACCACCACATGTGGCTCTTTGCCTTGTTTCGTGCGGCTCTTGTGAGTTTTCGCTTCGTAGCTCGGACTGCGTCGCTGGACGTGGTCTCGAGAGGGAGGCACGGTCCGGACACTGCCTCGGTCTCGTGCTCGGAGCCCCCGGTGGGATGCCGGTCATGTTGCTCTATCACGGATTTGACCCACGCTTCACTATTAATACATTTTGTTGAAAATCTATGAAAGTTTGAGTGTTTAAACAAGAGAGAAATGTGAGAAAATGTTAATTCCAGTCTGAGAAAAGTGTAGAATGTGTGCGGTGAGGCGTTTACAGCCTTAAAACATGTATAATAATTGTCAAATATAAAGTTGTCCTACTTCGTGGATTTCACTTATTGCAGGTTATTTCTGGAACTTAACCCCCGCGATAAATGAGGAACCACTGTACCGGAATTTGAAGTAAAGAGTACTGCTCAATGGCTTTATGATCATATGGGCCCATTCAGCAGGATCTCAACAGAAATTGGTCAGAGGGCCGGATTTGATCCCTGGGCCATAGTTTGGACACCCCTGATGTAGACAAATGAATTTAATGCAATATTGTGGAACATTCTAGGCAAAGCAATTATACGTGCATGGAGACAAGCAAGTGTGAGATAGTTCGGATTTATTAAAAGTCACTAAATTACTGCAAATCCAAATCGGAGCGCGCTAATGACGAGGCAACACTAATGACTGATGAAGGTGATTTGCTTCAATTAAAATTACCCTCAAAAGTTTCAGATAACCCAGAGTTCTGAAGAAAACTTTGAAATGCAACATGTGAAATAATCAACTTGGACTGTCTTTGTGTTTTGTGGTAATTACTTGCAATTATTTTGATTCAAATCATTAAGAACTCAAGAATCGGATTTAAGAAAATCCAATTGTGTCACTGCTGCAGCCTCTCCCTTTGTCATTCTCAGTGTCATGACCATTTTGAATGTGATCAGATTTAAATAAAGCTGTTTTGTTAAAGGGCTTATATTATCCATCCATCCATCTTCTTCCGCTTATCCGGGGCCGGGTCCCAGGGGCAACAGTCTAAGCAGAAACTCCCAGACTTCTTTCACCCCGGACACTTCCTCCAGCTCCTCCAGGGGGGACCCCAAGGGATTCCCAGACCCGCCGGGAGACATAGACCCTCCAATGTGTCCTGGGTCTTCCCCGGGGCCTCCTCCCTGTGGGACATGCCCAGAATCGAGAGTTTTGCCTTTGGGCTCAGCTCCCTCTTCCCCACAACGGTCCGGTACAGCGACCGCATCACTGCCGACGCTCCATCCTCCCCTCACTCGTGAACAAGACCCTGAGATACTTGAACTCCGACTTGAGGCAAGAACTCTCCACCCACCCAGAGATGTCAGGCCACCTTTTTCTGGTCAGCTTATATTATGAGTTTTGTAAAATCTTTGTTATAATGTAGTTTCCTCATCACAACATACCTGGACTTGTGTTTTTGTTTCACTCACACATGTTTAACACACAAATCTCTCAAACGGAATTCATTCTATTCCACCTCGTGATACAGAAAGCGCTCCACTCTGTTTTTAAACTCCCCACACCTTCACTAAAAGGATTTGAATAATTTGCAGCACTGGAATAGCCAAATTTTGAAGCCACGTCTATTGTCTTTGCCTTGTTGAAACGTCTTCACTCCCTGTAGAAAGTCTCAACAACTATAACAACTTAAACAAACTATTTATTCACAAGGGAATTTACTTGGACACAGGAGCCCACACTTCACATTATATTACATTAACAAACAAAAATATAAAAATGGTAATAAAACTTCTAATTAAGTAGCAAATAGCAAGAGACTGGTGTCAAATAAGGCATAGATATATAAATGTATATGTACAGTAACAACACATAAGGGTGAGTTGTTGTACAGTTGGGAGTATTATCTGTTACATAAGGGTGAGTTGTGTAGAATCCCTCATTTGTCCAGGTAGAATCCACGGCAAAAGGAGAAGTTCAATTTGTCAACTGGACAAACGATTATTTGGTCAAAAACCTTTCGCAGCTCATCCAAAATGCTTCTTCAGTTCTGGTCAGACGCTGGTGGACACTGCCTATATCTGCCTGAAAGGAGGAGGAAGTAACTACAGGGGTGGGCAATTATTTTTCCCCAGGGGCCAAATGAGAAGCAGAAAATATTGTGGAGGGCCAGACCAAAAGTTTTAAATCTTCTCTGGTTATTAATTTAGCTGACTTTGATCTTTGGTAAGTACTTTGTTATTATTATTATTCAGTAATGAGAGAGTGAGGTTTTACAAAAACTGAATTTATTCAGTAAAACAATTTAAAACAACGGAAAACGTGAAATATTTGTAATTCTTTTTCAGTCACATTAACCCCACAATGCTTTCTGAGTTTCTTTCTTAAAGCCCCAGTGTGTAGGATTTGTGGCGCATAGGTGGATGGTGCTATTGCACTTTCTGTTTTAGCTACGGCAGACCTCGAGGGTCGGGAGCCGCGCGGTCCCGTTTTTTTTTTCTTTTCTTTTATCATGAAAACACACATTCCCGATCATGTACCATGACACTCTACACATCAAATGAAACCTTACAGTCTCCTCTTTTTGACTATGCAATTCATTTCCCTGCACAACAATCAGTCCCCAAGCACATGGGGCTTTTATACGGAAAAGCACAAAACGAGGTTAGCTTACCTTAGAATGCTTTGCACAGGTCAAACTCTGTATTTCACCATAAACTTCCTCTCAATCTGTCCGTAAGGATCCAGCAAATAAAATCCAGTAAAACAATTTAGTCCAAAACACGTGTTAGATCCATTACGACATCTGATCCGGCAGCATGCTTGTGTTGTTTACCCAAAACCACGAGCCTTGCCGAAGGCGGAGCCCAAATGTCCTTCTGCGGCTCTCGTATTCAAAATGGCTGCCTCTGCATGGGGAAGATCCCCCTTTTATGTGACTATATCTAAGTCCAAAAGAATACTTTGATTTCATGATGGAAGTGAAAAGGCTTGGAAAACAATGTATTTTTGAATGGATATCTTCAATTTCAGTAATTAACGGGTAAAAATCTTACACACTGTCCCTTTAACTTTGTATTAAGACACCACAATGTCACAATTTGTTTGCCAAATAATATAGTACAAGATATGTCACAAAACTTTTTTTGTCCAACTGCCAAACTGTGTAGAAAAAAAAGTCAAAGTTAGCATGTTTTAGTGTTTTTTTATTGATCAGTGAGAGAAATCTCAACTCTGTTGAGCTTTAACAAGTGCATCAAAGTCAGGTTCATGTTTGAGGTGGATGATCGTCAGTACATATGCATTATGTACAATTTTAAAAGTAGGTTTTTATTTTCTTAATTCCAAGCAACCTTTCGCGGGCCAGTCAGAGTCGGCTCGCGGGCCGTATTTGACCCCCGGGCCTTGAAATGCCTGGGTCTGGGTTAGCAGAACCATTCAAGGCCATAATGGGTGTTTTCACACCTCTGGACCTGACCTGCTGCACTATTGTTTTCTTTGTTTGTTTTGAATTAGGTTTGAGGATAGAGTTATAGATGGAGACAAATGATGTCTGAGACCTCCATTTCTGTTCAAGGAAGGATTCTCTTTCTTGACAAAAATAGCCTCTTTAACTCCCCTCTCAAACCTGTTCTTTTCTCTGGACAAGATCTGTACCTCAGATCTACCTCCACTTTTAGGTGGAGATGTACGGCAGACTGAGGTCCACTCTGGCTCAGCCGTCTGTGTTGGTCTGTGAGGATGTACCAACATAGATTAGGCATAATTATTTAAAAACTGACCATGAAAAAGTTTTATAATGTCACTCTGCGTGTCACGAGTTTATATAATATATGCATTTGACTTTCTGAAATAAGAGACACAAAATATTTAACTTTTTCATGATGTTCTTTCTTAATTTTTTTTGAGATGGACTAATATCTTCAGATCTGGTTGAATCACATGTCTGCTTGCTTTACCGTGATGTTTTCATTCAGCAAACGGCGTGCACCGGCTCCCAGCGTTGACCCTGAATCTCGCCGACAGCATGTGGCGGTAATTAGCGCGAGGACAGTGGCGTGGAGACAACTGTTGCTTCATTAGCCGTGCTTTCGTGTACCTGTCACACCAGTCGGATGAACTCCTGAAAGGACGAGCGCGAGATAATGAGGTGCACTCCAGTGGTGTGGGCACAGCACGGAGACGGCGGAGGCCCACGGCACATTGTTTTGATGGCATTATTAGTCTGAACTATTCTACGACAACCGGAGCTGGAAGTGTGACGTTTATCCGCAGTGTGATCATCATTTCACCGTGTGCAGTTTTCAATTTTAAAAGTGCATTGTGTAAAGTGTCCGGTGGAGGTTCCGTCGAATGCTTTTCTACCATGGACATGTCATTTCTTTGTCTGGAATGCTCAACAGTATCTTACTAAATCTTTATATTTTCATGGAAACCAAACCGGATCAAGTTACAGGTCAGATCCGTAGAGAGGCGTACCCGCTCACAGTCGGAACGTCAGTCTTTCTAGGTGTTTTTGAGCTCTAAAACCACCTGTAATTGAATAAATGTAATGGTAGAACTATTTAATCTCATACCGTGGAACATTCCAGGCAGAGCAATGATATCTACACCAGGTGATGGACCCTCCATTAGAAAAGTTACACAATGCACCTTTAACTTAATATATATCCATCTCAGGTTGAGTCAGAATATGTGCAATGTCCTGTGGGTTAGGTTGGAGAGCAGCTGTCACAGATTTGTAACGTGGATTTGGTACTAAGATTTCAGTTATAGAGGAGGTATTATGCTTGATTTTATTTTATTTGTTTATTCATTATATTTCATTGAATTGTTTGCATCATTGTCTGTTTTTGTATGCTATTTTTATTGTTCTTTGCTGCTTGTACAACATTTTGTAAACCCATCATGTAAACCCATTTTCCTCCGCTTATCCGGGGCAGCAGTCTAAGCAGGGACTCCCAGACTTCCTTCACCCCAGAACCACCACCCGTAGGCGGATCCGTAAGGGGCTGGTGCAAAGAGATCTGGATGGCAGTCGAAAGTGGGGGCTTCGATGACTGGATCTCTGGATTTTGTAAACCTTGTTTCTAAAAGTGCTTTATAAATAAAGATTTGTGTAATAATTAGGAGTGCACTATAATGTTCCCTCAAATAAAACAGTTTCAGCAGTTTCATATGTCATCCATACATATTATATACATGTGTTATGCACATGTATCAGTAATCTAGCGATTTCTTCTCCTGGGCACCATTCAAACCCTCCTTACAGTTAGCTATGAGATTCTGTGCAATGCTCAACTCACCAGTAAAATATATAATACTGTATATACAGTGCTGGAAAAAAAATAAGAGACCACAGACAGCACACAGTGGACATATTTTGACGTCAATAGCTGTGTCCATATGGTGTAAACTACATAAAATATCAACTTGTGCAGTGTTTTTAAGGTCAATATTAATTTGCTATACCGTGGAACACTCCAGGCAAAGCAGTAGCATCTCCATGGTGACCAGCAGGCAGCAGACCATGACTTCCACCAGAAAAGATGCACAGTGCTCCTGTTTTTACATTATTTTTTTCTACTTGAAGTTTGCTTCTCCTGCAATCACAATCACGTCCTGTTCAGTTCCATCTCTGTGAGGCTTTTACTGATCAATATACAGCTCTGGAAAAAAATAAGAGAGCACTGCAAAATGATCAGTTTTTCTGATTTTACTACTTATAGGTTTGTGTTTGGG
The DNA here is from genome assembly GCA_036785185.1 of Paratrypauchen microcephalus. NCBI lineage: Eukaryota > Metazoa > Chordata > Actinopteri > Gobiiformes > Gobiidae > Paratrypauchen > Paratrypauchen microcephalus. The sequence continues at coordinate 2,763,035 of JAVJIX010000119.1, read as the reverse complement.
CAAAAGGAACATTTTTGTTTGAGTCTAGAAACTACATACAACATTTCCCCCAAATTCCAAATAAAAATATGATCGTTTAGAGCATTTATTTGCAGAAAATGACAAAGAGTCAAAGTAACACAAAAGATCCATGTTTTCAGAGCTCAAACAATGCAAAGAAACAAGATCAAATTCATTTTAAAACAACATAATACTAATGTTTACACTTAAGAAGAGTTCACAAATCAATATTTGGTGCAATATCCCTTATTTTTAATCACAGCTTTCATGCTCTCCACAAGTCTTTCACATTGTTCTTGGATCCTAGTTTAGACCTGGTTTAGTCCTGGTTCAGACCGGGTTTAGTCCTAGTTTAGACCTGGTTTAGTCCTAGTTTAGACCTGGTTTAGTCTTGGTTCAGACTGGGTTCAGTCCAAGTTTAGGTCTGGTTTAGTCTTAGTTTAGTCCTGGTTCATCCCTGCTTTAGTCTTGGTCCAGATCAGGTTTAGTCCTAGTTTAGACCTGGTTTAGTCCTAGTTTAGACCTGGTTTAGTCTTGGTTCAGACTGGGTTCAGTCCAAGTTTAGGTCTGGTTTAGTCTTAGTTTAGTCCTGGTTCATCCCTGCTTTAGTCTTGGTCCAGATCAGGTTTAGTCCTAGTTTAGACCTGGTTTAGTCCTGGTTCAGACCTGGTTTAGTCCCAGTCTTTCACATTGTTCTTGGGTGACTTTATTCCACTCCTGGTGCAAGAACTGAAGTAGCTCAGCTTTGTGTTTGTGTTGGAATTCAACAGACGCTGGAATGGAATGGCTGTAATACATGTAGAGATGCTGATTTCAGAAAAAAATGCTGTGGTCTCTCTTTTTTTTTTTTTTTTTTTCCAGAGCTGTATTATATATAATGTCCAAAAGCAGGTTATACTACAGTACACTACATCTTCACAAACCTGATGTGATGTGCGGTAGTTTCATGTGTGGGATGCTCCCTGATTGTGTTGGATATCGCTCTGAAGGATTAGTGACTGAGAAAAGGGAGGAGGATGAGTCAAAAATGAAATGAAAACAAATTTAACATTTCAATAAGTCATTTTGGGGCGAATATAGCATTTTCAAAACAGTAAAACGTAACCTAGTGATCTAATGATGTTACGTTAGCAGGTAATGCCCAATAGAAGTGTAATACCTCTTATCTCATCTGCAGATAGTGGGATTGTCTTGATAAGGATTAGCTGGTGAATTAGAAATGGTAGAACAGTTTTTCCTGCTGTTTTTCCCATTTCTTACTTAAAGGTGCATTGCTGGGGGAGGGTCCGTCTCTTGCTTGTCTCCATGGAGAAGTTAATGCTCTGGCTGGAATGTTCAACGGTATTAAACACATCTATCTATCAGACCCCCCAGGATTTCACGGGCATTTTTTGTGATTGTTGAGGGCTAAAATGCCTGAATTTGCGGTAGCTTTTCCAAAAAGTTGCGATGAAAGTTGCGGTGCTTTTAAGGTTTTTGTTGCGATTGCGGGAGGAAGTGAAAGTTGCGATAAATAGTTGCGATTTTCCCTTTTTGTAATTAAAATTGAGTAATATTTTGAATACTGAGTTATTACTGACAAAGAATAATACAAAGACACAGAGATCACAGATATGGTCCTAAAACAACCTTACCAACATTGAAAATAAATTACTACTAGGAGGGGAACTGTTTCGGTCTTTTGCTGTTATTTTTGTGGGCAAATGGCGCCACAGACATGTTTCTTTGCCATTAGAAGCCGTGTCCCAATTCCCAGAGCGTGCGGCTCGGGGCGTGGCCCGAAGGGCATGTGCGTCACATTTTGACAGTACACCGGCGCAACGACTGCTGTCCCACTTCTTTTTTGTCCCATGCGCAGTTAACACGTGGTCCGAAGACCGCAGTCGTTAAGCGGTCCGCGGACTGCAGTCGGGGCTGAGCAAGTGTCAGTCAAGGCGGTGCGCCTTGACTGCAGTCTGAGCCCCCTTCGGGCCGCGCTCCGAGCTGTGCGCTCTGGGAACTGGGACACGGCCGCAGTTTCGTTTTGTCAAACGGAAGTAAGGCAGAAGGAAGTTGGTCGGCGTTCAATACGTCGCCGATGATTGGTCAGAATTGTAAAAAAAAATAGTAAAAATTGCGGGAAAGTTGCGGTGATTGGTCAAAATTGCAACACCGCCCTGAATTCACGGGGATTGGCTGAAGTTGCGTTGAAGTTGCAAATCGCAACATCGCGAATTCCTGGAGGGTCTGATCTATTCATTATGGATGTTTCTGTTGCTCAAAAATACAAGAAATCTCTCTGAATAGGGGTGTCTCTCCACAGATCTGACCTGTAACGTAGGCGATAGTTGTCTCCTTTGAGATAGACCGGTTTAATCTCTCTCGTGGAACATGCACCTTTAAGTTTTAAGATACAGAGGTTCCTTCACACGTCGTATCTCTGAAGCCAGGTGCATTGGAAAAGGTGTGCATAATGCTCGTCAAAATCAAAAATGAGAAGACTCCCACACTCTGTCTAACTTGCAAAAAGTGATCTTTATTTACAGTGGCAGCAATGTTTCATCAGAAAAATGGTTTGTGTGAGGCTTTGAAGCCATCTTAAAGGCTGTATAGAGGATTTTCCAATGAAAGAGAAATACAGCGACTGTTCTTTTTCAGATGTTGTGCATGTGTGACACCAACCCCCTCCTCCACAGCTCCCTAAGTACTAGAAACACCTCCTCGTTACTCTAGAAATCATGCTTGTTTACAGCCGCTGCGGGTTGAGAATTGTTGATCAAATTCCTGTTGAAGTTTCTTGTCCAGAAGTAATTTAGCGACCAACTCGCACGCCATCGCTGGAAGGAATCTCCACATCACCTTAGTTTGCTCCTTTTCCCCTTCTCTTCTTCTTTCAGCGACCTCAAAAACCAGGGGTGGAAAGTAACGAATTACATTTACTCACGTTACTGTAATTGAGTAGTTTTTATGAGTACTTTGTAATTTTCTAAGTAGTTTTTGAAATGGGTCATTTTACTTTTACTCAAGTACATTTTAAGCCAAGTAATTTTACTTCGCTACATTGGAAGCCGCCCACGTTACTGAGTAAAATAATATTGATGGAGAAAAAAAAAATGCGGGAGAAAAAAATCTACCAGGAATGCATCGCGCAGTTTCCATGCGGCAATTCCAATCATCATTGAAGGCGTTTGGACAAGATGGCTAGTACGGAGCCAGATGCGGAGATGGAGGATGAAGGGCCAGAAAAAGATTCTGGACAGGATAGAAGCCCTTGGCCAAACCTCGAGGAATTATTTGCGTTTAAACGCAAAATAGGCAACAACATCATCATCATGCAATGTAAAATGTGTCTGCCCCGCCGAACAGAGCTTTCAGCTTACAAGACCTCAACATCGAATCTGCGAAAGCATGTGGCGGTATGTATACTACAAATATGTTTTGCCTATTATACCCAAGTGGTATGTATTGTTGTTTGGTTAACACCTAGTTTATGCTGTTAAGCACAATCTGTCTTCATGTTAGCCTAATTAGGCCAATCGTCAGGATAACTAACGTTTCAAGTGTGGCCGAGTGTAAGGGAAATTAATCACCCCAGGGCAGTCAGAAATAAGAATGCAGGACGTCAGTTTGCGATTGGTCACTGAATGAATCATAGTAATTTATGGGATAGTAAGTTCAGGGCCTGAGCTAGTTTCGAATGAACAATCACTGAAACTCAACACAGGCCTTCCAGCATCAGCCGCATGTGAGCGTCTTTTCAGCACTGCTGGCTTATTGTTCACAGCAAAGAGAGCACGTATTAGTGCTACAAACTTTGAAAATCAACTCCTGCTTAATCTGAAGAAGAGCTTTGCAGGTCTAATGCTGTAGCATCCATTGGGCCGAATAGTGTGTGGGACGTGGCACTTTGTTTTATCTTTTTTAAAAATCAGTTTGCAATATTATGCAAAATTTACAGTGTTCCGCTGTGTTCCAGTGATTTTGGTTTTATTTTCTTTACTTTGGTTGTAGTGTTGTGTGTTGGACCATATATGGACCATATGACCACCATGTACAGGGGGTCCTCGGGTTACGACGTTGATCCGTTCTTAAGACGCGTCGTAACCCGAATTTCGTCGTAAGTCGGATTTTGCCTTTGATCTTCCAACCAAAGCACCAATAACCTTTCCATCTCAATAATTAGACCACTACGCTGCTTGGTTATCACTGCCGCTTTCATAGGAGCAGATCAGAGCCCACATCAGGTACTTCCGCCCACATTGGGCACGCACACGAGGCCGTCTTCTCCGCCCTACAACCACAACAGAGCGTATTCTTCCGCCATGCGCCGTTCGCGTTTGCTTACATCTCTTACCACGCTAAACCGCGTAAGACGGAATGACGCGAAATATATATATATATTTTTTAATGGGGGCGCGTTCGTAACCACGAAACATCGTAACCCGAGACCGTCGTAACCCGAGGACACCCTGTATATACATACATACCTCCCAACAGATTGTGACTGGCCTTGTGTGTGTTGTGGAACACAGAACTAAGAGCACAATGTTACTGAGCTCAGTTATGAGCTGTGTGTTTGGATATGCACGTTATAGAGTTTGATTAAAACAACTTGTGCTGGATTTGATTTATGACTCGTCCTTTTTGCATCAAATAATTGAAAGTAACTAAGTAACTTTTTCTCAAATTACATTTGAAATTAAGTCATTTTTCACTTTTACTCCAGTACATTTTCAGATGGGTACTTCTATGATAAAAGGAGAAATTCAATTTGTCAACTGGACAAAGTTTGTTTGGTCTGTCTCTTTATTTTACAAATTTCTCTGGCGTCTAGTTTAGCCTCCCTATTCAAGCCTAACGACCCTCTCCACCCCTCTGCCCTGGATTGTCTGCCCTAATGTTTCTTTCTGTTTTTGACTTTGGTTTGGGTACTTCTACTTTTACTTGAGTAGGATTTAAGCAAAGTAAAGATACTTTTACTTAATTACAATTTTTCAGTACTTTTCCCACCTCTGTCAAAAACAGACTTTCTTTTGTGGATAACTTGATAACAGAGATTCTTCTCTGCCACTGCAACAAACTTTGAGCAACCTGTGAGGAAGCTACAGTTGGAAAAAGCCGCTAAGAACCGCTGCGTTGGTCGAGTAAACGGCGTCTTGCGTATGTGGAATGCGTGAAAGGCGAACGTAAACCACATAATCCCAGTGCCCCGACATGTCATTTGTGCTAGAAACGTAGGAAGTTTGATTGACAATCTAACAGCCAAAAGATAACGAGGTAGCATCTTTCGAGCCGGGGCCATAACAATGTGCCACTTATTTACTGTATATGTATATTTTCCACTATGCACTCTGGGTGCTCCCATTGGGGGTCACTCCAGCCATACCTGATGTTCTTTCCTCATCACAAAAATACCTGGAGTTGTGTTTTGTTTCATTCCCACATGTTTAACACACAAACCCTGCAGATTTAGGCTGAGAAAACGCACTGATCCACCTTGTGATGTCATGTGGTTATACAGGAAGTGCTTCACTGTGTTACTCTATGCACCTTCGCCATCATTTGGATGGAATTGCCAATATCTACTGAACAAAATGAAAAAGGTAGCAAGATAATCCTGCTGTGATGTTCTGATGTTATGATCAAAGGTTATGTTGTGATATGTGATGTGGTGATGTGCTATTCTTTCTTAATTGTATAGTAAGTGTCTGTATTTGTATTTTGTATTATATTGTATATGTATTGTGTGCTCTTTGCCTTTTTACATCATGGCCATGGGACTAGGCATGCACCGATACCGACATCCGATATTAATGTTGCTGATATTAGCCGATACCGATATTTATTTATTTTTAATTCTGAGATAACATTTTATACAGACTGAAAATCATGCAAAATTAATTTTTGAATGTCTTCTTTTTTTGATTTTTTTTTTTTTTTTTCAAAATTTTTTATAGTGAAACTTTTTTTGATTTTTTTTTTATAGTGTAACATTGTGTTCTGCGTCCTGATTGGCTAAGGGACCTTTGCCGATTGATGTTATAGATGGGGGACGCGGAAGAGGTGGGGGGGCCAGACCAGGATCAGACCGGGACTAGACCAGGACTAAACCAGGACTAAACGTGGACTAAACCAGGTCTAGACCAGGTCTAAACAAGGTCTAAACCTGGACTGGACCAGGACTAAACCTGAACTAAACCTGGACTAAACCAGGACTACACCAGGTCTAAACCAGGATTAAACCACCGCGTAACCTTTATTGCTTTTGCTCTTTTCGGACTGTGTGCCTCCCCTTGGGACCGCGTCCACGAAATCAGGCAAAGAGCCACACGCGGTGGTTTAATCCTGGTTTAGACCTGGTCTAGAGGAGGCAGGGTTTGGGCACGGGTCTCGTGCTCGCAGCCCCGGGTGGGACGCGCGGTCTCGCGCTGGTCATGCTGCGCTATCACGGATTTGAGCACGTGTCCGCGCGCACACTACCCCCCACCCCCCCACGCTTCACTATTAATATATTTTGTTGAACATCTACAAAAGTTTGAGTGTTTAAATGAGAGAGAAATGTGAGAAATTCGAGCGATTACTGTACTGACAAATATCAGTCATTAATATCGGCCCACTTTTACACATGTGTAATCATGTGTTAGGGTAAAGTTTTCAACTAGCAATAATCGCGCCTCGGAAAGACCTCATAGGCTACGATACTGCCACTGTGTTCGGGGGCGGCAAGACACTTAACCCCACCTCGCCCCCAGTGTCTGTGGACACTGGTAGCCCCCATGGCAGAAGATACATCAAGGCCCGTTGTGATGTGAGCCGTCCTCCTGTGGACCCACCACCCGCGGAAGGATTCATGGGGGCTGGTGCATTGTGTTCTGGGCAGCAGAACACTGCTTGGACTGCTGCCCCCATGACCCAGAAAATGGAAAAGCAGAAGAAAATGAATGAATGAATAAATAATCATGTGTTTTATGAAATTGCATTGTCCCCTTTTAAATAAACTAAACCTAAACAAGGTGGAACAGGGCATTTTGAGCTTTGGAGATGCAGACTAATAATAAAGGGTTACTTAAACATGTGGGAATGAAACAAAACTCAACATGAAGTATGTTTTTAATGAGATACCAAACATTCTAACATAGGAATGAAACACCTCCAGTTTAAATTTGTCATCATCACATAAGCTCCCATTTTACCACCCTGTTCTCCTTGTGCATCTCATTCCTCTTGTTTTCTTATTCTTTTGCATTTATTCTGTTTTGTGCTTACTTCATTACCTGGGCCTATCCCCCTGTGTGCCCTCACATTGTGCACACCGCACGGGTAATAAACACAGCTGTCATCCTCGCCTGTAATTAAGACAAAGTGTGTCTGCGTACGGTACCTTAACCACTCCAATGGTGCGCACTTCCGGACTCGGTATAAAGTGGCCGTGCTGCAACTGAAATCTTAATGAGATTGTCTTGAGGCACTAAGCCAGTTAATGGAGTTTAATTAGGTTTGTTGTGTACTTTAGCCACAGAAAAGAGGATTTATAAACCACTGCCACAAACTGGAGATTAGGGCCGGGGAGTCGTACAGTGTGTGCTCAGTCACGGTGCCACTTACAGTAAACAGTTGGAGATGGAGAGAGAGAGAGAGAGAGAAGACTGCAGCAAGACCGGCTCAGAGGCAAATCTGTCATGATGGAGGCCGTCTACTTAAAGGGCACGTACTTGATTGTTTTCTCATGTGTTTTGAGCAAACTTTGTCTTAATCCAGCACAGATACAGTATAATGTATAAGCAGCTCATCAGATTTTTAAATCCAAAACATCTTTGAGGTGGAGGGAGGACCAATCACGTTGCAGCATAAAGGTTTGCGCTGAAACCAAGGGCGAAGTCCTCAAACGAATCAAAACAAACACGGCGACACCGACAGACCTACTTCAGACTATTTTAGAGTCAATGTAGACTATTTAGTTTGTGCAAAACATGCGGAACGAAACGCTTTGTGCAGTAGCTCAGTTGGTCGAGCGTTTGTCCACTGATCCAAAGGTTGGCGGTTTGAATCCCACTCTCAACATAAAAAACATCATTGGTTGAGCTGTCAGATCAACTGACCCACAGGTTGGCGGTACGATTCCAGCCCCTCCCCAGTGTTAAAGCATACTTTATTTTGCCTGGAAGAATCCATGACTCATCGCTGTACCAGCGGCGAGTCTGGTAATGCTTGGTCCAGAATGCGCTGCCGTTGCGCGTAGACAGACAGCTAAGTGAACCAATCAGAGAACAGTTAACGGACAGCGACGTGAACCAAGCCGGTAGGAAGCAATGCAAAAACATCTTTTTTGAAAAGAAATGCCTCTAGAGCTGTCAGCTGCTGTGGTTTTAAGGAATCGGTGTGTTTTAGGGTGGAGGGTGGAGCGAGGGTGTCCAAATGGTATCTCGCTGTATAGCAAATACAGAGAGATATCATTTGGCTGGCCAGGTAATACTTTATTGTCAATTCACTATGTAACAGACATTACACAGAGGACTGAAATTGCGTTTCACCAGACACCAAATGTGCAATCTAACTAAAAATACGCACACAAACACACAGCTACACTCATGAACATGAAGTGTGCACAGACATCAACAATAAAAAAGACATAAGACATACAGGTAAACATATACACTTCCAACAAGAAGGAAAGTTCGAGGTTGACCTTTCTTGGTAGCTGGTGTAGGTAAAAATGAAATGTGCAGTAGGGAAGGTGCAATTTGTAAAGTCCAAGAGTGCTCAAAGCAGCATGGACATCAGTGTGTGTAAGATTGTTTCTTGGATGTCAGTAACATGTTCATGGAATTTTCTTCAGTGTGTTGATTAGCCTGATGGCTTGTGGAAAGAAGCTGTGTTTCAGTCTATTTGTGTACCCTGCGTACACTGGTGTGTGAATGGGTGAATGGTTCCTTGTTGTAAAGCGCTTTGAGAACCTTGAAGGTGGAAAGGCGCTGTACTGTATAAAAATGTGACCATTTACCATTTGTAGACGGGGAAGATCTGTGCTTTCCTCTCTGGATGTGACCAAAGTTTCAGGTCAATCAGATTCAAATAATCATCATGACGCTCCACGTTTTCAGCGACAGTTGCTCCAGATTGATCAATCTGGCATGAGGCAGGTTTGGAAGCTTAGCCAAAGGAACACTGCTTCCATGTCAGGTTTGTGAAGATGTACAAGGTCCGAGAGAGATCACTAGATTACTCAAACATGCATGGATGATACCGCAAACCTTCAGGCATGTTTTTGATGAGGGAATGGAGTTATAACATGGTAGAAAACTAAAACAATTTTTACCTCTTTAGTAAAGTAGAACAGGCAGCAGATCACAGACTTTCAGCTGTAGGGAGTATATCAGTTGGGTCTTGCTGGTTGGGTTTTGTTTGTGAGTTTTCCAGACTGCAGTTGTACCTTTTGTGTCTGTGCTGTGCCCTTCAGAGCATCGTATCGTGATCGTAAAACAACACGCCCGTGACACAAACAGATGCACTCTTATGGACAATTCCCAGTCAAATGTTTAGAGAAGCCAAACAATCAAAGGCAGCCATCTCAGCTGGATTTATTTTTTAGCAAGTTTGACTTATTTTTCCTTCCGTCTCACAGGATGTTACTGTACTTAAAGGTGCACTGTGTACCTTTTCTGTTGGGGGTGTGTCATGTTTGGGGATTTGGAATGTGCCAGTATTTAATTTCACTTTATTCAGTTACAAGTGTTTGTTTTCCTGGAAAAGACGTCATAAAAAACATGAACAAAGCAACGTGGTCTACTCCATTCAGTGTAGTGAAGACTGCAGCGAGCGCTACACTGGAGAAACAAAACAATCCTCTTGTGAAGACAAGAGGATGTACCAACACAGACGGGAGAGCCAGAGTGGACCTCAGTCTGCCGTACATCTCCACCTAGAAGCCACGGGCCACTCCTTTGAGGACAGTGAGGTACAGATCTTGTCCAGAGAAAAGAACTGGTTTGAGAGGGGAGTTAAAGAGGCTATTTTTGTCAAGAAAGAGAATCCTTCTTTGAACAGAAATGGAGGTCTCTGACATCATTTGTCTCCTATCTATAACTCTAACCTCAAATCGAATTCAAAACAAACAGAGAAAACAAGAGGGCAGCAGGTCAGGTCCAGAAGTGTGAAAAAAACCCATTTTGGCCCTGAATGGTTCTGCTAACAAGACCCACACTCCACTCCCACTGCAGATCTAATAAGCTTACCTAACTAACAGAAACTGAAAACAAATAGGTGTGGTAGTTTCAGAGTAATTTCATTGTAGTTAGCGCCCCCCTTCACGCAGATATAGGCAGCGTCCACCAGCGTCTGACCAGAACTGAAGAAGCAGCTTGGATGGGCTACGAAAACGTATTCGACCAAGTAAACTTTTGTCCAGGTTACAAATCGACTTTCTTCTTTCTTCCTTTTGCCATGAACAATATTCTTACTTTTAGTGGGCTTGCCTCTCCACTGATCTGACCTGTAAGTTTGTCTGTGACCTCCTTGTCTCGAGAATATAGAAGTAACGGAACAACAGTGGCTCAGTGGCCCTTGTGGACCTATTCAGAGGTCAATTATTGGACGTTCTGTTGTTGTGTCCTCAGGTAAGACACTCCAACCACATTGCCTAGTTTGAATATGTTTTGTGAGTGTTGCTCGTGGTCAGAGATGATGCAGATTGGCACTCTCTCTTCTGTCAGTGTGTCCCAGGGCAGCTGTGGCTACAGTAGAAACCAAGCATGGAGTGAATGGATACTGATCACAGTGCAGCGCTTTCAAATGCTTCCACAAGCCTTTTAAAGGAAAAGTAACATTTTTTTTTTACAATTTGAGCCTTATTTCGGTAATAAAACAAGTGGTTTTACTCACCCATAGCACTTTGGTGTCATATGGAGCATTTCCGGAGATGTTTAAGATTCTAGCTATGGCTAGAAGTCGCGCTAGGCTAAGCGTTAGCCTAGCGCGACTTCTAGCCATAGCTCGGGGCATATAATATATTCCCCGAGCATGTAATATGCCCCGTGCGGGCTCCAAATAACACAAACTTTAGCACTTTTCAAATCATAGAAGCTCGATGTCTTAGTCTACGATTTTGTTTGAGTCAAAAGTGGCCTGTAATCCGAGATTTAGCCATAGTTTACAGCTTTGCGTTCCATGTTTGGGTCCCGGGAGCTGAGAGCACAGTCCGCACATGCGCACTGGCCTCCTCATCTACTCGAAACTATGGCTAAATCTCGGATTACAGGCCACTTTTGACCAAACGCAATCGTAGACTAAGACATCGAGCTTCTATGATTTGAAAAGTGCTAAAGTTTGTGTTATTTGGAGCCCGCAGGGGGCATATTACAGCCTAACGCTAATCTAAAACATCTCCGGAAATGCTCCATATGACACCAAAGTGCTATGGGTGAGTAAAAGTGAGTTGTTTTATTACCGAAATAAGGCTCAAATTGTAAAAAAAAAACGTTACTTTTCCTTTAAGCATCGTGTTATTCTTTCTTCTTGCACCATCAGATGAAATTGAAATTATTGAAAAAGCACAACTGCAGGCAGAACAAGCATATTTTTTTTCAGTTTTTGGGTATAGATTCCAGCCACATTAGGATTTGACTCTTATCTCCTCAGTTTCAGCTTCACACGAGTCTGTGTCACGGTGCAGCGTGGACTCGATCTTGGCCTGCAGACAAGTCCTTGTACTGGGGGAGATGGAGGGCTCTTCTGGCTTTGCCGAATAATCCGCTCTGATACTGATCTCAGAGTGTTGAGATCTGGAGCCGTAGTTTGAACACAGGCCAAACGGAAAAATTGCACTGTAGACTTATTCCATTTGTTTACGGGCTACTGTGTTTTCTTTACATGTATTATAGACATTAATTGGAATATGCTGAATTCTTTTCGAGATATAAAGCTTTATTCTTAATTCACTCCAGCCCAGACTGACAGAAATGTGGCCGAGTGTCAGCCATTGGCCTCTCTGAACATATGTATCCCTTGTGTCATCCAGGGTTCATTTCTGATCCCTAAATCTGTCGCTCATATGCTCTTGGCTCAGAGCTGTTGAAGAGAAAGTGGTTCATGGTTGGCACCATAAGATGAAATAAGCCAAAACCAATGTTCCCTTCTGTTCACGAGCACTTCAGAACAGGACCATAGAGTCAGTGACAGAAGAGCAAATTTAAATGTGAAAATGATTGATTTCATGGAAAATATAAGATGCAAGATTGTAATTATTCTCATTAGTAATAATATGTATGTATTATCTATTAAAGGAGAATTCATGTTTATTACAATTTGAGCCTTATTTCGGTAATAAAACAAGTTTTTTTACTCACCCATAGCACTTTTGTGTCATATGGAGCACTTCCGGAGATGTTTTAGATTTGCGATCTCCATAATGTGAGTTCTCGGGGCACATGTTTGCGGTCTCCAAATAACACAAACTTTAGCACTTTTCAAATCATAGAAGCTCAACGTCTGAGTCTACGCTTTCGTTTGAGTCAAAAGTGGCCTGTAATCCGAGATTTAGCTATAGTTTCGAGTAGATGAGGAGGCCAGTGCGCATGTGCGGAGTCACAGCTTATTTCGCTCTCAGCTCCCGGGATCCAAACATGAAACGGAAAGCTGTAAATTATGGATAAATCTCGGATTACAGGCCACTTTTGACTCAAACGAAAGCGTAGACTAAGACATTGAGCTTCTATGATTTGAAAAGTGCTAAAGTTTGTGTTATTTGGAGACCACTCGGGGTGTATATTATATGAATATAGAACTATATAGAACTCGCGTTACGGATATAAACATCTCCAGAAGTGCTCCATATGACACCAAAGTGCTATGGGTGAGTAAAACAACTTGTTTTATTACTGAAATAAGGCTCAGATTGTAAAAAAACGTTAATTCTCCTTTAAGGCTGCGTCCCATTTCTCTGTCTTACCCTTCGTCTTACCCCTACCCCTTGATTTTGCATGTTCATGGAAGGGCAAGGGGTGTCCTGATTCTAATTTTGATCAAGGGCTCGGGCCACGATCTCAGGCTACATACCCCTTGAAACGAAGTAAGCTCTCGACCAGACTTGAAACGAAGGGGTACGCCTGCAAGCTCAGGCAGGTTTTGGGATCAGGATGGCAGCGTCACATCGACCAGCTGAGGAGTCTCATAAATGTATTTTCAGCAGTTGTAATTATTGATTAACAGTTTAGCAGGTTTACAGTTATGACGCTTATGTTCTACGTTACTTTTAGTGAACTGTTGTTGTGGTTTTAATTGTAGTGATGTCTGTTTAGCCGACTTTTTCATCGAACTTTCATGTATAAACAAGCTAATTTTTTTACATTTGTTTACGTCAATTGTTGTCGCCTCTGTAGACGTAGCAGCTCAGGTAGAGGCGAGGGACGATGACGCAAACGGTAATCGAGTGGTGTCCCGTTTCTTAGGGGAACATTCGTACCCCGAGCCCTCTCAGCTCGTTATTGAAGGGCAAGACAAAGACGTAGATGAAGGAGTAGGGGAAGGGTAAGGGGTAAGACAGAGTAAAGGGATGCAGCCTAAGAATGTGTCTTTTCCAGGTTACTGCTGCCTTCTTGTGCAAATGGAGGACACTTTATTAGTCCTTTGGTCTTTACTTCAACATTATCGATGTCTGTACCACCTTATACCTTCAGACACTATCAATCAATCAATCAATCAAACAATATTTATAAGGCGCTTTTCATACAAAATTGTAGCACAAAGCGCCTTACAGTGGTCAAGGATTATAAGATTGACCTTTATTGATCTCGTACAGGAGAAGTTGTTTCTATATTTGACCCGGGGACCATCCCCATGATTTTGTTTTGTTATTTAGGTTTGGTCAGGCCCTAAGCTGGAGGATTTTACCTATGGCGCATGTTTAGGTTGGTAGGGGAAACCGGAGTGCCCGGAGGAAACCCACCCAGACACGGGGAGAACATGCAGTCTCCGCACAGAAAGGCCCGGGCGACCCGAACCTTCTTGCTGTGACGCATGAGTGCTAGCCACTCAGCCACCGTGCCGCCAGAGGGGAAAAAAAAAGCAAACAGACAAACAAGCAGACGAACAAACAACAAACAGATATACAAGCAAACAAACAAAAGAACAAACAAAAGACAAGCAAACAGACGACGGAAGTCAATCAAAGGCCAAGCTAAAGGTGAGTCTTGAGCCACTCTTAAAAACATGAACGTTCTCTGCAGCCCTGAGCTCCTCCGGCAGTTCCATAGACGAGGGCCGTGGTACTGAAAAGACGCCTCTCCGTGAGTGTGTGTCCTGACTTTGGGAATGACCAGGAGCTGCTGCCGGAGGAGCGCAGGGCCCGTGAAGGTTCGTAAGGGGAAAGCAGTTCTGAAAGATAAGAAGGCCCAAGACCATTAAGACATTTAAAAACCAGTAAAAGAACTTTAAAATCTACCCTGAAACTCACAGGGAGCCAATGCAGAGATTTTAAGACCGGTGTAATGTGGTCCCGCCCTCTGGTCCTAGTCAGGACACGTGCTGCTGAATTTTGTAATAATTGCAAACCTGAAATACTCTTTTTGGGAAGACCAGAGAGCAGGGCATTACAGTAGTCTATACGGCTGGTGACACTACTCCTCCTCCCTTTAGTCCTCCAGGTACTGCCCAGTTTAGGTGTTCAGACCCACTTTGTTTTTGTTTTCTTTGTGATGCAACAGCTGTCAAAGACGTTATTTTACTTTATTTTCACTTTACAACCTACTTTAAAATAATTCATTCATTCATTCAGTGGAGAACTCTGAGTCACGTCATCTCAACTTGGCTTTTTTGTTCAGAAACAAGACAAGAAGTGTCATTCAACAAGCCATTTATCTGAGGGGTCGGTGTGTGTGACAGATTTGTGCAGCTCTGGTACACTTTAAAGATCTAAAAACGAGAAACAGCGCACTCTGAAAACACTTGTTACAAGGAAATAATGATGTGAAAAATAATGCTCCATCTTTTTGGGGACAGTAATTGGCAAAATGTGCACACTCCTGGTCCTGACGATTACAGACAATAGAGGCTGAGAAATGTGCGAGTCCAAATATGAATTATTCGTGTGGGGAAAAAAAAGTCTGTTTTGTTTGAGTCCTGCTTGTTGTACCCCTGTAAATAGCAGCAAAAATAAACTGGATGTATTGTTCGTATGTTACACTCTGCACTGCAGTTTGAGCTGCTCCTGATTTCTCATGTTATTTCAGGCCCTCTCGTGGTAATCATAGGACACAGAGTTTTAATCATGGTTCGGCAGCGCTGCAGTGGCGTGCTAAAAATAGTCACAGCGAGATGGCCGGGTCTTTTTTCTCTGTTCATGGTTCAAACAGTCGATGGCGAGCTTACCCAGGATCTACAAGTCAAACATCAATCATCTCAATCGAATTCTCCTCCCGTGCTGTAGAAGATATAAACTCTAAGCCTTTGCCCTCCATTGTTCTCTTTGCACGACTCTACATCTGCCTCAAACAAAGCACTTTCACCAATGAACTCTCTAAATGGACTTTTGAGTATCAATTCATGGACTAACTACTACATTTGCACCGTGGATTGCACTGAACTTCTGGAAGAGGAAGAGTTATTTAATTACTATTGCTGCTGTTGATTGATTGATTGTTGCCCATTGTTTTGGAAGACGTTGATAATGATGTGTGAAGAATCCCTCAGTCGTCCAGGTAGAATCCACGGCAAAAGGAGCAATTCAATTTGTCAACTGGACAAAGTTTATTTGGTCGAAGACGTTTCGCAGCTCATCCAAGCTGCTTCTTCAGTTCTGGCTAGAGTGCTGGTGGACACTGCTTATATCTGCCTGAAGGGAGGAGCTAACTACAATGAAATTACTATGAAACTATCACACCTATTTGTTTTCAGTTTCTGTGTGGGGTCTTGTTTAGCATACCCATTCAGGATTTTAAGGCTGAGTATACCTTTCAGGTAACACTGGGTTAAAGGAAACGTTTTTTTACAATTTGAGCCTTATTTCGGTAATAAAAGTTGTTTTACTCACCCATAGCACTTTGGTGTCATATGGAGCACTTACCTAACCCTAACCCAGAGATGTTTTAGATTTGCGGTTAGCCTAGTGCGACTTCTAGCCATAGCTCGGGGCATATAATATATTCCCCGAGCATGTAATATGCCCCGTGCGGTCTCCAAATAACACAAACTTTAGCACTTTTCAAATCATAGAAGCTTGATGTCTTAGTCTACGATTTTGTTTGAGTCAAAAGTGGCCTGTAATCCGAGATTTATCCATAGTTTACAGCTTTGCGTTTCATGTTTGGGTCCCGGGAGCTGAGAGCACAGTCCGCACATGCGCACTGGCGTCCTCATCTACTCGAAACTATGGCTAAATCTCGGATTACAGGCCACTTTTGACCAAACAAAATCATAGACTAAGACATCGAGCTTCTATGATTTGAAAAGTGCTAAAGTTTGTGTAATTTGGAGACCGCACGGGGCATATTACATGCTCGAGGAATATATTATATGCCCCGAGCTATGGCTAGAAGTCGCACTAGGCTAACCGCAAATCTAAAACATCTCTGGAAGTGCTCCATATGACACCAAAGTGCTATGGGTGAGTAAAACAACTTGTTTTATTACTGAAATAAGGCTCAGATTGTAAAAAAACGTTACTTCTCCTTTAACCTGGCTGCCCTTTGCCCTGGTTCCGGTGCTTTCTTCTGTAAAGTCTTGGGAATAAGTTGCTTCTGTCGACATCTAAGGTTAAAGCGTAAATGATTCCTCTTCTCTGCTTCTGTGTCAGAACTGAAGAAGCAGCTTGGATGAGCTGCGAAACGACTTCTACCAAATAAACTTTGTCCAGCTGACAAATTGAATTTCTCCTTCTGCCGCTGATAATGAGGAACTGTTTTTTTAAGGTCATGACCTCTCCCTCTCTCATCTCTGAACCTATGTAAAGATTTTTCACTTTGCTCTAAAAAAATTACAAGGTACCTGCGTTCTAAGCGGCTGTGTCATTACTTATTTATTGCTGGTCCAAAGCCTCCTAGAGAGAACTTATTAAACTTCTGATACTCGTCCATTACACTCTCACACTATAGTGTCTCACCATGTCTCAAAAGGGGGGATGATTCAGATTATAACACAAAATTGGTTCACTAAGGGGTTTTCTGCATATGCACAAAAGTTCTGTCAGTCATGTGCCATTTGTATGGTGAACAATCCAGGCAAAACTAAACCAATTCCCCAGGCAGCACATCCACCGCCGAGACGCCCATTTGGACACGTCCAAATGGACTTTATCGAGTGCGAAGGTAAGAAGTATTGTTTGGTTTTGGTTGATGCCTGGTCACGATACGTGGAAGCATTCCCATGTAACCAGGCTTCTAGTCACAACATGGTTAAAGCTCTCATAAATGTGGCCATACCTGCCTGTCAAAGCCTGATCCCGTCAGATCTCAGAAGCTAAGCAAGGCAGGGCCTGGTTAGTACTTGGATGGGAGACCGCTGGGAATTCCAGGTGCCACAGTGGGGCGACAAAATACTGTTGCTGTGTCCTTAGGCAAGACACTTTACCCACATTTGCCTAGTATGAAAGTGGAGTGTGCGTGAGTGTTGGAGGTGGTCGGAGGGGCCGATGGCGCAGATTGGCAGCCTCGCTTCCGTCAGTCTGCCCCAGGGCAGCTGTGGCTACAGAAGGTAGCTTACCACCACCAAGTGTGGAGTGAATGAACGGTGAACTATGGAGCGCTTTGGGATGACAAGGCATGTCATGAAAGGCGCTATATAAATGCAACGGGAAAAAATAAAAAATAAAAAATAAATAAATAAATAAATGAAATTGTGCCACATTGGGGTATTCCAGAAAAGAACTCAAGTGACAATGGGACGCATTTCGTGGGACAATTTTTAGGAATTGATCTCCTCGGACATACTTGATAAAGAGAGAATGGCACTTTAAAACACAGGAAGTGCTCCACTGTGTTTTTAATCTTCGTGCACCTTCAATAGAATCATTTGGATTATTTCATCCTTGGATTTGACAGTTTCTACTGAACAAAAGATAAGAGGTAGTTGTTAACTTAAACTACAAATTCATGACATCACAAGGTGGAGCAGAGCATTTTGAGCTTTGGAGATGTAGACAGACTAATAATAAAGGATTACTGAAACCTGTGGACGGGTGCAAGGAGATATGGGCGGCAGTTGAAGGCAGGGGCCTTGACAACCGGATCTCCGGACATGGGGTATAGGGTGAAGAGCTCAGTCACACGGGAGGGGCTCGGAATAGAGCTACTGCTCCTCCACGTCGAGAGGAGCAGCTGAGGTGGCTCGGGTATCTGTTCCGGATGCCTCCTGGACGCCTCCCTCGGGAGGTGTTCTGGGCATGTCCCACCAGGAGGAGGCCCCGGGGAAGACCCAGGACACGCTGGAGGGACTATGTCTCCCGGCTGGCCTGGGAACATCTTGGGGTCCCCCCCGGAGGAGCTGGAGGAAGTGTCCGGAGTGAAGGAAGTCTGGGAGTCCCTGCTTAGACTGTTGCCCTGTGAACTGGCCCCGGATAAGCGGAAGAAGATGGATGGATGGAACGTGTGTAAATGAAACAAATATAGTAAAATAGAACATTTAAGTATCCAACTATAATAAAATGTAGGAAAATGTCACAAAAATAACTAATCACTCCAATTCCAAACATAACCGGTGGCCTTACTGGTAAATAAATGTACATAAGACACTTTTTTTTTAAAAGTTCTTACAGCAGAAGGACAAAAGTGTGAAAAGTGTGAAATTGCCTTGGACCTGCGAGGCCTAAAGCGCGCGGTGAACGATGTGAAACAATAATGTATGCTTGTCTGGGGGCCCTCACTCCTTACAAACAACCTCTGCTTTATTAGCCCTACTGCCGCTGCTGCCCATTCACTTTCCCATTCCACTTTCCCGCTGTGTCTGAAAAGCTTTTTAATGTAATTCAGAGGAGCAATAAACACCTGATTGTTGTCAGGTGGTGCAGAGGTGCATTAGTGTGCCCCTTCACGTGTGCACTTTCACCAAACACAAGCGCAGACTTTTGGGGGTGATTCAGCCATGTTTTAGCCTGGAGCAGACTTGGACCTGATCCTTCTGAGACTGGACTGGTCCGAGTTTGAACTTGGTAGAAAGGCAATGAAGGCAGTTTAAGCAAATTGATTAGGGGAGGCAGGTTTCTTGTTTTCAGGGTCATAAGCCTGGGTTGAAACGCATATACTGTACTTGAATTGTACTAAAAGTAGTATGTAATAAAGTAGTAGGTAATAGGGCTGCACGGTATGGGAACATTTTCCGTTATGCGATATGACTGTAAAGAACTGTGATTTTGATATTATTGTGATTTAAAAAAAATATTTTTGATTCAGTAATTTCAATTATAATGAAATAAAACAACACACTAATGAAACTGTCAATAGAAAACCTGACAGAGACAAAACCGGGACTATACTGTAAAATAAATAGTTGTGTCTGAGTGTCGAAGAGAACAGATGACTCTGGAGTAAATGTTTTTATTTTTATTTTGGTGTTACTACAGTATATGGAGTATGTCATATTGACTACTATGTCAGTCATTATCACAATATCAATACTTTTGTGGTATATTCTGCAGTAGGTAAATATTTTTTAATGCCACAATATGGGACATTCCAGAGCAATAACATAGCAATAACTGCCCTGCCCTCCCTCCCCCAATGACACTGCTGCTTAAATGACACTTAAATGACAATAACACTGCTGCTTAAATTACACTTAAATGACACTGACACTGCTGCTTAAATGACACGTAAATGACACTGACACTGCTGCTTAAATTGACACTTAAATGACCCTGAAACTGCTGCTTAAATGACACTTAAATGACACTGACACTGCTGCTTAAATGACACGTAAATGACACTGACACTGCTGCTTAAATTGACACCTAAATGACACTGACACTGTTGCTTAAATTACACTTAAATTACACTGACACTGTTGTTTAAATGACACTTAAATTACACTGACACTGCTGCTTAAATTGACAGTTAAATGACACTGACACTGCTGCTTAAAGGGATATGCCACCCCCAGGTCAAATTTGGGCATCTCCCCACAGTCCAGAGACTAAAATAAGTGGTGGAAAGCGTTTTCCTGGTCACCCAGCCATTGTCCGAGTCTGTCGCCACTGACCGCCGCGGTATCTGCTGCTACTCCGCCTTAGACTGGAGTCTAACGTCGCCAGAGAAAGATTTCGGCCAAAAGGAATTAATTTGCTCGATGCGTTTCCCAATTACTTTCTGTGTAGTGCGCATTCATATCGAGTGCAAATAAATGTACAAATCAACACGGAGAGCTTGACTTGGTCATTTTGGGTGGGAACTATTTTCCAGTGCGGAAGAATGACAGCCGTAAATCACGCAGACACTGCTGCCAGGGGAATCCCAGTTACGCACCGGGAAGGGAGTTCCCCTGTTGCACAACGTGGTGCGTGATTCGACTGTATTCTTCTGCACTGAAAAATAGTTCCCACCCAAAATGACACAAGTCAAGCTCTCCGTGTTGATTAAATGTACATTTATTTGACACTGCGATATGAATGCGCACACATAAAGTAATTGGGAAACTGCATCGAGCAAATTAATTGACCTTTTGGCCGAAATGACACTTTCTCTGGCGACGTTAAATGACTCCAGTCTAAGGCGGAGGAGCACCAGATACCGCGGCGGTCAGTGCTGACAACTCGGACAATGGCTGGGTGAGCAGGAAAACGCTTTCCACCACTTATTTTAGTCTCTGGACTGCTGGGGAGATTGACAGTTAAATGACACTGACACTGCTGCTTAAATGATACCATTTGAGCCGTATTACGCTACACATTGTGTGTTTTACTTATTTGTATCATATACAAGTTTACTGTACTTTTGCTACGGGTATATGTGATGTTTTAGTCATGGTGTTTATTGTCTTGTTTATCACATGTTTTATGTTCACTGTGGGCCTAGGGGGCGCTGCAATTTCAAATCCTGTGTGTGCAACCTCTACATATGTTTTTTGACAATAAAACTGACTTTAAACTTTGAACTTCTTTGAACTTTGAACCATTTCCATGGAAACTATAGGAGCTGACTCCATTAGAACTCCAGGACGCTTCTCCACCCACATGCCTGTACTTTTTCATTAGTTTACTCTTTATAAGTGAATTAACTAGTTTCTATCTCTGCCTGAGTTTGCTTCTAAGTTATGTCAAAGCTAATTTCACAGTTTGCACTTCTTAGCTCTTCAAAGATTGTACATTTAATTCTTAATACATTTCCAAAAGTGTCTCATTTGAAAGTATCTGTGCTGTCTCTGGCTTGCACAGGCAAATGAGCCATTTAAAACATAGTGTCACAAATATTAAACCTGCAATTGTGTAAATACAAATAACAGGCATTTTGTTCACATATTGTAATGTTCAGCACTGGAGAACCAAAAGTCAGGACAGGAGGCTGGCTCTCAAAAGTGAATATATTTACAAAATAAAGGTAGAAATATCAAACAAAGGGGGAAAAAAGCCTGGGTTTTAACTAAAAATAACTAAACAGACAAACCAGAAGTGAAGAAGCAGCTTGGATGAGCGGCGAAACATATTCGACCAATAAATGTTTGTCCAGTTGACAAATTGAATTTCTCCTTTTGCCATAAACAGACAAATACAAATTTACTGGTGCAGCCTCGCTCCAAGCTGACCTCTCTCTTCTCCTCAGCAGGAGTTTGAATTATGAGCCCGACTCTCCTCTGAGGCACCATCAGCCAACAGGGAAGTGTACCCAATACACAAAATATACTAACAACTAACTGACATTCAGGAAAATAAATCAGAAGACTATATTTAAAGTAACATGATTAACTATCACCACCTTGTGACAGGTTCTATTCCTGGGTAGTGATGGTGGCGTTGTCAGAAGGATGTTCTGATTATTTATTTAACGATGTTCCCAAAAAGTTTGAAGAGTACTTCCATGTACAAATCCTGGTCCAGACTGACTGAGGGAGGGAGTGTGGCTCTTTTATCCCTCAAAGCTCCTCCCCCGAGCCAATTAACACAAAAATACTATTTTTAACTGATAAAACCTAAATAATAACAAAAATATAGAAAAATACACGAAAATACATTTTACAACATGGCTATGTCTCTGTAGCAGACCCAGGAAAAATAATATTGATTATTTGTGTGGCAAATTATATTTCTGATGACGTCACTGTGTGGTCAGACACCAGTGTGAGTGAGGAGCTCGGTTTGACAGTGGGATTTGCGAACAGGAGATGGATCCTGGTTTGAAGTTTGTTGGAAAATAAAGTTATGGACATGGATGATTTAACAGTGGACTTGTGTGCACCAAGACGACTGTGGCGGTGAATGGACGGTAAATACAGCGGAGAACAGAGCGGACAGACGGGGAGTGGGACATGAGTGGAAAACAGAGCGGGATGAATGAAACCGGGGAAGAGTCCAGCGCGGGCCGTTTGGAGATACTTAGGTATTTAGCGCGGGCTTTGACGGGGCTACTCTGTCACATACCTCTAAACACAATCCTGGTGCTGCAGCCCGGCCCCGGCATCACCTCTCAGCTGAGAGCACCGAAACAAAAAGCTTAAAAAAAAAAAAAAAAAAAAAAAAAAAGCTAAATTATTTTTGGTAAACAAAAATAAAGATAAATAAAGATAAATATAGCTGCAAGCAGCAATGTGGGGCCAAGCACCGAAGGTGACAGGGTTTAACAGGGTCTGACAGGGTCTGACAGGGTCTGACAGGGTCTAACAGAGTCTGACAGGGTCTAACAGAGTCTGACAGGGTCTGACAGGGTCTAACAGAGTCTGACAGGGTCTGACAGGGTCTAACAGAGTCTGACAGGGTCTGACAGGGTCTGACAGGGTCTAACAGAGTCTGACAGGGTCTAACAGAGTCTGACAGGGTCTAACAGAGTCTGACAGGGTCTAACAGGGTCTAACAGAGTCTGACAGGGTCTAACAGAGTCTGACAGGGTCTAACAGGGTCTGACAGGGTCTAACAGAGTCTGACAGGGTCTAACAGAGTCTGACAGGGTCTAACAGGGTCTAACAGGGTTTAACAGAGTTTAACAGGGTCTGTTAGCCAGGCTTCCCAGGCTCCCAGGCTTCCTATGAAGGGTTCCCGAGATATGAGCTCACTTCGGATAGATCAAAGACACATCAAAGACAGATCGAAGGTACATTTCTGCGTTGCTAGGCAACGCAGAAAATTCCTGAAAATTCCTGCAATTTTGACCTGCTGGTGGCACTAGACGGTTGGGACTGGGGGCCTATAAATCGTTGTGGGTAATGAGGAGACTGGCTGGAATGTGCATGCAAAATTTCACAACTTTTTACCAGACGGTTCTAGGGGTTGCCATAGACTCCCATGGTCAGAGGAATAATGTATAATAATAATAAGAATCAGTAGAAACACTATGGTGCCTAGCACCTTCGGTGCTTGGCCCCAATAACAGTTAGGAAACATAATAAACATTGATAACAAAAATAATAAACCTTGTGAAAGGATTTTCCGTTCATGTTGCCATTGGCCCTGCGTCTGTCATGGTGACGGTGCTGCCTGCTGCTGTCAGGCTCGTCATGCTAGTTAAAATGTTCACAACCCACACTACCCACTCTGTAGAATGTGTTTTCATTTCACTAGTATGTCCATAAATCAAGATCTGAACATTAATAACAGGTTTTATTGACAGCTTTGCCAAGCAGCTGCTCCCTGCTGAACCAGCGCTGCCAATGGGATGACAATTCCTAATACAGAACACGGCTCCAAATCCGCCCCATAGCTGCTAGCTTCCATGAGCGGAACAATATGGGTGAATTTACACTCACTTAATCCACTCCTTTATACTGTCTTTATTTATATAGCACATTTACAACAACCTATGGCCCCCAAAGTGTGTTGTAGTGCAGGACAATGAGTCAATAAAATACAATAAATAGCACTTTTAAATGACAGAGAATAAGAATCCGTCCATCCATTTTCTTCCACTTATCCGGGTCGCACACTCTAAGCAGGACTCCCAGACTTCCTTCACCACGGACACAACAGATGCCTGAGCCACCTCAGCTGCTCCTCTCGACGTGGAGGAGCAGCGGCTCTACACCGAGCCTCTCCCGTGTGACTGAGCTCCTCACCCTATCTCTAAGGGAGCGTCCAGCCACTCTGCGGAGGAAACTCATTTCGGCCACTTGTATCCGCGATCTTGTCCTTTCGGTCATTACCCAGAGCTCATGACCATAGGTGAGGGGAGGAACGTAGATCGACGGTAAATCGAGAGCTTTGACTTTCAGCTCAGCTCTCTCTTCACCACAACGGTCCGGTACAGCGACCGCATCACTGCCGACGCTGCACCGATCCGCCTGTCGATCTCACACTCCATCCTCCCCTCACTCGTGAACAAGACCCCGAGATACTTGAACTCCTCCACTTGAGGCAAGGACTCCCCACCCACCCGGAGAAAGCAATAAGAATAAGAATAAGAATAAAAACAGAAATACAATAAAATAATAAAACCATCACAACTTGTATTAAAAACCAGTGCCTAAAG
Organism: Paratrypauchen microcephalus; assembly: GCA_036785185.1. NCBI lineage: Eukaryota > Metazoa > Chordata > Actinopteri > Gobiiformes > Gobiidae > Paratrypauchen > Paratrypauchen microcephalus. The sequence goes on along the minus strand of JAVJIX010000119.1, from coordinate 2,738,469 downwards.
ATAAAACATACCTCTCTCCATGGAGAATGTTCCAAAGTATGGCTTTAACTCGCTAGAAACAGTACATGGAGTCATGCAGGTGACGTACCACCACCACCGTACTACAGAAATATGGACTATAAGTTTAAACTAGACCTGCCAAATTTTTTAATTGAGCCTTTTTTTACAATTAACGAAATCCTCAGCAAACACATTAACTCTAATCATAATGGGGAAACTGTCCACAGATTATTTGCAGGAAGGCTACGTAAACAACCAACTCACCAGCGGCAAAATGGAGTTTATCTCGGTTGTTGATTCGCTCGTCTTTTGTGCAGATAATCGCTGTTGCTTCTTTTCATTCTTCCCCTTTCGTGTATAAACCAAATACATAATTAAAGGTGATTTTTATGTGTTTGTAAAGAAAATATAAGCAGCTTAGTGCCCATCAACATGTTTGGGCCGACTGCACTTTCCCTCAGCAGCTGTAAACCTCACCGCATGTCACTGCCAGGAGGAACATGCATGATTTAGGGTGTGTGCACAGCTCTAGAACTGCTTTTATCAGACAAGTGGGGCAAAAACAGAAAAAGAAAAATAACAGCAGTTAATTTAACGAATCAACAACAATTATGTGAACTTTTAACCCCGTCCCGCTGTGATATTGCATTGTCTGGGATAGTTTCCTTACAATTCTTGTATCTCTGCCACTATTTGTAGTTTTGTCTCTTAAAAACGCACCATGACAAAGAGTCGTGTGTTTGGGATAGTGTCAAGCACTCAGTTTCCCGTGTTTAGTGAACAATGTCCTCGATTGGACGAAAAAAGGTGACCCTGACCGGAGCTTTTGCATTAGTTATTACCCAACAAAATGCAATGTCAAATGGAAAGGTTCAATGCTGGTCTAATGTAGCAGCTCTTATTATAGAATGCATGATGTAAAGTAAAATCAGCTTGACAATAATCCCTTCAAATCAGGTAAAGGCCATTAAATGCTTTATTATTATTAAAGACAATAGAATATAGCAAACAAAATACAATAATAAACATGAAAATAAGACACAAAAGCATAAAACAATACCTGTTTCGAGGCCGTGAAATGATTTATTCACAAGACAAAAACACACCTCATGCAAACAAACACTCTTTATTTAGGAAATAGACTGTGATTTTCAACTTTAAATCGTACCACTTTCATATTATTTATTATTTCGTATTCCCATGTGTCCTTATATCTGTGTATGCCCTCAGTGGTCCATGGACGTACACTAGTTTATGAGCTCTTATACTTGTTCTGGTTCAGCTCAAAATCATTCTAAAGCTGTTCAGGAAAGCTCCTCTTCTGTCCTGTGAATGGGAGTATCTATTTTCGATAGTAGTTTTAGTATCTATTAGTATCCTCATAAAAACACACCTTTTTTCCCTGGCTTTTAACGCGTGAGCTGTGTATTTCTTGTTGTTAATTAACTTGAGTGTCTTATTGTTTTCTGTGTTTTTTAGTATTTATATTGTGACTTTGACTGTGATTGTCCTTGTCTATTCTATGTTTATGTCCAGCACTTTAGCCAGCTGTAAAGTTTTAAAGTGGTTTATAGATAAAGTCTGTAATGGTCACATTTTTATACAGCACTTTTCAAATGAGGAACCATTCACACCCACATTTATACACCAGTTTACGCAGACACAAGGCGAGGTGGGTTAAGTGTCTTTCCAAGTTCCACTCAATCAATGATTCAAAGTTGAAATTCAAAGTCAGAGTTATTGTCAAAAACTATATGTACAGGTTGCACACACAGGATTTGAAATTGCAGCGCCCCCTAGGCCCAAAGTGAACATAAAACATGTGATAAACAAGACAATAAACACCATGACTAAAACATCACATATACCCGTAGCAAAAGTACAGTAAACTTGTATATAATACAAATAGGTAAAACACACAATGTGAAGGGTAATAAAGCTCAAATGGTGTAATTTAAGCAGCAGTGTCAGTGTCCTTTAAGTGTCATTTAAGCAGCAGTGTCAGTGTCATTTAAGTGTCTTTTAAAAAGCAGTTTCAGTTTCAGTGGAGTGGCAACAAAATGTTGGGAACCCAACATGATTCCCTTCACGGCCACCCCTGGACTCCGGAGCTCTGCAGCGGAGCTGAAGTCTGACGTGCCAGCAGACTTCTTTGAGCTCCTCATCACGAATGAGCTGCTGGCACACATTACTGAGCAGACAAACCTTTATGCTCGCCAGTACTTTGCCGCTCTCCCTGAAGGCCAACAACACACACACACGCGCGCACACACACACACACACACGCATACATGCACGTGCACACATTGTTCACGCACGTGCACACATTGTTCACGCACGTGCACACATTGTTCACGCACATGCACACATTGTTCACGCGCGTGCACACATTGTTCTGTTGTTATTGTAACTGTTGTTATTCTCTCAAGATTGTTCTCTTTGTCAATTTGTATATAGTTATTTCTTATATTTGTAAATAAAAAAAAAAAAATTGCAATCAAAAATCTTTCTCTGTTATTTTAGATGTTTGAGGTGTCACTAAATCAATAAGTATTGATGTCAAAGTCACTTATCTGCTTGTAATACCTCCTTTCACAAAAAGGTCATTTTCTCAAATTTGTTGTCAAAAAACAGTGTTTTTGCTGAAACTTTGCTATGTTCTACTATCAATTACTTGAGAACCGAAAAGGTTAGAAACATATTTTTTTTCCAGGTGAAAGATGAGAGTCAACACTTTATTTTGATGTGTGCTACGTTTATATAGTGAAAGAACTCAGTATTCTGTGAGTCTTGAAAAATCAGTGAAAATGCTCTGAATCTCTGGTAGACAGGGGCTTAGATTTTGAAAACAGGCTGGTAGAGAAAGAGTTAAGTGTCATTTAAGCAGCAATGTCAGTATCATTTAAGTGTCATTAAAGCAACAGTCTCAGTGTCCTTTAAGTGTCATTTAAGCAGCAGTTTCAGTGCCCTTTAAGTGCCTTTAAGCAGCAGTGTCAGTGTCCTTTAAGTGTCATTTAAGCAGCAGTGCCAATGTCCTTTAAGTGTCATTTAAGCAGCAGTGTAATTTAACTGTCATTTAAGCAGCAGTGTCAGTGTCCTTTAAGTGTCATTTAAGCATCAGTGTCAGTGTCCTTTCAGTGTCTTTTAAGCAGCAGTGTCAGTGTCCTTTAAGTGGCATTTAAGCATCAGTGTCAGTGTCATTTAAGTGTGTTTTAAACAACAGTATCAGTGTCATTTAAGTGTCTTTTAAGCAGCAGTGTCAGTGTCCAGTGGGGAGGGAGGACAGGCCAGGGAGAGAGTTCAGCATCCTGACAGCTTGGTGGATGAAGCTGTCTTTCAGTCTGCTGGTTTTGATTAGGATGTTTATGTCAAGAGCGGGAGTCAAACCGTCAACCTTTTGATCAGTGGACAAACTCTTTTACCAACTAAGCTACTGCTGCCCCGTCTTTCAATATTACACTCACACATCTTGGCTGAATCTAGGTAATCTTTCCCTTTCATTTTTAGTCTTACTCGTATATTTCGGAGCGCTTTTGTTTTGCCAGTGAGCCTGACATTACTTTTACTCAATTTTTGGATTTCTCTAAGAATTTCTAGTGACGCACACACAGACGTCCACTCAATAACACTGAGGTGAGTGTACAGTATAGCCTATAGGGACGGGATTAGTTTGGAGCGCAGTATTTATATCAAGGATGGGCTAAATCAGTGTATGTCCTGTCCTCACCACTGCAGCCTGAGGGACACCCGGCACCTGTCGACGAGAGCAACACATGTCAGGTGAACTGTCCCCGCCTGGACGAGGAGTGGACGAAAAGTTAGTCTGAAACACGCTGAACACCCACACATAACAAAGAGTCTGTTAAAGTGTACATTTAATCCATTGATTATATTACAAAAACGAGCTTTGCCAATCATCCATAAAGTTGGATTTTTAGAGCACACCCATAATCGTTTTATTTAATCCAAGCTCCTAAAGATTCCTGACCTTGTAAAATATTTAACACTGATAATATTATTTAAAGCATTCAGCAGTTTACTACCAAGTAATCTACAAAACCAGGACTAGACGGTAAATGGTTACATCTTTACATAGCGCTTTTCCACCTTCAAGGCACTTTACAACAAGGAACAAATCACCCATTCACACACCAGTGTACGCAGACACTGGGGGCGAGGAGGGTTAAGTGTCTTGCCCAAGGACACAACAGCAGCATTCATCTGTAGGAGCTGGAATCGTACCAACCAACCTGCGGGTCAGTGGATCTGACCGCTCAACCACTGATGTTTCTTATGTCAAGAGCGGGATTTGAACCGCCAACCTTTGGATCAGTAGACAAACGCTCGACCAACTGAGCTACTGCCGTCCAGGACTAGACCAGGACTAGACCGGGACTACAGCAGGACTAAACCAGGACTACACCAGCACTAAACCAGGACTAGACCAGGACTAGAGTAGGACTAAACCAGGACTAGACCAGGACTAGACCAGGACTAAACCAGGACTAAACCAGGACTAGACCAGGACTAAACCAGTACTAGACCAGGACTAGACCAGGATTAGACTAGGACTAAACCAGGACTAGACCAGGACTACAGCAGGACTAAACCAGGACTAGACCAGGACTAAACCAGGAAAAGACCAGGACTAGACCAGGACTAAATCAGGACTAAACGAGGACTAGACCAGGACTAGACCAGGACTAGACCAGGATTAGACTAGGACTAAACAGGGACGAGACCAGGACTACAGCAGGACTAAACCAGGACTAGACCAGGACTACAGTAGGACTAAACCAGTACTTGACCAGGACTAGACCAGGACTACAGCAGGACTAAACCAGGACTAGACCAGGACTAAACCAGGGCAAGACCACAACTAGACCAGGACTAAACCAGGACTAGACCAGGACTACACCAGTATTAAACCAGAACTACACCAGGACTAGACCAGGACTAGACCAGGACTACACCAGTATTAAACCAGAACTACACCAGGACTAGACCAGGACTAGACCAGGACTACAGCAGGACTGCGCAGCACTTTGGAAGCTGTCATGTTTATAAAATGTGTTGTATAAATAAACTGGTTTGGATTAGCAAAACTTTACAAAGAGTGGGTCCTGTCTCCCCGAATTTTATTTTTATTTTTATGGAGGCACTATGGCTGAATGGCTAGCACTCATGCTTCACAGCAAAAAGGTTCCGGGTTCGATCCCTGGGTCGCCCAGACCGTTCTGTGTGGAGTGTGTCTGGGTGGGTTTCCTCTGGGCACTCCGGTTTCCCCCATCAACCAAAACATGCACCATCGGTAAAAATCCTCCATCTTAGGTCAGGCCAAACAGCAAGATCATGGAGATGGAGATGGGCGCAATAATGTGCTGCCCACTGCTCCTAATAATAAGGATGGGTTAAATGCAGAGAACATGCAGATCTCCTGTGTGAGATCAATAAAGTCATTCTTCTTCTTCTTCTGTGGGCGTGACTGAAAGGCGGGTTAACCAATCAGGGAGATGCATGCTTTGTTCGTGTCAAAACAAACATGCCGGCTTGGCAAAGTTGCAAAGTTTACGTTTTGGTCTGAATGATTCAAGAATTTTGAAGAGGTGACGTCTTCCACATTTGAAGGAGGCAAATCAGCAGCTGTGGTTGGACTGTCCCAAGTTAGGACACAGGTAATTCACGCTCTATGGTCTGAAGAAGGGACTGGCTGATAAGGCAAGTAGTAGTAGTAGTAGTAGTAGTGCTTTTGTATAGATAACACACAGTTGTTGTGGTGATGTATTTTCAAAAGAATCAACCATACTTTTTCCTATGTTCCACTGTGTAAATCAGACATGCCCGCTAGTCATAAATTTGCATACACACAGTGCGCAGTGTCTCCCATTCATTCAAACTGGAATCCCCATAGTCATGAGGCACCAGACAGGGCCATACACGGACAAATCTATTCTACAACAGAAATAATGCCCCAAAACAAACTGGAATCCCTGTAGTCATGAGACACAAATCGATTCTACAACAGAAATAATGCCCCAAAAACACACTGCTTGATTGCTTGACTGGCCAGTCCCTTCAGCATTCGGTTTGAATCCCGAAGGGTCTGCAACCGGAAAATAGACAGTGATTTGATTCTGCAATGGACCATGCCTTTCTCTGATTGGTTAATCCACCTGTCAATCTCGTCTTCAGGAGTCTGAACTGGTAACATTCTCGAATTCACAGTGTAGAAGCAGTCCGGACAACAAAAAATGACTTACCAAGTGACTATAAAATTATTATTAAAGGGCCAATATTACACAAAATTGATTCTTGTGAACTTTAAGCCATGTTATAATGTTGTTGCATCATCAAAAACATACCCAGAGTTGTGTTTTGTTTCATTCTCACATGTTTGAGTAATCCTAATTCATTAGTCTGTCTGTGTGAGTGCGGCAATGCGCCCCACTAGCCTCGGCCTCTGTGTTTCTAGAAGTTTCTTTCCGACGCGTCACGTAAAGTAAATAAAGAGTCTTGAATCCAAGTTTGTCTTTTCTATCTTTACTAAAGTGAAAGGTCATACAGAGCGGGTACAAATAAGGTGAATAAAGAGGGAAATGGAAAGATGAATTTCTGAGGCTTGTGGTTTTCCTGCGTGTGTTGTGTTAGGCTCTGTATGTGTGGTGATGTCCTTCTTGATGTCTTTGCGTGTCGTATAGCGGTGAGCTCCTGCCTGTCACTGGGAGACCGGGCTTCCTTGTCCTCCGTGGCTCCCGACAGGACTCACCCTACGTTGCGTTGTCGACGGTGCTACTGGTTCTTCTTTGCTGTCCGTACGTGCCCTGTAGCGTCGCGTTTTCCCGTCTGTCACTCGGGAGACCGTGCTTCTTCGCTTCTCGGCTCCCGACGGGAATCCGTCTTATTTGCTACCTGCGGCTGTTACGTGACGTTTCACGTGACCTCCTTGTTACGTGATGTCCCACGTGACGTTCCTACATTGGCGTCCGTCCGTATGTGCCTTGTAACGGTGCGCGTTCCCGTCTGTCACCCGGGAGACGGCCAATGTTACACTCTTGCGTGGTTATTACGCGACGGTCAAAAGACTGTGTAGCTTCTGTGGTCCAGGACGTCTTATTACCCCGTCAACCCTTGACTCGAGGTAACCTCCTGGCCACCAGACCGCGGCTTCTATCCACACTACCTATGTAGCGTGGTCTCTTTCTTCGTGTGTGTGTGTGTGTTATGTGTCTTGGTGAGGTGTGTCTTCTCCGGTGTCTGTGTCCTCTCTGAGCTAGTGTGGTCCCTACCTCTGTATTTTATAGTAGGTGAGATCAAAGATAAAAGAACAAGGAACAAGGAAAGAACAAATTGGTCCAATCACAATGCATTTCCTGAACCAGAAGGCGGGACAGGAAGTGCTGTTATAAACAGAATATTCCAGAACACAGAATGTACGAAATGGCTCCTACAGTCTGCATCTCCAAAGTGCAAAATGCTCTGTTCCACCTTGTGATGTCATGAAGCGTTGGTTTTCAAGTTGACAGCTCCTTTTACCTTTAATTCAGTAGTTTGGCAATTCCAGAGCTGAAGTCATCCAAATGATTCAAGTGAAGGTGTATGGGGTTTTAAAACACAGTGGAGCACTTCTTGTATTCCCACATGACATCACAAAGTGGAACAGAGTGTTTTCCGTTTGAATGAAATGTCAAAATAAGCTCCAGGTATGTTTTTGATGTGGATACTGTCACTAAAAATAAGTGTTGTCCTAACGAGTCATAGAGTTGTACAGGAGACTATCTGAGAATATCTGAGGCAGGAGAAGTTTATTTACCATCTGGATGAGATAAAAATAAGAAGAGCATAGTGTACCACTTCTGTGAGACGAGTTGACCAAAGAAACTGATCATGTTAAAGATCCCATGACATGGTACTTCTTGATGCTTTTATATGGCTCCTTAATGGTTCACTAATACTGTAAATGAATCCTTCTCCAAAATCAACACTCAGTGCATGAGAAACAGAGACAAGATGAGAAAGAGTAATTTTTCTCTCTCTGAACACTCCATAATGGGCGTTGTTGCTTGAATGCAAATGAGGAGAAAAGAGCTGGCCTATAGTAGAGGGTGGGGGCGTGGCCAAACTCTCCCTCTCGCTCTGAGCTCTCAGCTGATCCATTTCCGTGTTTTTGCACGGGGGGAGAGATTTGAAGCGTTCCATTGAAAAATAAACACATTTCCACAGAAAATGAAATTAAACCACTGCTGTTCAAAGGTCCAGAGGCTCAGATAAAGGACTTCCGAGCCTAGAAACACTCGGACGTGCCTCCAGGCAAATAAAAAAACGCATTTCGCATTGCCTAGCGCATTCGCAGTCCAAACTCTCTGGGCGTGATTTACAGAGACGCTGAGTACAGAAAGACGGGGGTGGAACTGCATTTGCATTTATTTTTTCGATCTGACGTCAATAAGGATCGCAAATGCTCAGTTTAGACATTTCGCAACTTTTAACCATGGGGGGGGGGGGGCTAAACAGGGTAGGGGAGCTCACATTAATGTTCATAAACCTCAGAAAGTGAAAATTTCATGCCATGGGACCTTTAAAGGACAAATTCTGTAACAGTCGGATGACGCCAGAACTATCCACAGAGAAACGTCAACACTGAACTGGAAGTGTCCTTCTAAGACTATGAAGGAGATGCAAAATTCCACAAGAGCAACAACATTACGTTACGTTAAATTTCCCCTTTGGTGTAATCAATTCTCCTGAAAATGTGATCCAACTGGACTTTGTTTTGACTGCATCTTCTGCACAAATACGACAGCTGCGGCTTATCACGGCACTCTACAAAAACATTGGCACTCTATTCGGACTCACTGACATGCATTTATGTAAACACTTGCCCTGTCTATTCTATTTTTAGGATGTCTGCCTCTACTTCAGTTTTCAATCAATTTCATTGATTTCTGATCTGCTCCCTTGCCCCACCCTTCCCTTTGTCGCCCAAGAAAAAACACCGTATGTTACCTGTCCAATTGTTTTTTCTGTCATTACATGTTGTGAATAATTGTCATTAATTGCGTCTTTACCGCTCTGTATCTCCGAGTTGGCGGTGCGCACATGCACGTGGCCCCTCCCCTAGCCGCTCTATCACTGTCCTGCCTGATGACATCATGAAATCAAAGTATTCTTTTGGACTTAGATATAGTCACATAAAAGGGGGATCTTCCTCATGCAGAGGCAGCCATTTTAAAACCCACATTTCATCGTGAAAAAAAAAAAGCCAATTGCATTGGGACCAGCTTCAATTCCATAATTTAGAATTCAAAATCTACTCCAACAGGAGAAATATGGACAAAAACAAGAGAAAGGCACGCAGACAGAGGGAGCAGTAGATAAGGGAGCAAGAAAACAAGCAGCCGCCTTCCAGCAAGGACAGAGAGAAGAGAAACTGCACAAAGTAAAAAAAACAACCAAAAAGCAAAATGGTCATCTATTGTCGGGTCCTCAGCGTCACTATAGATCGGACAGAGAAAAACACCTGCAGTTCTATCGTTTACCTAACGTAGTGACTGACCAGGGTGAACAGACAGAGCGATTATCAAAGGAAAGGAGGCGACAGACAAGGCGACAGAGGTGGAAAGACGATGTTCATATTTTAATCTTTGCAAAACGTGAATAATAATAAGCGATATACTCATACTTAAACCGACCTTTGCCATCACAATATGCTTGTCTCCAATTTTCTCGTACCAGCCACAAACTGGTTGTTGCCTCCAGACCTTTAGAGCTCTGAAGGTCTTGTGCTGTATCAGGGCTTGGGGAGAAGACCAGGTAGTTGACAATATCAGGATCGCTTACAGCAGCAGAATCGACAAATCGCCACTGTCACTGAACAAACTTGAATCATCTCATATGGATCTTCTTGCCCAATTAATTTGAATTTGTTCATATAACGCTCCTTTTCTTTGGCCTCCAACTTATCTCTGTACAGCTGGTCAACTGTGTCAGAAGTTTTGGATTCCGATGATCAAAGTTTTATCGCGAAATTTTGAGTTTTTCTGCACGGTTGATTTATAAGCGTATTTAATTTGAGTGAGCAATATCTCCAACATGACCACACATCTGGGTCAAGATCGGATTTTTCGAGTCAGTGAAAATGTTCTATATTAGAAAACATTGTTTTTTGTGAGCTTTAAGCCATGTTCTAACATTGTTACCCCCTCAAAAACATACCTGCAGTTAAAAGTGCATTGTGTAATTTTTCTGGCAGAGGTTCCGTCAGATTTTATCGCTTTGTCGGGAATGAATTCACAGTATGGCAATAAACGTGTCTAACATCATGGAGACCAAATCAGACCTTGGTTATGTTTTATGTTCTAGATATTTTTGAGAAATAAAACCACCTGTAATTGTATAAATGTAAGGCAGAATTGTTTAGTGTCATCCTGTGGAACATTCCAGGCAGAGTTATGACGTACCATAAAATTTTGAACCTTCATTAAAGAAGGAGTCAATTTTATTGTTTTCAAAATGCTATACAGTGGTACCTCACCTTACGAAATTAATTCGTTCCAGAAGTGCCTTTCGTAACGTGAAAAATTCGTAAGTTGAGTAGCTATTTCAATGGAAAAAGCCTGATTCGTTCCAAGGCCCCGATCCAAGTTTTTTTTTTTTATAGTGTAACTTTTTTTATAGTGTGGTCTGGACCTGCTCTAGACCTGCCAGGCACAGAGCCCCAGACATCCAGGGACCCAGGGGGACACTGCCAGCCCGCCTTAAGAGCTCCCTAAGCGGGCATGGGTCCGGGGATTGTCCCGGTCACCGGCCTGGAGGTCTTGAAGAGGCCGACCTCACGGTTCTATCCAGGCCGCTCTGTGAGCACCTTACGCGGGCAGGTCTGGAGCGGGTCTGGACCGCCGCGGCTCTTGCGTGCGAGCGGCGGCTCGCCTCGGCTGTGGCTCGAGGCGAGACCAGGGGGTGGACGCGCGCGCGGCGCTTTGGTCCACCTGGTCTAGTCCTGGTTTAGTCCAGACCACTGCGGCTCCTCCTGGTTTAGTCCAGGTTTAGTCCTGGTTTAGTCCAGACCACCGCGGCTCCTCTAGACCTCCTCTAGACCTGGTCAGGTCTAGAGGAGGTCTAGACCACCGCGGCCCTTGCATGGGTCTCGTTCATGCGCTCAGACTGCGTGCTGTCCTACTCGCTGCTCCCCTCAGCTGTGACTCGAAACAAAACCAGGAAATAGGCGCTTTAATCCACCTGGTCTAGTCCTGGTTTGGTCCTGGTTTGGTCCGGGTTTGGTCCTGGTTTGGTCCAGGTTTAGTCCTGGTCCAGTTCAGGTTTAGACCTTGGTCTAGACCTGCTGTCAGCCCCGCGCCGGGTCATGCTGCGCTATCACACATGTCCGTGCGCAGTTTTCTCCCCCCTCCCGCTTCCCCCCACACTTCACTATTGATACGTTTTGTTGGGAATCTGTGGGGGTTTGGGGGTTTGAACGGGGGACAGGTGTGAGAGGGGTTTGAATCCAGTCTGAGAAAAGCGTATAAAGTGTGTGGCTGAGCGCGCATTATTTGAATTTTTTTGATTTTGCGTTTCGTAACTTGAATTTTCTTTCGTATCTAGAGACCAAAATTTACCGTGAAGGCGTTTCGTAACTTGAAATTTTCATTTGTTGGGTCATTCGTAAGGTGAGGTACCACTGTATTTGCAGAAAACATATTACGTATTAATTTTTTAGAAGATTCCCCTTCATTTTTGGGGCTCTGAGTCTCTGCTTCTTTTGCTACCTGGGCAAAATCACTCCCCCTTCAGAGCGAACACAATCAGCTAATGAAACTACTGCACATCACTTCAGATTTGGCATGTTGTTGTGTTGAGTTTTGCATCATGTTTTTGGATATTTATGGAGAAATGTCGTGGGAGCGTGGATATAGACCTGTAAAGAGGGTTTGAAAAGTGCCCAGGAGAGATCGCTAAAATACTCAAACATGAACGACAGCTAAAACCTCTTCAGGCATGTTTTTGACAAGAGAACAACATTATACTGTGGTAGAAAGCTTTAAAAAATTGATTTAGCGCAATACCCCCTCTTTAAACACAGTCTAACCTTTGCTTTATGCTGTTGTTGCCGGTGGATTACAGGTCTTTTATTATGAGCGCCTCAAAGCTCCTGTGTTAAATCACGGTTAACCTTCGGCGCAAAAGGCATTGCTCTTTCTGTCGCCAGAACAGTAAAGCCTCTGCTGGAGTTAGTCTGTGAGTTTGTGGGGCCAGTGTGAGAACCTTCACAGCATTACATGTGTGTCCTTTCGCTCCTCTGCACAGATTTACATTAGAGCTCCCACCGGGGAAGGGGTAACTGTTTTTGGAGCAACATAACTGGAGGGCACTGTTGACTGAACACAGGAATACAGGAGTTGCCGTGTTAGTTTCTCTATAGCAACTTTGGGGTCCTTATTTTTTGTTTGCGGATTTGTCCAAATGGGGACGTCCATCAGAGGATCACAGTCATGGAACACATTACCTGCTCATGTCAGGAACTGTGGGTCCTTCTCAACCTTCAAAAACACAAAACATACAAAAAAAAACAAAAAATTTTCACAGTCAACGCTGTTTTTGAGAACAAGGAGGAGCTGTTTCAGTGTTTTGAGTGTTTTTCATGAAATCCTGTCTCATGTGGATGTCTTAAGCTTAATGCAATGAATTAATTAATCGTTGCATTTATACAGTGCCCTTCATGACACCCAAAGCACTTTACAGTTCATTGTTCATTCACTCCACACTTGGTGGTGGTGAGATACTTTCTGTAGCTAGCCTGGGAATTCCCAGGCCGCTTCCGTTCGTTTCGAACTGGAAGGCGGCCTGGAAACTCGTCCAAGCGAGAGTCCCAGATTTAGGGCCCCAATCAGAGAGCGGGGGAGGTGTGGCAAGACGGTGATGCGTACTACATGACAAACGGAAGCTTGTAGTTTGAACTGACAACTGACATGATTGGCTATGGACTTACGTATACGCTCAATGATAGACATTCATAACGCCCAATAAACGGCCGTTGGCAATCGCTAACCACACCTCCGCTACGGGATTTTTCGAAGCGAGTTTCCAGACCCATATCTCACTTGTGATATGGTCAGGTGTTAACCAGACTATTCTGTAGCCACAGCTGCCCTGGGGCAGACTGACAGAAGCGAGGCTGCTAATCGGCCCCTCCGACCACCACCAACACTCACATCACTTTCATACTAGGCAATGTGGGTGAAGTGTCTTGCCTAAAGACACAACAGTAGGTTTTACTCCTGGCGCCCCCCGGTGGCACCTGGAATTCCCAGTGGTTTCCCGTCCAAGTACTACCCAGGCCCGGCCTGCTTAGCTTCTGAGATCTGATGAGATCAGGCTTTGACAAGCCATTATGGCTTAAGCTGCAGAAGAACACTGACATCCACATCACACACATCACCACATCTTTTCTCGTTTGGCTCTTGGCGAGGGCTTTTTCTCTCCTCTCCTGCCCCTTGTCTTCCCTGCTTTGCTTCTTTGTCTTGTGTGGTCTAGTGTCTTATACTTTTGAGAGACTCTCTCTGCTCTGCTCTTCCAAACCTAAATTAACTATGAATGTGATAAATTTGTCTCTCAACGCAGTTGACACCTTTTTTACAACTAGGAACGCAGGTTCAGGGGGAACCTCAGTACGCATGCGCAAACTTCTAAAACAACTGGCTGACATCTCCGGTTGTAAAAGTGCAGGTCTCAACATGTGCCTCCAGACCTGTGTAGAAGGGCAAAACAAATCAAGTTAAGGGAATCAAAAGAGTGTCGTAAAGGACACCGTGACTACAACCATGTTTCAAACAGACAGAAGTGAAGGGAAAATAGGATTATTTGGATATTATTTATTATTTGGACCACTGCTTGCATTGATTGCCCTCAGCGCGCGCCACTGATGGATTGTATATTTACAATGTTTCATTTGACCTTCTTAGAGACTCTTCATTGTACTGATGAGGAGCAGAGCAGTGGACCTCGGCCAGGGAAGAGGCATTGAATGCTTAATCTGGAGGACCGTGGCAGAATTGCTCAAGAGGTGAGTAAATGCTTGGAACTAATTTATTTATTCATTGTATTGCTGGGTTTCAGGCTACATCACAGCATCCTATATGCCAATCATTTTTAAGAGATGGGGACAGCTAAAATTAATATTGTTAAAACAGTTAAATTGTTATTTTGTTGTAATATATGGATTTATATGAAGTGGTTATTTAATAGTAATTATCAGGTTAAAACTTTTTTGATTGTAAATGTAGTAGGAAAAACTGGCTCTTGCCCCGACTGGCAGTTTGACATCACCACATTCTGAAAATACTGGTTACTTAAAATAACTTCTTGACTCAGGAATCCTGAGAAACACCACATTAAAACTACCTGCACATTATCATGTTATTATTGCACATCACCATGATTTACTTCTTGATCTCGTTTTATGTTATATATTTTACAATTTCTAACCATTAGTGATACTAGAAGTTAGTATTTAGTATTTAGTATTAAAGGACAAGTAAAGTTTTTACAATCTGGACCTTATTTCGGTGATAAAACAACGTCATTTACTCACCCATTGTACTTTGGTGTAATTTGGAGTATTTCCGGAGATCTCGGAGTTGGGCTATATCCATTTAACGTGAGTGGTCGGGGCACGCTTGCCTGGTTTACACCAGACCATATCACAACTGATATATGGTCTGGGAGCCACCTTCGAAATACTATCTTGTAGCGGAGGTGTGGTTTACAATCGCCAACGGCCGTTTATTGGGCTTTAGGAATGTCTATCATTTGGCGTATACGTAGCCCATAGCCAATCATGTCAGTTGTCAGTTCAAACTACAAGTTTCCGTTTGCTGCGTAGTACACGTCACCGTCTTTCCACCCCTTCCCGCTCTCTGATTGGCTCCCAAAATCAGGAGAGCTCGCTTAGCCTAGTTGCCTGTCTTTCAGATCGGAACAAACGAAAGAAGCCTGGGATTCCCAGGTTAGGGGCACGCTGTTGCAGTCATCAAATAACACAAACTTTGTCACTTTTGAAATGAGAAAAGTTCAATGTGCTACTTTACACTTTCGTTTGAGTCAAAAGTGACCTGTAACCAGAGATCCAGTCATGGTTCCGATTGGATGACGTCATCAACGGGGGCCGTACGCATTCATACCTGATTTGCAGATAAGACGACGCTCTCAGCTCTCGGTTACAGTCATAAAGAAGCTAAGGAATAATAAAAAGAAAACATCTCCGTTTGAGAAAATGGTGTGAACATGCATTTATCCCGGTTGTGAAAACAAAATGACAGCTTGGATGAAGTTGAGTTTTCACTGGCTTCTTCATCACAATCCGGAGTTATTGAAGCTGTGGCTTGTTCCTTTTAGAAAGGACCCAAACATGAAAGGCAAAGCTGTAAGACGTTTGGACCATCGTGTTTGCAGTACCCACTTCAGCTCGGACGATTTTTTTACCAGCAAAGGAAAAGAAAGAAGGCCAGCGGATTCAGCGCACGATGTGATACCGATGGCTGTTCTCTGGTGCACTGCTCCTTAAACTGCCTTCTTTCTAATACCTCCTCATCCGTATACTCAGGCTCAGAACAATAGGGACGGCCATCATACTGAAATAAGTCCTCTTCAGTCTCGAAGTCCGAATCTTCAGCCATGTCTCGCTCACAACAGAGCATCTTCTAAGTAAAGTAGCGGAATGAATGAATGCGCACGGCCGTCGTTGATGACGTCATCCAATCGGAACCATGGCTGGATCTCTGGTTACAGGCCACTTTTGACTCAAACAAAAGTGTAGACTAGTGTAACAAACGTGTAGAAAAGTGTAACACATTGAACTTTTCTCATGTGAAAAGCGATAAAGTTTGTGTTATTTGGTGACTGCAACATCGCCCAACTCTGAAATCTCCGGAAATACTCCAAATGACACCAGAGTACAATGTGTAAGTGAATGACGTTGTTTTATCACCGAAATGAGGTCCAGATTGTAAAAACGTTACTTGTCCTTTAAATGTTGTACAATATTGCTGAGGCGTTTGTGAATTTTGTTCATTGGCCAAAATTATTAATATATATATTTTTCTGATTCTAACTACTAATAAATAAATAAAACAAATAAATAAATACATAAATAAATAGCAATAACGAAAATTAACATTATAATACAGAAAGTGCTAATATAAGAGAATACATCTTTAAAATAAATTCTCTGAAAAAGTCACCAGCTGCCACTGAATCGGCATGGCCACTGGAGAAAGCACACAATTTGACTGTTTTTAACACAAAGGTGCAAATGTACCTAGCTTACACTAATATTGCCAACACCACTAAAACACCATTCACGTTTGAACAGCAAAAGGTTGATTCCGTGTTTAGTTCAACTTTAAAAGGACAGTGTGTAAGGTTTTTACCCGTTAATTACTGAAATTGAAGATATCCATTCAAAAATACATTGTTTTCCAAGCCTTTTCACTTCCATCATGAAATCAAAGTATTCTTTTGGACTTAGATATAGTCACATAAAAGGGGGATCTTCCCCATGCAGAGGCAGCCATTTTGAATACGAGAGCCGCAGAAGGACATTTGGGCTCCGCCTTCGCCTTCGGCAAGGCTCGTGGTTTTGGGTAAACAACACAAGCATGCTGCCGGATCATACGCGTAATGGATCTAACACGTGTTTTGGACTAAATTGTTTTACTGGATTTTATTCGCTGGATCCTTACGGACAAATTCAGACCAAGTTTATGGTGAAATACAGAGTTTGACCTGTGCAAAGCATTCTAAGGTAAGCTAACCTCGTTTTGTGCTTTTCCGTATAAAAGCCCCATGTGCTCGGGGAGTGATTGTTTTGCAGGGAAATGAATTGCATAGTCATAGACTGTAAGGTTTCATTTGATGTGTAGAGTGTCATGGTACATGATCGGGAATGTGTGTTTTCATGAAAAAAGAAAAAAAATTAAATAACCGGGACAGCGTTTTATTTATACAGTAGCGGCGCGCGGCTCGTGCCGTAGCTAAAACAGAAAGTGCAATAGCACCATCCACCTATGCGCCACGAATCCTACACACTGGGGCTTTAAATGTTGTACAATATTGCTGAGGCGTTTGTGAATTTTGTTCACTGGCCAAAATTATTAATATATATATTTTTTCTGATTCTAACTACTACTAAATAAACAATAAAAATAAATAAATAAATAAATAAATAAATAACAATAACGAAAAAAAATCTACTACAATACAGAAAGTGCTAACAGAAGAGAATACATCTTTGAAATAAATTCTCTGACTTTTTCTTTAAAGAAAAAGTCACCAGGTGCCTGAATCGGCATGGCCACTGGAGAAAGCACACAATTTGACTGTTTTTAACACAAAGGTGCAAATGTACCTAGCTTACACTAATATTGCCAACACCACTAAAACACCATTCACGTTTGAACAGCAAAAGGTTGATTCCGTGTTTAGTTCAACTTTAAGATCAACTTTAAGGTTAATAGAGGCTGAGTTGTAGCTGTTTGACATTTACTGTACGCACAAGTCTAACAAGTCTTGCCTTGCACTTCAGAATTTCGTCCATAAATCACTTTTTCCACACTGTGTTCAGATACTCATGTGGCCACAGCTGCCCTGGGGTAGACCTCCAACCGCCACCAACACTCACACACCACATTCATACTGGGCAAGGGGGGTAAAGTGTCATGCCTAAGGACACAACAACAGTCTGCCTTAGAGAAGGGTTGTACCAATACAGACACTGGTATCGGCAAATGCTCAGCTCCCGCACATTTTTCAGGTATCGGCGAGTACTCAGACCAAATCACCGATCCAATACCACTCTGTATTTTCCACAGTGAGGACCTGTAGAATGCTACCGCTAAAACCGCAGACACTTAAAACACGCTGATAATGACAAAAAAGACATTTGTGTTGAATCTTTGATACCTTCATTTGTTCATCTGTATCTGATCTTTTAATGACAGTCTGAACGACACAGATTCAGTTTTTTCAAATGCGACTCAGGCCACTTGGATATGTGGTCCTAAAACCGATACATATCCGATCTTTTGAAATGCGACTTCAGTCTGAACGGCCAGGTTGCGTTCATCCAACCTACACGTCATCAACAAGCGAGAGTGGTACAAGTAGGCGCTCACAAATGTACACAAACGTTCTTCTCATCATACAATTGTGTATGTAGTCCATGTCAGTTAAGCGGCGAAGCACATAGCAATCCCACCACTCTCAGCACCAACACGTTCCTTTCTACGGACGTTGCTGCCACTGCCCCACAAAACACCAAAGCCAAAAATCAATCAATCTTCTCAATCTCATCCTTTAAAGATCCCATGACATGGTACTTCTTGATGCTTTTATATCAAATACTGTAAATGAATCCTTCTTCAAAATCAATACTCAGTGCAAGAGAAACAGAGATAAGATGAGAAAGAGTCATAAATGTCACTCTAGAACACTCCATTATGGGCGTTGTTGCTTGAATGCAAATGAGGAGGACAGAGCTGGCCTATAGTAGGGGGTGGGGGCATGGCCAAGCTCTCCGCTCCGCTCTGTGACCCACTTCCGTGTTTTTGCACGGGGGGAGAGATGAGAAGCGTTCCATTGAAAAATAAACACATTTCCACAGAAAATAAAATTAAGCCACTGCTGTTTCAGATATCCACAGGCTCAGATAAAGGACTTCCGAGCCTAGAAACACTCCAGGCAAATAAAAAAACGTATTTCGCATTGCGTAGCTCCTCCGCAGTCCAAACTCTCTGGGCGTGATTTACAGAGACGCTGAGTACAGACAGACGGGGGTGGAACTGCATTTGCATTTCTTTTTTCGAGCTGACGTCAATAAGGTGCCTTGTTCAAAATCGCCCGTTTGAGCTCCGATTTTTTCTAACGCAGAAAAGGATCGCAAATGCACAGTTTAGACATTTCGCAACTCACATTAACGTTCAAAAACCTCAGAAAGTGAAAATTTCATGCCATGGGACCTTTAAAGAAATAAGTTGTACATGTTCTGGCTCTGGTACAACAGCAACTTTAAAATCTCCAGGCGCTCAATGCTCATGTCCATGTTTAGGCGACTTCCGTAAACACTGAGCACACTCGCTGCATGTGACGGCGTCGTGTCCTCCAAGGCGCATGCGGGACACATTTGGGGTGTTTAAAGTTCACACTGGAGATCACATATAAGTCGTATTTAATTGGAAATGTGAACGACCTCGCCAAAAAAAAATCGGATTTCACAAAAAAATTCCAAATTGAGCTTTAAGCCCTGCAGTCTGAACATAGCCTTAGTTCTCAAAATCTAATTTATTCTTCTAGATTTTCTTTTGAGATAGCATTTTTGATTATTGATTTATTGCTCTTGCACTGTAACAATTGATTACTTGGTCTACGTCTTGACACTATGTGGTATCGGACTTGTATCAGTATTCGCGAGTACACTTCGTATCAGATTGGTATCAGAACAACACTACCTTAGAGCCACTACTGAGGCACTGAGGCACCCGCGTCCCACCCCAGTACAAACCAGGCCTAATGCTGCTTTGCTTCGAGGTAAAATGAGATTAGGCATTGGCGAGGAGGTTTTGCCACAAGCTTAATATTTATACAGTGGAACATGCCTGAAGATGAACACATACACCCCTTCCAAAAACATGTTTACAGTTGGCTTGCAAAAATGTGAATTAGTTTATGTAACCTGACATGGAGTAGCTACAGAGGCCAGTAAGAAAAACGTGAAAAGTAAAGGTAGTCCATTTTAATTGGTTTGCAACGGTCCCAAATCCAAGTTTTCTGAACATCCTAATAATTCACCACAGTGAGTTTTTAAGCAACAACTTTCAGAGGCCAGAGCTGTCGTGGTCATGCTAACAACAACTAACAGCTAACAACGCATTTTCTGATTACAGTGGTACCTCACCTTACAAAAGCCTCAACAAACGAAAATTTCAAGTTACGAAACGCCTTCACGTTAAATTTTGGTCTCTAGATACGAAAGAAAATTCAAGTTACGAAACGCGAAATCTCAAAAATTCAAATAATGCGCGCTCAGCCACACACATACGCTTTTCTCAGACTGGATTTAAACTTTTCTCACATTTGTCTCTCGTTTAAACACTCAAACTTTCATAGATTTTCAACAAAATTATTAATAGTGAAGTGTGGGGGGAAGGGGGAGGGGGGAGAAGACTGCGCACAGACACGTGTGATAGCGCAGCATGACCCGGTGCGGGGTCTAGACCTGGACTAAACCAGGATTGGACCAGGATTAAACCTGGACTAAACCAGGACTAAACCTGGACTAAACCTGGACTAAACCAGGACTAGACCAGGACTAGACCAGGTGGATTAAAGCGCCGCGCGCGGGTCTATTTCCTGGTTTCGTTTCGAGTCACGGCTGAGGCGAGCAGCGAGGGGGACCGCACGCAGTCTGAGCGCATGAACGAACGCATGCAAGAGCTGCGGTAGTCTCGACCTGGTCTAGACCAGGTTTAGTCCTGGTTTAGTCCAGGTTTAGTCCTGGTCCAGAGGTCTAGAGGAGGCACGGTTTGAGCACGGGTCTCGTTCATGCGCTCAGACTGCGTGCGGTCCCCCTCGCTGCTCGCCTCAGCCGTGACTCGAAACGAAACCAGGAAATAGACCCGCACGCGGCGCTTTAATCCACCTGGTCTAGTCCTGGTTTAGTCCAGGTTTAGTCCAGGTTTAGACCTTGGTCTAGACCTGGTATAGTCCAGGTTTAGTCCTGGGTCTACAGTCTCTACGCAGAACACAATGTTACACTATAAAAAAAGTTACACTATAAAAAAAAAAAAAAACTTGGATCGGGGCGTTGGAACGAATCAGGCTTTTTCCATTGAAATAGCTACTCAACTTACGAAAAATTCACGTTACGAAACCACTTCTGGAACAAATTAATTTCGTAAGGTGAGGTACCACTGTACTGCACACTTGGACATTGGAGGTATTTTGACCTCAAGAGCTGCTAATGCAATGTGTCAGTATTGGACATGACACATTTTGCTCAAATACAGAAAGAAATCGGACACAGTACGTTTAAAAGTTTAGCTTCTTTTGTCATTCTGGTGTTGCTTGTATTGGGCTAAATTTCACTTGCTTGGTCACTGGTTTCTCTTATCAAATCTGGCAACCTTGCACACAGTCGGAACACTGCAGGGACACGAGCGAGACAAAGCATCCCAGGAATTAGAACACCCGGGAGGACAAGCTGTTGGAGGGAATTGAATTGGGTGTTAACTCAGGCTAATGCTATAGGGGCTGAACACTAAATCAAGATGCACGGCTATGGGATTTGTGGACAGGGATAACGCAGAGGACAGCTGGAGGACGAGGACAGGCGTAAGAGTGGTAAAAAAGTGCACACTTTTTATAGTGGAACTGGTAATGCATGCTTTTTTCACTCAATAAATTACAACGATATACCCATTTTATGCAGTCTTGTGAATTCTTTTTTCAACATGTTTTTGGTCACCTTGGGATAAGTGTTTCACATTTTCTAATTTGAAATGTCTGCATTCAGAAAGTGCAGACTACAGCTCCGCTCCCAAAGAGGCATTTAGCCGTGGGAGTGCCCTCTGCTGTCAGCAACGGGAATGAACAATGGCAAAGTGAATGAATGAATGACTTTTCCTCTGTTAATGCTACACTGATAGAGTCATGTGTTCGTTGTGAACACAGTTTGACTGTAGAGTGAGTTTGTTGATGGTTTATGGGCTTAAAATCTGAACAGAAGCCTGGATTATGCCTGTGATGCAACAGTCTGGGCAGAATGGAAATGGAGCATTTTTTAATGCTCAAAGAAGATTACTTTTGATTAATGGATTAATGACACAAGCAAGAATGAGGCAAAAATACAACTCCAGCTATGTTCTAGATCAGTGGATACCAGAAAAAAAAAAAAAAAGTGAATGATTATAATTAGGGGTACATTTCACTTCAATAAAAAGTGAAATAACTTTTTACAACCAAATACAATAAAATCAAATGTAAGAAATTATGGCCCAAAAAAGATCCAGATTACCAAATTATGTGGAAGACATGTCAACTGGGTAACGTTACCACATGATTTAAAGGTCCCATGGCATGAAATTTTCACTTTCTGAGGTTTTTGAATGTTAATGTGAGCTCCCCTACCCTGTTTAGGGCCCCCCCCCCATGGTTAAAAGTTGTGAAATGTCTAAACTGAGCATTTGCGATCCTTTTCTGCGTTACAAAAAATCAGAGCTCAAACGGGCGATTTTGAACAAGGCACCTTGTTGACGTCAGATCGAAAAAAGAAATGCAAATGCAGTTCCACCCCCGTCTGTCTGTACTCAGCGTCTCTGTAAATCACGCCCAGAGAGTTTGGACTGCGAATGCGCTAGGCAATGCGAAATGCGTTTTTTTATTTGCCTGGAGGCACGTCCGAGTGTTTCTAGGCTCGGAAGTCCTTTATCTGAGCCTCTGGACCTTTGAACAGCAGTGGTTTAATTTTATTTTATGTGGAAATGTGTTTATTTTTCTAATCTCTATTTTTCTAAGCTTCTAATCTCTCCCCCTGTGCAAAAACACGGAAATGGATCAGCTGAGAGCTGAGAGCGGAGAGTTTGGCCACGCCCCCACCCTCTACTATAGGCCAGCTCTTTTCTCCTCATTTGCATTCAAGCAACAATGCCCATTATGGCCTGTTCAGAGAGATAAAAATTACTCTTTCTCATCTTAGTATCTCTGTTTCTCATGCACTGAGTGTTGATTTTGAAGAAGGATTCATTTACAGTATTAGGGAACCATTAAGGGCCATATAAAAGCATCAAGAAGTACCATGTCATGGGATCTTTAAAACTGAGTAGCCAAAAAAGATGGCTGCAGGGATTAACACAAGCTGAGAACGACTCCCAGTCGTCCCACTTTATATTGTATTCTACGAGAAATGCCCTCCATTCTAAGGTTGATTTAACCAAAGGACATCCACATCGGTGGAAAAGTGGAGGTGAAACTTTACGCAGATGCACGCAAGTATTTTGAGAAGAGGAGACACCGAGGTTGTAACCATTGTTAGCCACTATGCCCAAGAGGGGATCCAAATACTTTCGTGAGCAGCTGCCGACGCTTCAAGGAGATTATTAAAGCACTGGACCCAGATATGTTTTACCAAGTCGAATTTACTGCAGTAATTATTCTCTAAATTATTAGGGAATTGGGTTAACACCTAGTCATGCATGAAAAAAATAAATAAAATACTGTCAAATACTGTGACACCGGTATAATTTTGAAAAATACCATGATATCAAATTTTGGTCATACCGCCCAGCTCTAGATGTAGTGGTGCAACAGAATTCAGTTATGACAAAGTTTATTTTAGGGGTAATGAAAATGAGAGAACTAATAAAATGTGTAATGAACACTTCCAGACCTCATGGATTATTAATCTAAAGACAATGAATTTGGAATAATTAGTTACTGCATGGCCTTGCAGATAATAGAAGAAACTTATATTTATGTGACAAGACATTTTTTGCCTTCAAGAAACTCAATAAGTACAGACAAAGAAAAGTATAAAAAGTAAAAAGTGGTCCTATTTTCTTTTCACATGGCGACAGTCACTCAAAAGGTGTTATGATACTGATAAAGAAGCATTTTAAAGGAAAATTAACGTTTTTTTACAATCTGAGCCTTCTTTCGGCAATAAAACAAGTAGTTTTACTCACCCATAGCAGTTTGGTGTCAATTGGAGCAGTATCGCAGAAGTTATGTTGGAGCCGTTCTGTTCTACTAATGATCCCGTATCCGTTAGCGTGAGTGCTCGGGGCATTACTTTGCGGTGTTCAAATAACACAAACTTTAGCACTTTTCAAATCACAGAAGATCGCTGTGTCAGGGTAGACTTTTAGTGGATTCCAAAACGGCCTGAAACCCGATATCGCAACAGAAAAGTAAAGTTCAGAGCAGTGTTAGCTTCTTTCGGACTAGCGGTGTTTATAAAACAGCTGAGTTCACGCATGCGCACTGTCCTCTCTGATGACGTCATCAAATGAAACTATAGCTGCATATCGGGTTTCAGGCCATTTTGGAATCCACTAAAAGTCTACCCTGACACAGCGATCTTCTGTGATTTGAAAAGTGATAAAGTTTGTGTTATTTGGACACCGCAAAGTAATGCCCCGAGCATATGATACGAGCACCATGTTAACGGATACGGGATCATTAGTAGAACAGAACGGCTCCCAATTGACACCAAAGTGCTATGGGTGAGTAAAACTACTTGTTTTATTGCCAAAAGAAGGCTCAGATTGTAAAAAAACGTTACTTTTCCTTTAAATTCCAATTAGGATCAGTGGAAAAGGATCCACAAGGACGCTGGCTTATTCTCAGTTTAACAATTCAGGGACAAAAAATGTGTTTGATGAATCTGTATGGGCCAAATGTAGATGAATCTTTTATTTTTTATTTTTTATTTTTTTGATAGGATAGGTAATAAGTTATTGAACAACAGGGGGAAATGATAATATTAGGAGAGTTTAATGTTGCCTTAGGGGCCGTTTAGACGAGGACGATTGAGACTGAAAACGACAAAATATTCTATCGGAAGTGTCTTTCGTTCCTTCCTTCCTTCCAGAGTGTGGAGTTCTGAAGACGGCCCGGGTCGCGTCTCCGTCTAAACGGCAAGAAGCGCAAAACATGTTCACGCCGCATACACCTGACCTGATGCGCTGTAAAAACAATAACAATACATCGCAGGTGACAGAGGCGAGTTTGGGGAAGACCGGGCAGAACCAGTCAGTGGTGGGACAATTTTGAGAATGGATTAGTTGATGACAGTGCTTGGGTGGAAAACTTCAGAATGACTAAACAAGCTCTTGTTGCATTAAGCGAAGAGCTCCGACCCTACATCGAGGGCGAAACAACCGTAATGAGAGCCCCTGTCGGTGTCCTGAAAAAGGTAGCTCTGACATTATATTAGCGGCCTGGCATGCATATTCAATTGAATTCGCCCACTTTTGCGTCTTCGTATAAACAAACATTTCCTGTTGAGAACGCTCGTCTAAACGCGGATAAAAAATTGAAGACGAGACGCCACTTTTGCGTCTTCTGTTTTGATCGTCGCCGTATAAACGTAGCCTTAGATAAAACATTAGACCGAAAAGGAAATACTTCAAGTTACCATCCTCAGTCTTTACAAAAGATACGTAACATTATGGATGCATTTGATTTAACTGATATATGGAGATTAAAAAACCTTAAATCAACAAGGTATACACGGAGAAGACAGAATCAGCAAATAAAGTCGTATTGATTATTTTCTGATATCATTCTTCATGATAAATAAAGTTGCAGCCATATCAATTGAAGACAAATTACGTTCATATCATAATTGTATAGGGTTAAATTTTGTAACTGAAGAAAGTATATGTGGACATGGATATTGGAAATTCAATCAAATGCTACTACAGGATGAATTTATTGGAAAAAACTTTTCAAGTTTCATTCATGATTTTGTTAAATATAATGAAAGTTCTTCAAAGCTCCTTATAGAATGGGAAGAGCTTAAATGTAGCTTTAGGGAATTTGCTATTGCCTATTTTTCATGGAAAAAGAAATTTAAAGTAGAAGAATGAGACTTAAAGGAGATTGAAGAAGAAGAATATAGATTCAACAAATGAGCAACTTAATATCCTAAAAGCTAAGCAAGAGGAGTTTTCTGATTTGGTAGAAAATAGTTTCAGAAAAAGCTATGACTTCAAAAGGGCAAAAATATCTACATAATCTACAGTATTAAAATAAATTGAAAATTACTATTAGAATATTTTCTCACATCAGGTAACTCCTCTTGAGGCTGAGGATTTCTTCCCAAAGAATTTTGGTGGAAAAAATTGAGCGAAGCAGAAAAACATCTATGTGAAGTCCTTATATGCGAGGAGCAACTTTTGAAAGCTGTCATGTCTTTTCAACAAGGAAAAACTCCAGGAATACACGGAACACCTATTGAGTTTTATCATTTTTCAAATAAATCAAGAAACCATCACACTTGAGCTTTAATTACTCATATAGAATGGGGTTTATGACTGACCCTCCGTCTGCTCCCCTCTGGTAGACGATACAGGAGCCTGCCAGCACACACAAAAACACTCAAAGACAGATATTACCCCCAAGCTGTCAGACTACTGAACTCTGGATAATACTCTAAATAATACTGAACTCTCAATGTGTTAGTCTGCTAACACATATACTAAAAATACTGCACTAAACTACTTTCCATTATGCAGAATATGTTTACTGCTGCTGCTCTGTATGAATGTATCATGTTTGTCACTACCTCACTGTAAACTACTGTTACCTGTGCAATAATCTGTGCAGTACTGTAATGGAAATCTTACAATAATCATGCATATAATCAGATATATATGTAATGTTTAAGTTGGTTCTGATGATTCTTAAAGGTCCCATGGCGTGAAATGTTCACTTTCTGAGGTTTTTGAATGTGAGCTCCCCTACCCTGTTTAGCCCCCCCCCCCATGGTTAAAAGTTGTGAAATGTCTAAACTGAGCATTTGCGATCCTTTTCTGCGTTAGAAAAAATCAGAGCTCAAACGGGCGATTTTGAACAAGGAAACTTATTGACGTCAGCTCGAAAAAAGAAATGCAAATGCAGTTCCACCCCCGTCTGTCTGTACTCAGCGTCTCTGTAAATCACGCCCAGAGAGTTTGGACTGCGGAGGAGCTACGCAATGCGAAATGCATTTTTTTATTTGCCTGGAGGAACTTGCGAGTGTTTCTAGGCTCGGAAGTCCTTTATCTGAGCCTGTGGATATCTGAAACAGCAGTGGTTTAATTTTATTTTCTGTGGAAATGTGTTTATTTTTCAATGTAACGCTTCTCATCTCTCCCTCCGTGCAAAAACACGGAAGTGGGTCAGAGCTCACAGGCACAGCTGAAAAGGAAAGAGTGGAGAGTTTGGCCACGCCCCCACCCCCTACTATAGACCATCTCTGTCCTCCTCATTTGCATTCAAGCAACAACGCCCATAATGGAGTGTTCCAGAGTGACATTTATGACTCTTTCTCATCTTATCTCTGTTTCTCATGCACTGAGTGTTGATTTTGAAGAAGGATTCATTTACAGTATTAGGGAACCATTAAGGAGCCATATAAAAGCATCAAGAAGTACCATGTCATGGGACCTTTAATGAAATGGAGTGTCAATCTTGACACCAAAATCTAGCTAAGGCTTTAGGCCTTTGTTACACGTGTGGTAAATTTCCACTGGCCTCTAAAGTTGTTATTGTACCTGTGAAGGAGCCAGCCTTGAGCTGACTTGTTATTGTTATGTTAAATATTATGTCTTGATTATGCATGTACGCATTTGCTCATGCCCCCCCGTGGGGTATAAGAACATGCTATGTTTTGTTATGAAGACAGATCTAGGGACAGAGACTGCTGTCAGGGAGAGTTTGTGATTGTGCGCACAGTTGCTTTTAATAAATTAACTCTTTGATTCAAGACAACTTTCCAGTTTTATTTTCTTAGAATAGAAATTCCACAACAGTACTTATACCATATTATGTGAAATACGAAATCCACATGCAACACTTATACTACACTATATTATGTGCAATCTGTCAAATACTGTGAAATACTACTTACACCTTATTTAATCCTACCTGCACCTTTGTACATTGTACTTTGTATGTTTATTACATTTTATTACATATTTTTATTATATTGTTTACTTCTTCCCCTGCACTTTTTGCAACACTTTTTTTTTACCATGTACTATTATTGCATGTTTTTAGTACTTCTGACTATCTTAGCAAGTCAATGGTTCTTCTGATCCTAAGCATTTCATTGCATTGTTGACCCTGTGTTGATCCTACATATGGACAAATAAACAATCTTGAATTTTGAATCTTGAAAAGAATGTCTTATTTCACTGTTATTGAAACAAGAATCTAATGGCCAGTATAAAGACCCTGTGTATTAAACAACTGGATGGTTAACACTCATAACAGTGTTATGATGCAAAGATACTGGTTAAATGTTTAGCTCTAAGACTTTGATTTTAGACTCCAGTCAGTCAGGTCAGTCCATTTAGACTTTGACTAAGATTTTACCAAACCTCATTCACCAGGATCAATGTGGCTTCTTACATGGTACAAATATTGGTAACAACATCAGACAGCTGCTCGAAATGATTGAAAATTATAAAACAGAATAAAAAGGGACTCATTTTTGGTGCAGATCTAGAAAGGGCATTTGATCAGATAAATCTAGATTTTTATATGTAAAGTCAACTTTGGTGACTGATAAATTGGGTTAAAACATTGTATAATAAAACAAATAGCAGGATTATTAATAATGGACCCATCTCAGCGTCAGTGCCACTTTTATGAGGCCTAACACAAGGATATCCATTCTCGCCATATTTATTTATTATTGCAATGGAAATAATAGCTATTAAAGTTAGAATGAATGAGAATATGAAAGGGTTTATTATTAGCAACTAAGGTTGCAAAGGGGCGGAACATTTCCATGGAAACTTTGGCGTGGGAATTTTGGGAATTTTCAAATTAGTAACTTTGCACAGAAGTTTGGGGAATTTATGAGAATTATTGTGAGTCACATACCAACATAAATATAAACATTTTATTTTGTCATCAGCAGCGTTATTGTAAAAGGGAGACAATTAAAACACACGACTCACATGATTTATCTGGTTTCCCAGTAAGCTAGCTCTAGCACATTTTGCGGTTGCTAGCATCATAAGACTTCTTCAGTGAAATGGCGCAAATCTAGTTTACCAGGAAGCTAGCACTATATTTATTTATTTTTTCTACTTTTCTACTTTAATATTCTTTAATATATAGATCTTTAATATGAAGAAGAAGAAGTGAATTTATTGATCTCACACTGGAGAAATTCTTCTCTGCATTTTAACCCATCCTATATATATATATATATATATACATATATTAGGAGCAGTGGGCAGCACATTACTGCGCCCGGGGACCATCTCCATGATCTTCTTGCTTCGGTTTGGTCAGGACCTAAGCTGGAGGTACCTATGGTGCATGTTTTGGGTTGATGGGGGAAACCGGAGTGCCCAGAGAAAACCCACCCAGACACGGGGAGAAACATGCAAACTCCACACAGAAAGGCCCAGGCAACCGAACCCAGACCATGCATGCAAACTCCACACAGAACACACAGAAAGGCCTGGGCGACCCGGGGATCGAACCCGGAACCTTCTTGCTGTGAAGCATGAGTGCTACCCACTCAGCCACCGTGCCGCCATTTTTTACCTCAAATCTGACTTGGGCATCAATAGGTCAATAGCGGGAATCGAACCCGGGTCGCCCATATGAGAGTCATAGGACATATCAACCCGACCAAAGTCTTTCTCTAATATAATAATAATATAATAATATATAGATCAAATATAATCTACTTCATGATGTCCTCAGAGCGTATTTGACTGCATGTCGTCCTCTTGCTGAAGTGTCTGGCCTCAGTAGTCTGTATTTGCTGTGAGCTCAGAAAAGTCGCTTTAGCTCTTCAGAATTCTAGAAGTTATTGTGCGTGTGATAAAGGAATGCAAAATGCATGTAGAGGGTGTGGCTCGACGGCTCTGCACAAAATACTGTCCTACTTTATTCACAGAAATGTGATTATTTTAGCCAAGATTATGCTACAAGATTTTTTCTACCAACTATATTGATGCACCTAACCTTGATAATTCCCAGTTTATTCCCATTAATTTCCGAAAATTCCCGTTAATTCCCGAAAATTCCCATGGACAGTTTCCAACTTTGAAAATTCCCAGAATTTTGCAACCCTATTAACAACATAGAAACAAAAATATCAATGTATGACACAAATATCCCTATTTGCCCCAAGTGCCATTGATTACAAAATCTATTGGAACTTTTGGAATCCTTTTCCCAACAATCTGGAATAAAGTTGAATCATAATAAGTGTAAAAAGTTGACGACAGGCAGTTTAAAAGGTACATTTACTATGGATTGTAAAGTACCGGTTGTATGGACTGATGGGCCGTTAAATTTATTAGGTGTTGTTATCCCAGAGAACCTTGAAGACGTGTGTTCAGTTAATTATTATAGTTATTATCATTCCTCGATTTATATATTTGTTCATGTCATTGCCAACTTCTTCAAAAACTTCTTTAAAACTTATGAGCAGAATATCTTTGATTTTGTTTAGGATGGCAAACCAGAAAATATTCCAGAAAGAGGGGTTTTGTATAATTTTATGGAGGCCTGGACGACGATTACACAGATACAGCCCTGGAAAAAATAAGAGACCACTGCATTTTTTTTTTCTGAAATCAGCATCTCTACATGTATTCCAGCCATTCCATTCCAGCGTCTGTTGAATTCCAACACAAACACAAAGCTGAGCTACTTCAGTTCTTGCACCAGGAGTGGAATAAAGTCACCCAAGAACAATGTGAAAGACTGAGACTAAATCAGGTCTAAACTAGGACTAAACCAGGTCTAAACTAGGACTAAACCAGGTCTAAACTAGGACTAAACCAGGTCTGAACCAAGACTAAACCAGGTCTAAACTAGGACTAAGCCAGATAGGAACCAGGACTAAACTAGTATTAAACCAGACCTAATCTTGGACTGAACCAGGGCTAAACCAGGTTAAAACGGGGACTAAACCGGGTCTAAACTTGGACTAAACCCGGTCTGAACCAAGACTAAACCAGGTCTAAACTAGGACCCAAGAACAATGTGACAGACTTGTGGAGGTCAAGACACATGAAAGCTGTGATTAAAAATAAGGGTTATTGCACCAAATATTGATTTGTGAACTCTTCTTAAGTGTAAACATTAGTATTATGTTGTTTTAAAATGAATTTGATCTTGTTTCTTTGCATTGTTTGAGCTCTGAAAACATGGATCTTTTTTGTTATTTTGACCATTTGCAATTTTCTGCAAATAAATGCACTAAACGATAATATTTTTATTTGGAATTTGGGGGAAATGTTGTCAGTAGTTTATAGACTCAAATAAAAATGTTCCTTTTGCTCAAACACAAACCTATAAGTAGTAAAATCAGAAAAACTGATAATTTTGCAGTGGTCTCTTTATTTTTTTCCAGAGCTGTATAAGGCCGCATGGTAAATAAAAGTATTTGTAATTGGAATTGAGTATTAAATCTCAAAAAATGAGTTTAAATTTTAGCATCGTGACAACACTACCGATAACTTTCATAGAGAAACCAAAAGAACGCATTCATCCACAGCACTACTTGCAATATCTTGTCTTTTTTTTACCCCTCCTCTGCAGTCTGTATGTGTGTTTCAGTGCAGACAGAAGCATGCAGATGTGACCGGCGAACTCCTAAAACGTTCTGTGGAGCTGCGAGAGGCGTTTAAACGGGATGACACGGTAAGTACAGACCTTAAGCCTTATCACCGTTTATTCCCGGCGACAGCGTGAGCCCCGCCGAGGCACAAAAAGATCAAATAAAGCTAATGCAGATGAGCTGTGTACGGCATTCCACGAGACGAGAGAGGGCCTGGCAGGTTTCTGTGGTAGAACTGTCTTCTCCGCTCTGCCTCACACTGTTTCACTCGGTTGACTGCAGTTAATGCGTTCAGGGAGGTCACATGCTATTTCGGGCTAATTTATGATGTATGTGGGCTGCTCCAATTTCTACACTTACACCAAAAACGTATGGATCCTTGCCATGTGCACTAATGTGGGTAAGAAAACAAGAAATGAACGTCACATTGTACACATTGTACTTACTCAAGCCCTTGGAGATGGGGAGAAGGTTTTATTTGTATTCTACTGACTGCAGACAACAGTAAATAGCCAAAAGTACATTTGTTAAAGGGACAGTGTGTAAGATTTTTACCCGTTAATTACCGAAATTGAAGATACCCAATAAAAATACATTGTTTTCCAAGCCTTTTCACTGCCATCATGAAATCAAAGTATTCTGTTGGACTTAGATATAGTCGCATAAAAGGGGGATCGTCCCCATATAGAGGCAGCCATTTTGATTACGAGAGCCGCAGAAGGACATTTGGGCTCCACCTTCGCCTTCGGCAAAAGCTTGTGGTTTTCACACAACGAGATAGTACGTGTTTGGATAAACAACGACAAGCATGTTGCCGGATCACACGTCATAATGGATCTAACACGTGTTTTGGACTAAATTGTTTTACTGGATTTTATTCGCTGGATCCTTACGGACAAATTGAGGCCAAGTTTTTGGTGAAATACTGAGTTTGACCTGTCCAGAGCCTTCAAAGGTAACAAAGTAACAAACCTCGTTTTGTGCTTTTCCGTATAAAAGCCCCATGTGCTCGGGGAGTGATTGTTGTGCCGGGAAATGAATTGCATAGTCAAAAAGAGGAGACTGTAAGGTTTCATTTGATGTGTAGATTGTCATGGTACATGATCGGGAATGTGTGCTCTCATGCGGAAAGAAAAAAAAAACAGTGAACGGGACTGTGTTTTATTTATACAGTAGCGGTGCGCGGCTCGTGTGCGGGTACGCGAGCTGTCCGCGTTACGGCGCGCCCGGGTGACCCTCGAGGTCTGCCGTAGCTAGAACAGGAATTGCAATAGCACCATCCACCTATGCGCCATGAATCCTACACACTGGACCTTTAAATATGGTCATGAGCTTTGGGTAATGACCGAAAGGACAAGATCGCGAATACAAGCGGTCGAAATGAGTTTCCTCCGTGGCTGGGTTCTCCCTTAGAGATAGGGTGAGGAGCTCAGTCACACGGGAGAGGCTTGGAGTAGAACCGCTGCTCCTCCACGTCGAGAGGAGGAGCTGAGGTGGTTCGGGCCTCTATTCCGGACGCCTCCCTCGGGAGTTGTTCTGGGCATATCCCACCGGGAGGAGGCCCTGGAGAACACCCAGGACACGCTGGAGGGACTATGTCTCCCAGCTGGCCTGGGAATGCCTTAGTGTCCCCATGGAGGAGCTGGAGGAAGTGTCTGGGGTGAAGGAAGTCTGGGAGTCCCTGCTTAGACTGCTGCCCCTGCGAGCCGGCCCTGAATAAGTGGAAGAAAATGGATGGATGGACATTTGTTAAGCCATGAATATGACACTAACACAGTGCCAAACATGAATAGAACAATATAATCTGACTAAATATAACCGGCTGGTTAGCTCAACTGGAACTTGACTTTCACCTGGGGGATCTGGGTTCGAATCACCCCCGGGCAATAAGCAAGTCAGTGTGGGTCCTTGGGCAAGACCCTTTACGGCAGTGTTTCCCAACCTTTTTTGTCTTGTGTACCCCCTGAGCCTTTTTGTCATACCTCGAGTACCCCTTCACTCATACGTGTTGATAATTCTCCAAAAGTAGAACGTGACACAACGGATTATTAAATGAAAATCATTTCATCATCATTTCATCTCCTTAATTTGAAAATTTAATTCTCAGGCATTTTCTCTCTTTTCTTTAACTCAAATTTACTCAAATTAGAATTTAAAAAATCCAAAAAATCTCTCCCTGCACCTGGCAGCGACACTGCCGAGTACCCCCTGCAGTGTGCTTGCGTACCCCTAGGGGTACTTATACTCCTGGTTGGGAAACACTGCTTTACTGCCCCCCGGACACCTGAATGATGAGCTGCCCACTGCCCCTGAAAAGGATGGGTCAAATGGAGAGAAATGATTTCCCTACGGGGATAAATAAAGGATGTTAATAAAGTCTCTGAATGCTTGGTCGGATCCATAAAACAGAGCCTGGATTTAAAGCTCCATTATGTAACCTTTACCCCAAAAAATAGAAACTTGACTGATTACTGAAAAATCATCGATTTGCATGGAATCATGACATGCCACCCAAAGGTGTTCAGACTTTTTTCTTTCATCACGACAGAGCCGCCATACCGATAATAAGGCCAGTATCACAATGTAATGTGTTACTGAAGTTTTAGCAGTAAAATTAGTGAAATCTGCTCTGTTTGTGCTTTACCAGGTTAGTTTTCAAAGTAAAATAGTCACATAGAGGTACATTATCAAACAAATACTTGCCCTGATGCCCAGTATTGGATGGCGTACAGCCCGGCAGTACAGCAGTAATTCTCAACATTTTTCTCCCAGTGACGCTTATGTAACTTATGAGTATATTTGCTCCTGACCTAAAAGGAAAACTGTAACTCTCTGGTTAATAAATATATTACAGAACAGTAATTGTTATAAAATACTTTTCAGAAGCAATAAAGTTCCCATCCGTTCATTAAAATTCACAGTCCAGACCCCTTGAGGACCCCTTAAGGATATTTGGTCGAGAATGACTCACCCAGAGTGTCGAGGTGTACAAGTGCGCAATCAGAATGAGCACAAACAGGAACTGCTTCGTGTTTCTAAACCGCTTCTTAGTCATCCATCACATTAGCTGATGGATGGAATTTGAAATTTTCAGATAGTTCCCAATTATTTTTGGGCTATACACCAGAAACCAGTCACACAGGGATTTGACAGCTTTAGAAGTTAGAAAAGATTTGTATTTAAAGTGACATTGTTTTCAACCACTGATCCTCTCTCTAAAAATGAAATGCCAGCTCTGTTAAAATAAGCTGTCACTTAGTTGACGTTTTATCCAAGGCAAATTATTGAAATTTTAGGCAGAGCTATTTAAAATGTGTACATTTGCGTTTTTGCCATGGTATAAAGTGGTTCCTTCGTCAAAAACATGCCTGAAGAGGTTGTATATGTCATCCATGCATGTTTTGAGTATTTTAATGATCTCAAAACCCTCATTGTGGTTAGCTGTAAGATTCTGGCCAACGCTCAACCCACGCTCCCACACGACAATTCTCCATAAATATACAAAACATGATACAAAACTGTACACAACAACAAACCTGACAAACCTGAGCAATAGACCCCTTTACTGTTAGTAAACAAACGTGACGTCACTGGGATGAGCGCGCATGCCCGACTCAGAAAAAACATCATGGACCATAGCGGAGTATAGGGTAAGCTACATTCATGAGCTCACATTGAGCAACGGGGTTCGACTACCAGATCCTTATGCGATCACGGAGTGGCAGTACGACCGCAGAAAGTGGCCAGATATCCACTGTTATTTAGTCAAGAAGCCCAAGTTCGCACATACAAATCCATGGATGCCTACCAGTTTGCCATGTGTGGCCATGTACAGGAGGTAAAATACCACGATATCGATGGGGAGTTTTGCGTGTTGGCATCTGATGTTCTCCCCAGTCAAAGACAAGGCCACAAGACGACCATGTACAATGCTTGGGCTATCATCAACAAGCGCGATAACTACGTTCTGACCGCCAACTGCACTTGCGTTGCGGGGTAAGTAACATACTACGACTTAATTCACGAGTCACAGATGTGATCTCAGTCATGTCAAATGCCATTTATGATGGTCATGCGAAAACTAATCATGCATTTTAACAAAGTTATTCGTGTTCGTTTACATGTGTCTGTCGTAGAGGTTATCTGGTTAATATGTCTGTGAGCTTTGCGGTGTGCTGTGCTTGCTAATTAATCAGCATGATTAAACACCATTGAACACCTGGGCAAATTACCCTAAACAAGCAGCAGGTGTTCACTTGTGTGTATGTCAGTTGAATGGTATGAACTATCATTTATTCCATCTGTTTCTCTTTATTTGAGTTCTTCTCTTCTATATCTTCGCTGGGGGTTTTATGGCAGCAGTGGCTTTTTTTGAGTCGGAACTGCGCGCGCATTCAGTGCTGACGTAGCTTTGAAACTGGTCTATAGTTTCATGAGGGCAGTGGTGTCCACATCCAGTACCGTGAATGATTTAAACATGTGCATTTATAACAGAGAATGAGACACAAACCTTTATCTATGCTTAAGGACGGATTGACAAACTGATCCGTAAAGCTGCTCATGTGATCGGACACTGGACAAACTGCTCTCCTGCTCCCCCACTGCACCAGACCATAGAGGGGCAGAGGAGATAATACTCCCTACAACTGTACAACAACTCACCCTGATATAATAGATAATACTCCCTAGATAAGATTCTCTAGAACTGTGTATAGCTGGGATTGGACATCTTATTTTTGATATTGTATTTTATATGGCGGCACGGTGGCTGAGTGGCTAGCAGCAAGAAGGTTCCGAGTTCGATCCCCGGGTCGCACAGGCCTTTCTGTGTGGAGTTTGCATGTTCTCCCCATGTGTAGGTGGGTTTCCTCCGGGCACTCCGGTTTCCCCCCTATTAACTCAAAGACATGCACCAGGTAAAATCCTCCAGCTTAGGTCCTGACCAAACCGAAACAAGAAGATCATGGAGATGGTCCCCGGGCGCAGTCATGTGCTGCTCACTGCTCCTAATAATAAGGATGGATTAAATGCAGAGAACAGTTTCTCCAGTGTGAGATCAATAAAGTCATTCTTCTACTTCTACTTCTATATTTTATTACTTATTTTACTATTTTATTCTGATTTGTACATATATATTTATTATCTTTTTTTTATCATTATGTCTCATTTGACACTGGTGTTTTGCTCTTTTTTTGCTATTCCATCTATTTCTTTACCCTCTTATATATTATATTTGATGAGTGAGCTACTGTACCCAAAAAATTTCCCTTGTGGATCAATAAAGTTTGTCTAAGTCTGAGGACTATCTGATATTGGCTTTATCACAGTAGATTTTCAAAGAAACTTGCAGTTAACCAGTGTTAACCCTAATACAGGACATTTTACCTGGAAGGTCTGAGGGCCACATTTGGACCCGGGGCCCAAAGTTTGAACATGTCTGCATTTATGGGATGTGTGTGGATTGTGTTGTGATAGTACTCTGAAGGAAGGCTGAGTGGCTTAGCACTCATGCCTCACAGCAAGAAGGTTCAGCTGTATAATTCTGTATAATTCTAACATATAGGCCAAACGTGCAATATCCTCTCTTCCATGTTGATGCTTGCTGTTACTATTATTTCCATGCTGATGCTTGTTGTTACTATTATTATTATTATTACTATTTTTATTATTACTTACTTTATCCCATTCCTGCCTGCATGCACTTTCTTTTCTTGTCCAAATGTCCTGGAGCTACTGTGGCAAGTAAATTTCTCCTGTGTGAGATCAATAAAGTCTTATCTTATCTTATCTTATTCGATGCCCGGGTCGCCTAGGCCTTTCTGTGTGGAGTTTGCATGTTCTTCCTGTGTCTGGGTGGGTTTCTCACATCAACACAAAAACATGCTCCAGGTAAAATCCTCCAGCTGAGGTCCTGACCAAAGCCGAGCAACAAGATCATGGAGATGGTCCCCGGGCGCCTGAAAGATGAGCTGCTCACTGCTCCTGAAGGATGGGTGAAATGCAAAAATGCAGAGAATAATTTCCCTACAGGAATAATTCATTAATTTTCTTTCACTTTTTCCGAGTTCGGGTCACGGGTCAGCAGTCCAAACAGATCTGCCGTCCAGATCTTAGCGCACCAGCCCCCATGGATCCTCCTGCGGGTGGTGGGTCCACGGGAGGACGGCCCCACGTCGCCTGACGCAACCATCCTTGATGTACTTCTGTCATGGGGGCTACCAGTGTACGCAGACACTGGGGGTGACTGTCTTGCCCAAGGACACAACGGCAGCATTCATCTGTGGAAGCTTGAATCTTACCGCCAGCCTATGGGTCAGTGGATCTGACCGCTCAACCAATGATGTTATGTCGAGAACGGGGTTCGAACCACCAACCTTTGGATCAGTGGATGAACGCTCTACCAACTGAACTACTACAGGGATAAATAAAAGACAATAATAATAATAATAATAATAATAATAATAATAATAATAATAATAATAATAATAATAATAATAATAATAATAATAATAAAAATAAGTAAAGTAGTCTCAGAGTGTCAAAAATAAAAGTGAAATTTATAAAATATGTTAATACATTGCTTTCAGCTAATATAGGATTTTCAAAACAATAAAATGTAACATGGTTGTATAAATGTATGTGTTAGCAGTTCATTCCCAATAGAAGTAAAATACCTCCTCTTTAAATAGAAACAACAGAGAGATTTGCCTTCTTGTCTTATTTTCAACGTCACTTAACAGTTCTGCCCAAAAAGTTCTGACCTCCTGAAGCAAACTGGCCTTGCCTGACACCGCCTCTTTTGACAGAGAAGTTTCTCACAGACTGCAGCGTGTTAACATTTTCCAGCCGACAGTTCCTCACAAGAGTTTCAAATATGAGCGTAACCTACCGAGACCCCGCAGTGCAACGGGCTTCGATATAAAAGAATACTCCGGATCAAAGAGAAGCCAAGGTGATGACTTGCTCTGTTCCCAAGAGAGACAGAGGAGTGCGCCAAATAAAAGGATCAAAAATCAGGACTGGGGCTTCGGCGGAGAGAAAGAAACAATTTGTGCTGTAATGGCTGGCCCCGGGGTTGGTGAAACTCATTCGCTGCCGGTGCGCAATTCAATTTACCAGGCCGGTGATTTAAAAGGCCTCAAGTGGGGAGTATACGCTGTGAGTTGAGCTACGCAGACCCTGCAGCTAGTCGCCCCAACGGTCAGTCTACCTTGTTGCAACCCCTTATCCCGTCTACACCCCATGTCCAGCAAACTCCATCTGGCACCTCCAGACTGTAAAACGCATTACGGGAATCCTAATTGACACAACACACTACTCGCCTCAGGAACCAAGAAAGAATAGTATTTTGTCCTTTCTTTTCCAGAGCTAACTGTAGTCGACTGTGGAGCTATCAAAGCTTTTCTCCGTCTTGATACATACACTGCGCAAGGCGAAAAAGCCTATTTTTCTGTGGAATCAATATGACTGCAGATCCCGCCGAGACACACCTCGCTGAATATACTTACAGTTCTAAGGAAAATTGAACAGGGAAAAGAA
This sequence comes from Paratrypauchen microcephalus, assembly GCA_036785185.1. Lineage (NCBI taxonomy): Eukaryota > Metazoa > Chordata > Actinopteri > Gobiiformes > Gobiidae > Paratrypauchen > Paratrypauchen microcephalus. Next base: position 2,699,585 of record JAVJIX010000119.1, on the reverse strand, counting down.
TACAAGGTCGAATTCCGATGGACTTGGAGTAATCCTCTTACGTGCACTCTGATGCAATTAGCAACGCCTTAGCTGCAATTTACTGCGACGTGGAAGCACTCAAAGACAAGGAAAAACTGTGATTGATGTGGAAATAACTGGAACCTGATGTGGAAATAGAGAAAAGTTATAATAAATTTTGTCTAATAAAACGCATCGATGGTTTTCAGTCACATATCATTGTTCTTGCAGACTTTGTTGATGAATTATTAGAGGAACTGTATGTATCATGTGTTCTTATCGTTTTTAACCCTAGAACACTTTCGCTATAAAAAGAAACACCAACACTTTTGCCGGGTAATTTCTACCCGATATAATTTACCCAACAAAAAGTACTTGTACCCAACAAAAAGTACTTGTCATGAAAAATAGATCAAAATATGACAACACATGATACATTAGAGTGGTTTTCTTTTATTTTCAACTGTGGTATGTGCAACAAAATGGAAAACCATGCTGCAAAAATTAGGAATTTGAGAACAAAAAAATTCCTAAAAAAAAAAAAATAATAATAATAATAACGATAATGGAAACTTGGTGTTTGGCCCACCCATTCCTGGGACATGTGAGACTTCCCTGGTGAAGCACAGACTCCTCGACACACGAACAGTTGCAGGAGAGAGGAACAAAAAATAGTATTTTCTCAGTGGGTAAAAATGACCAGTTGACTAAAATATTGTTTTTCACCATAAGAATTCCCTTTGAAATCACCACTTTGTGATATTTATTCATAACAACTGCACTAAATAAGGATAGATACACATTCCAGGACCACTCTTACTTACCTATTCCTTACATCCTCTTACATTAAATTCATCACATTCTTACATTCCTCTTTCACTATCGCCGGGTGAAAATCAGCCGAAAGCCTGTAGGAAAAAGTGGGCTTTGGGGTAGGGAAACACCTACACCTTCAAAGAGGTCAAAAACAATGGTGAAGCTCCCCAGGGACCCATGACACTCAGAAAAATGCAACATATTGAAAATCATGTAAATACTTTTGCTCGGGTGAAAATCACCCGGCGATAGTGCTCTTGGGTTAAAAAAGGTGTTACAATCACATCTCGTATAATGAAACGTGGTCCTTGGTTTTCAGTCACATATTTTTGTTCTCGCAGACTTTGTTGAGGAACTGTATGTATCATGTGCGCTTACTGTTTTTTAAAAAAGTGTTACAATCACATCTGAACCTGCGTTGCCACTGTCTTAATCTGCAGATAGAGGACACATCCAAGTTTGTCATTCTCAGGCTACGTTTATATGACGGTCTGAACAGAAGAGGCAAAAGTGGTATCGCATCTTCACTTTTTATTCCGTTTTTAGACAGTGACGCAAAAGTGTGTGGAATTCGATTGGGTATGCATGCCAGGCGGCTAGGTGGCGCTGTGATACTATGTCCGTGCGCACGCGTAGAATCTTCCTTCTTCTCATCTGCGCCGCGAAAAACAAAACAAAACATGGCAAAAATAAATTTGTGTGGTCAGACGAAGAAGTTGAACTATTGCTTCAGACCTCGTTAGACGACAAAGCAACGAAGGCGCAACAAGGTGAGTCCTGCCAAACAAAGTACACTGATATATGGACCAATGTGACGTAAACGCATACGCGACGTCAGCAGATTTGACCAGAGTTTTGCATCTTGGGCAGTGTAGACGGAAATGCTACAGCGGAGCGTATTCAAGTTTTCCCCTTTGGGGGGTGGTTTCAATTTGTTGCATTTTAAAGCCGCCAAAACGCCGTCACCGTCTAAACCAGGCATGGGCAAACTACGGCCCGGGGGCCATATGCGGCCCGTTAAGCTTCTTAATCCGGCCCGCTGAACTTGAAGAAATTATATTAATAAACCTTGTTAATGTTTTAATGTTTTAATTTCCCTGCAATTCTGGCGTTTTCCAATAGCTGACGCACTACTTACATTGACCTTTGTTGAGGTGCGGCGTTTTGCTCCACGTTTACTCAGAACTTTCAGTACTTTAAAATTATTAGTAATTTTGAAAAAAAGCTGTATTTTATTAATACATGTGTTTTAAGAGTCATTTCAATAAACAGCTAAATACAGTGGAACTTGAAAGATGGACATTTTGTTGTAATGTTTTTGTTCATTTTTAATTGAAAGCACATGTTTTCTATATATATATATATATTTTTTTTTTTTTACTTTTTATTTATGCTTTTTCAAAAACAGAGGTATAGAAGAGCAAAATCTGTGGGGTTCTACAGAAAAAACAAACAAGCAAACAAAAGGGAAAAAAAACCTATACATTTCTCTTGTTCTTATAGTCTATCCATTTAGACCAACTTGTCTCAAATTTGCCGCCTTCAACCTTAGATAATGAGTCATTCTTTCCATCCAATAAATTTCTTCAATTATTTCAATCCACTGTTTCAGTTCCAATGAGTCACTTTTTGCCAGTTCCTAGTTACAACTTCCTTACTGGCCATCAGCATGATTTTAAACAAATAAAGGTCTTCGTATTTTTAGTGTTTTTACCAAAACACTAAATCCAGATGCTCCTGGTCCGGCCCTTCTGTCAAATTTTAGAACCTTTTGTGGCCCACGAGTCAAAAACTTTGCCCACCCTTGGTCTAAACAAAAGGCACTTCCGATAAAATATTTTGTCGTTTTTACCTGTAAGCGTTCTCGTGTGAACAGGCCCTCAGCATACAGACAGACCATGCCTTTTGTGAAAACTCAGAACGTCCGTAGGCTGCACTAGCACTGATCCATTATTTCTAGATTGAAACTTGCAACCCAAATGTGAGAATGAGAAATACCTGGGGCCACAGATATTTTATGATAGTTCAGTTCATGAAATTTGAAATGAGAAATCTTGCGGTTCCTATAATTGCTATGGCAACAGTACTCATTTATCATGTCTTGACACCCATTTAATTATTATTCAGGCTTTAAACTGAGTTGAAGAGAGGCGCTGAGCAGAGCTAAAGCAGTGTGCTACAACTGATAATGAAGACACCACATAATGCAATATACTTAAAAATAGAATATTTGTTCCAAAAGCTATTATTAACCCATTAAAGGGATAGTATGCTTTGGGGGTTTTTGTCCAAAAAGTGATATATTTGTGTCAAAAACAGTTGTCCGCATTGGGGTTATTTTCTCTCGATTCGTGTCACTGCGCACACATTAGCTGTATTAGCAGGGATGAAAGTGTCCAATCATGAAAAAAGCGGAAAGTCACGGCCACCCTTCCCCCGCCGGAAAATTTTAAATGTCTGAAATTTGGATTTCTAGATGCTATATGTTAGCAATAAAGTAAAACTGTACATAAAAGTACAAAAAAAAAACACATTTTATTAACAGGTACTAGTAGTATGTTTTGATTTGTTTTTGCTTTGCACTTTGACTAATCAGAGCGCATTTAGAGTCACCTTTTTTGTTCTATCCTGTTTGTTGTGTTACTGAGGGGTGCCAGATGTATGTGTGTTCTGTGTGTGTATGTGTTGTATGTACAGTATGTATTGTTAAAGGGATATGCCACCCCCAGGTCAAACTTGGGCATCTCCCCACAGTCCAGAGACTAAAATAAGTGGTGGAAAGCGTTTTCCTGCTCACCCAGCCATTGTCCGAGTCTGTTAGCACTGACCGCTGCGCGCAGCTGCAGCTACTCCGCGTTAGACTGGAGTCTAACGTCGCCAGAGAAAGATTTCGGCCAAAAGGAATTAATTTGCTTGATGCTTTTCCCAATTACTTTCTGTGTAGTGCGCATTCATATCGAGTGCAAATAAATGTGCAAATCAACACGAAGAGCTTGACTTGGTCATTTTGGGTGGGAACTATTTTTCAGTGCGGAAAAAGAAAGCCGAAACACGCACCACGCTGCGCAACAGGGGAACTCCCTTCCTGGTGCGTAACAGGGATTCCCCTGGCAGCGTGCTGTGTGCTTCGTCTGTCTTTTTCCGCACTGAAAAATAGTTCCCACCCAAAATGACCAAGTCAAGCTCTCCGCGTTGATTTGCACATTTATTTGCACTCGATATGAATGCGCACTACACAGAAAGTAATTGGGAAAAGCATAGAGCAAATTAATTCCTTTTGGCCAAAATCTTTCTCTGGCGACGTTAGACTCCAGTCTAACGCGGAGGAGCTGCAGATACCGCGGCGGTCAGTGCTGACAGACTCGGACAATGGCTGCGTCACCAGAAAAACGCTTTCCACCACTTATTTTAGTCTCTGGACTGTGGGGAGATGCCCAAGTTTGACCTGGGGGTGGCATATCCCTTTAAAGTTAACACCTAAAACAAATAACACTGTACTAAAAATGTATGTTTTGGAGTATTAACTGGGTGATGCAGAACACAATGCAGAAATAAGCTTTTCTAGTCACCCAAAACTCATGTGCTACTCTACCACTGGTGTGATTGACAGGCATGATTCGGCTCCATTGATTCACATCATCGCTTTTATCTCTTTACCTGCTGTCGGACTCGTCATTCTGACCTTAAAATGTTCATATTAACCTGCTCCACATGATCCTGGTGTTCATAAATCCAGATCATTAATAACAGACCAATTAGGCCAATTCTTTCCTCCGAGGTCCTGCTAATGTTACCAACAACCTCACTCCAAACTGACGCTTTGGATTTCCAAATATGGAACTCCATAACTTCTGGCCTCAACTGGCTTCATTTTTCTGGTGTCAAATGTCACACTCCCTCAGTCCTTTTCTATATACAGTCTGTCTCCCAAACGCTTCTGAATAGCCCACGTTACAGATGATGTCACAACCTTTGGCAAGTAAATCAGCAAATGGCACTCATTCTACCTTTAAACACTGAAAAAGCAGGGATACTGTCTGAAAAACAAGTGAATGTTGAAGGTCCCATGGCATGAAATTTTCACTTTCTGAGGTTTTTGAACGTTAATGTGAGCTCCCCTACCCTGTTTAGGCCCCCCCCCATGGTTAAAAGTTGCGAAATGTCTAAACTGAGCATTTGGAATCCTTTTCTGCGTTACAAAAAATCAGAGCTCAAACGGGCGATTTTGAACAAGGAAATTTATTGACGTCAGCTCGAAAAAAGAAATGCAAATGCAGTTCCACCCCCGTCTGTCTGTACTCAGCGTCTCTGTAAATCACGCCCAGAGAGTTTGGACTGCGGAGGAGCTACGCAATGCGAAATGCGTTTTTTTATTTGCCTGGAGGAACTTGCGAGTGTTCCTAGGTTCGGAAGTCCTTTATCTGAGCCTGTGGATATCTGAAACAGCAGTGGTTTAATTTTATTTTCTGTGGAAATGTGTTTATTTTTCAATGGAACGCTTCTCATCTCTCCCCCCGTGCAAAAACATGGAAGTGGGTCACAGAGCAGAGCGGAGAGCTTGGCCACGCCCCCACCCCCTACTATAGGCCATCTCTGTCCTCCTCATTTGCATTCAAGCAACAACGCCCATAATGGACTGTTCCAGAGTGACATTTATGACTCTTTCTCATCTTATCTCTGTTTCTCATGCACTGAGTGTTGATTTTGAAGAAGGATTCATTTACAGTATTAGGGAACCATTAAGGAGCCATATAAAAGCATCAAGAAGTACCATGTCATGGGATCTTTAAGGATGTTAGACCTGGAAATGACGTTCTTTTGACAGAGAACATGCTGGCTTTGCTTTAGCATTTGTTTGTCTAAGGTGGTATCCCATAATGCTGTGCGATAGGATGTCACAATCTATTTTTAGCAACTGAAAAACAAAATGTAGTGTGTGTAATGTAGACTCAAGGGGCTGCTAGTATTAAGGCTGGTGAGCTAAAGCCAATTTGAGACCTAAAATATTAGAACTGGATGTTATGAAATCCCAGCCTCGTCCTTGTGCTACAGACCGAGGTTGTGTTGGGAGCTCAGTTCTGATCTGGGTCACTTAGGAGCTCTTTGATTAACACAGATGCTGCATTATGATGCTTACTTTGCAGAGCTGTCAGAAATGACAGGGACATGTGTTTATTTGATTAAAATGTAAGCTGGAGACATCAAGGCTTCTGATATATCACATTTACCAATAAAACTGCTTATCTGAGTTATATGAACAATAAAAGTGTGACATGAGTCATATGTCTATTGTGCCTCAGATCATTTCTGACGCCTCCGAGCTTGGATGGATTTACTTTGGTTTCCTACTGAAACTACTACTCTTGCACGTTTATTTTTATCTTTGCACATTCTATTGCATATCACTGCACATTTCACTGCTGCATCTTCCATTGCACATTTTTGATGCACACTGCACATTTTAGACATCTGTAAATACGTATTTATTTATTCTTTGCACTGCTTTTAGATTTTAGATTTTGTATTAGAAGTTTTTGTTTTGTCTTTATATTGTATTTTGTACAGTTTTTCTGCACCGCTTGAGAAATGAAATTTCGATTCACTGTATGTCGAACACATATGGCAGAATTGACAATAAAGCTGACTTTGAACTTGAACTTTAGCTACAAATTATGAGCTCCATCTGTTGTTATGTCCTTCGGCAAGACACCTAGCCTTGTCCCTTCACTTTGAATGCATTGTAAATGTCCAAAAGAAGAAGAAGAAGACACGCTTTATTCATCCCCGTAGGGAAATTATTTCTCTGCATTTGACCCATCCTTCAGGAGCAGTGGACAGCTCGTCTTTCAGGCGCCCGGGGACCCATCTCCATGATCTTATTGCTAGGCTTGGTCAGGACCTAAGCAGGAGGAAACCCACCCAGACACGGGGAGAACATGCAAACTCCACACAGAAAGGCTCGGGCGATCAAACCCAGACCATGCATGCAAACTCCACACAGAACACACACAGAAAGGCCTGGGCGACCCAGCGATCGAACCCGGAATCTTCTTGCTGTGAAGCATGAGCGCTACCCACTCAGCCGCCATGCCGAAAATTCAAATGATTAAAGGACCTGTATGAAGCCTGTGCCCTTTAAAGGGATATGCCACCCCCAGGTCAAACTTGGGCATCTCCCCACAGTCCAGAGACTAAAATAAGCATTTTCCTGGTCACCCAGCCATTGTCCGAGTCTGTCAGCACTGACCGCCGCGGTATCTGCAGCTACTCCTAACGAGTCTAACGTCGCCAGAGAAAGATTTCGGCCAAAAGGAATTAATTTGCTCGATGCGTTTCCCAATTACTTTCTGTGTAGTGCGCATTCATATCGAGTGCAAATAAATGTGCAAATCAACACGGAGAGCTTGACTTGGTCATTTTGGGTGGGAACTATTTTTCAGTGCGGAAAAAGACAGCCGAAGCACACACCACGCTGCGTAACAGGGGAACTCCCTTCCTGGTGCGTAACAGGGATTCCCCTGTCAGCGTGGTGTGTGCTCCGAGTTGATTTGCACATTTATTTGCACTCGATATGAATGCGCACTACACAGAAAGTAATTGGGAAAAGCATCGAGCAAATTAATTCCTTTTGGCCGAAATCTTTCTCTGGCGACGTTAGACTCCAGTCTAACGCGGAGTAGCTGCAGATACCGCGGCGGTCAGTGCTGACAGACCTGGACAATGGCTGGGTCACCAGAAAAACGCTTTCCATCACTTATTTTAGTCTCTGGACTGTGGGGAGATGCCCAAGTTTGACCTGGGGGTGGCATATCCCTTTAAGAGCTCTAAAGGAGATACCACAGTCACAACTGGCCAAACCTCCTGTCAAAGCCTGATCCCGTCAGACCTCAGAAGCTCAGCAGGGCTGGGTCTGGTTAGTTCTTGGGTGGGAGACCACTGGGAAAATCAGGTGCTACATTGGGGCCAGTGGTAAAAAGCTGTCATTGTTGTCATGGTTCATGTTTTGTTCTTTGTATCTTATTCTTTTAGTGTAGCGTACCCTTAGTGTTTTATTTTGACATTTGTCCTCTCAGCTTGTTTTAGTTTTACTTCCTGTTTGTTGATTGTTTTCCCCGCCCTGATGTGTTACACCTGTGTCTGTGCGTTTATACCCTGTGTTCTCCTCTGCCCTTTGTTGGTCCATTGACATTATCAGTGTCTCGTCATGTCATGGCAGTTTTTCGATTTTGCTCATTCTTTGTTTGTTATTAAAGAACTTTTACAGCAGTCCTGCATTTTGGGTCCTCCCTCTGTTTCATTAATCTTGACAGTTGTGTCTTTAAGCAAGGCACTTCACCCACATTGCCCGGTATGAAAGTGACGCGAGTGTTGGCGGTCGGAAGAAGAAGTGACTTTATTGATCTCACACTGGAGAAATTCTTCTCTGCATTTTAACCCATCCTATATATATATACATATATTAGGAGCAGTGGGCAGCACACATTAGGGCGCCCGGGGACCATCTCCATGATCTTCTTGCTTCGGTTTGGTCAGGACCTAAGCTGGAGGATTTACCTATGGTGCATGTTTTGGGTTGATGGGGGAAGCAAGAGCGCTAACCACTCAGCTACCGTGCCGCCGGAACGGCCGATGCTGCAGATTTGCAGCCTCCTTTGACCTAGATTTTTTTTAAAAAATGTATAACGTTATTTTGTATTAGGCTATATGTTTAATATTTAGTTTAAAATAAAACGTGTACCTGCATAGACATTTTTATCATGTTATTTCGCTCATGTCACTTTATTTGATTCATGTGTTGATCAATGTGCCCATTGGGTTTGCTGGACCGGAGATTCAAATATTGAGAGCACAACAATTGTTATGAGCAAAAGCTGTATTTAAACTTTTATTTTACACCACATTACAGCTGGGGTGAGGACATAAAGGGGCTCACGGATTGTATTACAGAATACATTAACGTCTGCACAGATGTAGCTGTACCCACAAAAATAGTACGTTGCTTCCCCAACAACAAGCCCTGGATCACTAACCTGGGAAATCCCAGGCTGTCTTTCAGATCGGAACGAACGAAAGCAGCCTGGGATTTGGCAAGCGAGCTCTCCTGATTCTGGGAGCCAATCAGAGAGCGGGGAGGGGTGGAAAGACAGTGACGCGTACGACGTGACAAACGGAAGCTTGTAGTTTGAACTGACAACTGACATGATTGGCTATGGGCTACGTATACGCCAAATGATAGACATTCTTAACGCCCAATAAACGGCCGTTGGCGATCGTAAACCACACCTCCGCTACGAGATATTTCGAAGGTGGCTTCCAGTCCATATCTCACTTGTGATATGGTCAGGTGTAAACCAGGCAACTGGATCACAAGTGAATTCAAGGGATTATGAAAACCAAGAAAAGGACATTTAGGGCCTGTTTACACGAGAACGCTTACGGGTAAAAACAACAAAATATTGAGTGCCTTTCGTTTAGACGGTGACAGCGTTTTGAGGGCTTAAAAATGCAAAAAACTAAAACCGCCCTCCAAAGTTGAAAACTTGACTACACTCGTCTACACTGCCCAAGATGCAAAACTCTGGTCAAATCTGCTGTCACGTATACATTTCGTCACCATTTCTGGATATTTATATTTATAAAGTAAAATAAGTTAAATACATTAAAGGAAAATTTACGTTTTTTTTTACAATCTGAGCCTTCTTTCGGCAATAAAACAAGTAGTTTTACTCACCCATAGCAGTTTGGTGTCAATTGGAGCAGTATCACAGAACTTATGTTGAGCCGTTCTGTTCTGCTAATGATCCCGTATCCGTTAGCGTGAGTGCTCGGGGCACTGATTTGCGGTGTCCAAATAACACAAACTTTAGCACTTTTCAAATCACAGAAGATCGCTGTGTCAGGGTAGACTTTTAGTAGAAATCGGCCTGAAACCCGATATCGCAACAGAAAAGTAAAGTTCAGAGCGGTGTTAGCTTCTTTCGGACTAGCGGTGTTTACAAAACAGCTGAGTTCACGCATGCGCACTGTCCTCTCTGATGACGTCATCAAATGAAACTATAGCTGCATATCGGGTTTCAGGCCGTTTTGGAATCCACTAAAAGTCTACCCTGACACAGCGATCTTCTGTGATTTCAAAAGTGCTAAAGTTTGTGTTATTTGGACACCGCAAAGTAATGCCCCGAGCACTCACGCTAACGGATACAGGATCATTAGTAGAACAGAACGGCTCAACATAACTTCTGCGATACTGCTCTAATTGACACCAAACTGCTATGGGTGAGTAAAACTACTTGTTTTATTGCCGAAAGAAAGAAACTTTTCCTTTAAGCAAATTAACAACCAGGGAGATTTACTCTATTGTCTCATTCCTCCTATAATCTGAGGACATTTGCTAATAATAATTTGGCTTTCAACACACGAGATTTGTATTCATTTTTAATAACATGACAATATTTCATTTCAAGTAATTACAATAACACTGGTACAATGAAAGGACTAGAATTAATATTGATAGTGCCAGTGAATGGAAAAAAATCAAATTAAATGATACAAATTATTCAACATAGAGGTGTTAACTGTATTATAAGGTTTTCCCTTATAATTCATTCAAGTTTTATTTTGAGTGACTGGTGCGTTTTTCAGTTTATCTTAATTGTCCTGCATTTGTGGCATCACTGAACTCAATTTAATTTCAAAACCACAATACGCAATCATGATTTTGATTATTTAGAGTCTCTTTTGTATTTTTTTAATAAAGAATTTCAGTTTAAAAAATAAAGTTTGTTTATTTGTTAGCATAAAATCCTGCCTGCCTATTTTAAAGGTCATGGAAAGCCACATTAGACATATAAAAACTAAAATTTCCAAAAGTCTTGCTATAGTAAACAAAGTGAAGTATTACCTCGATCAAAATGCCCTTCGTACACTAAACTGTTCATTGGTTCTCCTTATTTCACATATTGTCTTGAAGTGTGGGGGAAACTTACCAATGTACAGTTAATCCATTGATTATATTACAAAAACGAGCTTTACGAATCATCCATAAAGTTGGATTTTTAGAACACACCCATAATCTTTTTATTCAATCCAAGCTCCTAAAGATTTCTTTGTAAAATATTAAACAATGATAATATTATTTAAAGCATTCAACAGTTTACTACCAAGTAATCTACAAAACTTGTTCAAAATGAGAGAGAGAACTCATAATTTAAGAGGGGATGGGAATTTGAAATTGCCAAATGTTGGAACTCCCCGTAAACGTTTGTGTGTGTCGACATGTGGTGTAAAACTCTGGAACAGTCTGGATACACGTCTCAAGAAATGCCAAAATATCCATAAATTCAAGTTATTATATCTGGAAATGCCAGAACTTTTAAAATTTGTAGCTATGGTATGAAAAAATGCTTTGTGTTTTAGTGCTCCCATGTATTATTTTATCGATATTTTGTCAGAAAATTTATCAAAATGAATTCCTTAAATACACCCATGCGCCTTTTGGAGGAAATTGAGGTGAATTGACTGAGTGCTGTCTATTTACGAGCTGGTACATAGATGTGTTTTTTGATTAAGATTAAGCCTTTATTGGTATCACACAATGACACACCATAGCGTTTCCCAATTCAGCGAGTGCACGGTTTTGAGCGTCCTTGGAGGGGGATGTGCGTCATATCCGGCGCGACAACCGCCGTTCCATTCGGTTTTTGTCCCCTGCACAGTTAAGACGTGGTCTGAACAGCGCAGTTGTTTCCATGGAAATCAGGGCGTGGACCAAGCGTGCAAACATGCACGCTTCGCACACTTAAAAGCCCCAGCATGCACAGCGCGGGAGGATATATGACTACAAAGACCGACTCGGCAGCGACATCCACATGTGAGAGTTGTGACGTCACTATAAAATATACGTACTGGTTCACCTCACCAACAACTATGCTACATGAAACTCTTCATAAACTACGCTAAACATGTGTGACGGTGGCCGTAACGGCATAGTTCACGGCACCTGTATTACCGTTCACATGCTTTTCCCCTTACACTCCTTTGCTGTTGTAATGCTGGATATTCTACAGTATCGCCATGTCCAACGTTTACTCTAACCTGCGCACTGCTCGCACATTCTCAGCGCACAAGAAAACGTATGCAGCGCACTGTAAATCAGGGATGAAAGAGCTTTTAGCGGATCTCCGCTTTTTATTCAGCCGCGGGGTCATTTTTTTAATATCTGCAAAGTGCAATAAAAATTAGGGGGAACATTAGCCATGTCCCAATTCCAAGTATTACTAGTCGCAATAGAATAATATTTTTGTCTTTAGGGAACAAGGAGCAGACCACCCGGCTCACTGAGCTGAGGCGGGACCTGTTCCATTTCGCAGACGCCCATGCGAAAGACATACTGCACTAAGGACTGAGCAAGTATGCGCCATCTCAACTGCAGGCCGAGACCACACTCAGAACCATGCAATAAATACATTTAAAATAAGTAAATAAATAAATAAATACAAATATAGATCATTAAAAAAAAAGTGCCCCTATTTGTTTGTTATTTCAGTATCAGCACAAATGATAATGATGTTGATTCAGTACTTGATGACACATTTTTTGGAGCATAAAATAAGATAAGATAAGACTTTATTGATCTCACATAGGAGAAATTTACTTGCCACAGTAGCTCCAGGCAGGGACAGTTTGAACAAGAAAGAAACGTGCATGCAGGCAAGAATAAAATAAAATAAGTAATAATAAAATAAGCAATAATAATAAAATAAAAAAAACAGTAACTAGGAGAGTATGGAAAAAAAATATTGCATGTTTGGACTATATAGTGGAATTATACACTTGTATATTCCTTCTGATTCCCACCCTGATGTAGGTCATGTGCTCAGGTCTCTGCACTGGCTCCTGTGGCTCAGAGTATAGATTTTGAAGCAGCTCTGCTTGTGTACGAGTCTCTCCTTGGCCTCTCACCAAAATACATCTGTGACATGCTCGTGCCATATGAACCATCTGCATTGTGAGGAGCCCAGGGGTCAACCTCCTGCTGGTGCCGAGTGTGCATGTGCTGTCTGAACCCGACCTGGCCCTTTCATTCCCTACACGTGTGAGCAGCAGGATTATTACCTACACTAAAAGAAGAGAACACATCACCCCAGAGCAGCAGGGCATTCACTGGCTTCTTGACAATTTTAGAAATACATTTTTAAATCTTCTTCCTGACATTTAAAGCCATAAAGGGCATGCCTCCAATCTGCAAGACGCCATGGCGCCACATCATCCAAGCAGTGCACTGCCCTCGCTGGAGCTCCTAGAGTGTCTAAAAGCAGAGTATGGGGGACAGCGTTCAGCTCCCAAGCTCCTATGTTCTGGACCCAGCTCCTGCCCCGTCAGAGAGGCCCCTACAGACTGGACAGGCTGTTTAGGAATGAAGATAAAAGCGGAGTTCTTTGAGTTTTCATGGGAGAATAAGCCAAAGCCGTAACTCTTCAGGATTGGTGGGGATATTTTAGATTGAGAAGGTGATCTTGTGTATTCTGGTGAGTTTCAGAATGAGCACGTTCATAACAGCTCAGTACCCATTGCCGTGGTGTATGAAGTGTCTTTTTATTGTCTGTGCCCCGCCACAGCAGCACCCCTGGTCCAGACCTCGCTCACAGCCTTCATGGCTCACTGCGCTGTGGACAGAGACTTCACTAAACATCCCAGACCACAGCACAGGTTTTTCCTCAGGACGAGGCTGAACCTGTGTTTATGTTGTAGGTCAATTTGTCAAGTTTTTGCAACGAGTATGATTTTGCTGTGCGCGCTTCAGTTTGTCGGCTGCATAGATTTGACTCAAACCAGGACTAAAACTGGACTAAAACAGGACTAAAACAGGACTAAACCAGGACTAAAACTGGACTAAACCAGGACTAAAACTGGACTAAAACAGGACTAAACCAGGACTAAAACAGGTCTAAAACAGGACTAAACCAGGACTAAACCAGGACTAAACCAGGACTAAACCAGGACTAAAGCGGGACTAAAAGAGGTCTAAACCAGGACTAAACCAGGACTAAACCAGGACTAAAACAGGACTAAACCAGGACTAAAACAGGTCTAAAACAGGACTAAACCAAGACTAAACCAGGACTAAACCAGGACTAAAGCGGGACTAAAACAGGTCTAAACCAGGACTAAACCAGGACTAAAACAGGACTAAACCAGGAATAAAACAGGTCTAAAACAGGACTAAACCAGGACTAAACCTGGACTAAAACAGGACTGAAACAGGTCTAAAACTGGACTAAAACAGGACTAAACCAGGACTAAAACAGGTCTAAAACAGGACTAAACCAGGACTAAACCAAGATTAAACCGGGACTGAATCGGGACTGAACCGGGACTGAACCGGGACTAAAACAGGACTGAACCGGGACTAAAACAGGACTAAACCTGGACTAAACCAGGATTAAATCAGGACTAAATCGGGACCAAACCAGGACTAAAACAGTACTAAACCAGGACTGAACCAGGACTAAAACAGGTCTAAAACTGGACTAAACCTGGACTAAACCAGGATTAAATCAGGACTATACCGGGACTAAAACAGGACTAAACCGGGACTAAAACAGGACTAAAACAGGACTAAACCAGGACTAGGCCAGGTCTAAAACAGGACTAAACCAGGACTAAAACGGGACTAAACCAGGACTAAATCAGGTCTAAACCAGGACTGAACCGGAACTAAACCAGGACTAAAATGGGACTAAAACAGGACTAAAAGAGGACTAAACCAGTACTAAACCAGGACTAAAACAAGCTTTATTTTAACACAATCTGACCATAAAGAACTGCCTTATCTTATTCTAAAAAACGTATCAGTCTGTTTTCTGATGTGAGCATTGTGTCTCCACGGTAACTGCTGAACATTCCTCCTCAGACATATATGCACTACCCCCAGTGTGATGCCACTACAAACTATCAATAGGTTTAAAGCCATACTGTGGGACCTTTAATGCTTCTATATTCGGCTGAATGTTTTTTCTCAAACTTCTAACTGTTCAAATGTTGTTTTCTCATTCAAAACACAGACGCAGTTGTGTTTAGTGTCTTTTATATCTTTCTCCATGACTATGAGGCCAAATGTCATCAGATAAACAACATTTAGTAGAAAAAGACTGTCCAGTCATTTCCCCCAGGGTCCTTCAACTACCCACGCATGTCTTTATACTTTTAGCCCCCTCTGCTCGCAGCCTGCACCCCGTGATGATGGGGTTGGGTTCACTTTTTTCAGACGTAAGCCACCCCTTCCGAACATACACTGAATATGCTCCTGAACTAATCCATCCCGACCCATCTGCCCAGGACAAATGGGTTCAAATGTTTTGACCCGACTCTAAAATAGTAAAACTAAAGCGTTGCGACTAAAGTGTTGTGCACCACTGCCATCATATCTACAAGTTTTTGTGTTAAAATCACACTTCATGCACTTGGACACGCTTGACATGGTTTACGCACTCACAGGATATAGTGCAGATAAAAGCTTTAGGAGAGAACAAGTACGTAGATCATGCAGGAGTGAGGAGGCTCCGTCGTCTCCATCCAGGTGAGGAGCTGTGTCTTTGCACCCGTATATAGGACTGTGTAATCCAAGACTGCCCCATTCATGTTGTGTAGCTCCAAAGTGGATATACAGTTCTGGAAAAAAAAGAAGAGACAACTGCATGTTTTTTCTGAAATCAGCATCTCTACATGTGTTACAGCCATTCCATTCCAGCGTCTGTTGAATTCCAACACAAACACAAAGCTGAGCTACTTTAGTTCTTGCACTATGACTAGACCAGGACTAAACAGGACTAAACCAGGACTGAGCCAACACTAAACCAGGACCTGACCAGGACTAAACCAGGACTGAGCCAGGACTGAACCAGGACTAAACCAGGACTAAACCAGGACTGAGCCAAGACTGAACCAGGACTAAACCAGGACTAAACCAGGACTGAGCCAGGACTGAACCAGGACTAAACCAGGACTAAACCAGGACTGAGCCAAGACTGAACCAGGACTAAACCAGGACTAAACCAGGACTAAACCAGGACTGAGCCAGGACTGAACCAGGACTAAACCAGGACTAAACCAGGACTGAGCCAGGACTGAACCAGGACTAAACCAGGACTAAACCAGGACCTGACCAGGACTAAACCAAGACTAAACCAGGACTGAGCCAACACTAAACCAGGACCTGACCAGGACTAAACCAGGACTAAACCAGGACTGAGCCAGGACTGAACCAGGACTAAACCAGGACTAAACCAGGACTGAGCCAGGACTGAACCAGGACTAAACCAGGACCTGACCAGGACTAAACCAGGACTAAACCAAGACTAAACCAGGACTGAGCCAACACTAAACCAGGACCTGACCAGGACTAAACCAGGACTAAACCAGGACTGAGCCAGGACTGAACCAGGACTAAACCAGGACTAAACCAGGACTGAGCCAGGACTGAACCAGGACTAAACCAGGACCTGACCAGGACTAAACCAGGACTAAACCAAGACTAAACCAGAACTGAGCCAACACTAAACCAGGACTAAACCAGGACTAAACCAGGACTAAACCAAGACTAAACCAGGACTAAACCAGGACTAAACACAAAGCTGAGCTACTTCAGTTCTTGCACCAGGAGTGGAATAAAGACACCCAAGAACAATGTGAAAGACTGGGACTAAACCAGGTCTGAACCAAGATTAAACTAGGTCTAAACTAGGACCCAAGAACATGTGAAAGACTTGTGGAGAGCATGCCAAGACACATGAAAGCTGTGATTAAAAATAAGGGTTATTGCACCAAATATTGATTTGTGAACTCTTCTTAAGTGTAAACATTAGTATTATGTTGTTTTAAAATGAATTTGATCTTGTTTCTTTGCATCGTTTGAGGTCTGAAAACATTTTTGTTATTTTGAACATTTGTCATTTTCTGCAAATAAATGCTCTAAACAATATTTTTTTATTTGGAATTTGGGGGAAATGTTGTCAGTAATTTATAGACTCAAACAAAAATGTTCCTTTTGCCCAAACACAAACCTATAAGTAGTAAAATCAGAAAAACTGATCATTTTGCAGTGGTCTGTACATATACAGTGAGCTGTATATAAAGGTAGGCTCTTGACTTGGGTTTTCTCACTTTTTCTCGCCTTTCGCTTTTGTGTTAATTTAGCGTTAACAGCATTAATGCCATTGTCCTTTTGGTGCAGATATAAGACATGTGCCCTCTTTTGTTTATCAGAGCTATAGAACATAGATCCGCACATCCATCACTAGCGCATTATCAGAGCAAAGGGAGGGAAGAAAGCTGGAGTCAGCACTGTAGTTACCGCAAGGGAATGCAAAGTTTGTATAGATTTCTAAACGGAGAGCGGGAGCGATGTCTGGATACACATCAACTGGGAGAAAAAGATTGAAATGGGCAGTGTTGTCCCGTTCATATTTTGGGTGAACGTGAACTGAACGCTCTGTATTACTGCCTGATGAACGAACTGTGAACGAGTTCATTCTGGTGTCTGTGAGCGACACGCGCTATCTCTTTAACTTCGTTCAATAGGGTCTCAGATTTCTGATCCATCCATCTGAAATTTCCGATCCATGTGTTCCCCCCGAACGGCACCTCTCTCCCTCTCTTCCTCTCGGAACGCTCCGCCTGGTTTGCCTCAAACCTTTCTCTGCTCCTGCAGGAGCGCTTACAAACTGTTTCCTGCTCTCTGGACTCTGTTCCCCTCATGCTCTCCCGACCTTCTCCTCCTCCTGCTCTCTGGTTCAAAGGCCAAACTGCTTGTGAGAAACAGCGCAGAGTGGAGCGCTAAAGGGGGCCACATTAAAGGGGGAATCACTAATGTTAATTTGTGGGTTTATTTTGTTTTCTTAAGTCTCTTAGTTAATTAAGTCATACCATATGGGAGTTATTTAAGTATTTTCTTATGTTGAATTGCAGGTGTTTTATCATTATGGGGACCGTTATTTATAGTTGGATAAGGATGTGAAATTGGATATGAAGATGGAGATAACACATGAATAACACATGGTTTGATTGTTAAAACTGATATAATAATTGCTGTCTATGGCTCTATATGGGCTTTGGCAATGATATTGAAAAATAATAGCTCGCAGCAATGTATTGGAAAAAAAAAAGAACTATGAACTAGTTCATTTTTTGGAACTATGAACAAACTACTAACTATAAACAATTATGAACTATGAATGAACTAGTTCATTTTGAAATGTGTGAACTGAACTTTGAACTAGTTCTGGTTGAAAATGAACTTTCCCAACACTGGAAATGGGGTTGCCACGGAACGCTGTCTGGACCTGATCTACCGTTCCAAGTGACATAAATATTGGTGGGGACTGTCTCAGGTCAGCTCAACATTGGTGGGGACATGTCCACACCAGTCCTATGTAAGGTTACGCCTACGGGGTGGGCAGATTTTGATGGGACTCATGTGTTTCATACTTCAGTACCATACCTTGGTTCTGTCCTTCAGCCTCTCACACATCATCTCTCTCCCTCCTTTCTCTTTGGTGCAGTTATTTGGTGCTTGTTGACATATGACATTATTTTTTATTTTTTAAGTGCACGTACGTGTACACTTGAACTTGAATGTTGAAACTTGTATGAACACCATGACCTGTGGGATCTCATATTTAATTTACATGTGTACTTACATATGAAAACTGTAATCTCTGTACACTTATAACCTCCACCTAGTTCTTTTGTGTTTTAACCCAGTGTCCTGTGAACAGCTAAGCGTAACTCAATACTCACATAGGCTATCCTGGGCTGTGTTGGCTACATCACCTGCTCCCTATCCATCAATACTTTGGCTGACTACTGGTCTTCTTAGCCAAAGCTGGGGAGCTCTCTACAGGGCCTTATACGGTCTACATAGCTAAACTATTTTTCTATAGGTCAGCTGTTGCTGATGTCATAAGTATTCAACAGTCTGTACTGTATTTAAAGACAGTCCCTTGTGGTCATGTGTGTGTGTGTGTGTGAGGGCCCCCACTGGGGAGATCTCTTCACGTCCCTCTTCACGGCCGATGTCTCTTCTCTGAGGGTCTGCTAAAGCTGACAACATGAATGCTGAAGATGTCTGACGTCACCATTTCGTTTGTATTCTGCTATTTTTACATTAAAATGCTGAATAACCTCAATTTCGACTATGCCTTCCTTCAGACCTCCTTCTGACCCATTTTACGAAACTCACAGACATTAAAGACCCTGCTGTGATGTTTTGATGTTATGATCAAATGTGATGTTGTGATGTTGTATTCTTTCTTAATTGTATAGTAAGCGTGTGTATATGTATTTTGTATTATATTGCATATGTATTATGCGCTCTTTGCCTTTTTACACTGCCTGACAAAAGTATTAGGACGATAACATAATTTGTGATGCTGGGGTACTGAGCCAACTTTTCAATGTATTAAGCATTATTTAAATGTGGTGTACTTAATACTATTTCATCACATTTATTCAATTATATTATCACACGTTCTCATATTTTCAGATCATTGTGCGCAAATCCATTTGTGGACTAATATTACTCATGTTTTCATAGCATCCTTTCATTATGAAAATAATAGTTTGAACACTCAGTTAATAATATTTTAAAATCAACTCATATCATAGAGTCCTCGAATCCCCCATATGCATGACTGAAAGGACAGACAGAATTTGTAAAGCGGTGATTAAGGCCAAAGGTGGTTATTTTGATGAAAAAGCTATTTAACTTGATATTGTTACATTTTTGCAATAAAATGCCTTTACACGTGATGAAATTTGCTTTAATATATCAATAAATTGATTTATTGTCATTACCAATACGCCTTGTTATCATTATTTATGAAAGTTCAGAAATACACAATCGTCCTAATACTTTTGCCAGGCAGTGTACATCATGGCCAGGAGACTACAGATGAAAACTTCTGGCTAATTCTGGCTTTTTTTTAACCATGTGTAATCATGTGTTTTATGAAATTGCGCTGTCCCCTTTTAAATAAACTAAACCTAAACCTAAACTCCTGCTTATTTTTTTGTATTGTAATGTTTTTACTTAAAAACACGAAAAGCAAAACTAGTTCTTTTTAAAGGTCCCATGGCATGAAATTTTCACTTTCTGAGGTTTTTGAACGTTAATGTGAGCTCCCCTACCCTTTTAGGCCCCCCCCCCCCCCATGGTTAAAAGTTGTGAAATGTCTAAACTGAGCATTTGCGATCCTTTTCTGCGTGAGAAAAAATCAGAGCTGAAACGGGCGATTCTGAACAAGGAAACTTATTGACGTCAGATCGAAAAAAGAAATGCAAATACAGTTCCACCCCCGTCTGTCTGTACTCAGCGTCTCTGTAAATCACACCCAGAGAGTTTGGACTGCGGAGGAGCTACGCAATGCGAAATGCGTTTTTTTATTTGCCTGGAGGAACTTGCGAGTGTTTCTAGGCTCGGAAGTCCTTTATCTGAGCCTGTGGATATCTGAAACAGCAGTGGTTTAATTTTATTTTCTGTGGAAATGTGTTTATTTTTCAATGGAAGGCTTCTCATCTCTTCCTCCATGCAAAAACACGGAAGTGCACAGCGCACAGCTGAAAAGGAAAGAGCGGAGAGTTTGGCCACGCCCCCACCCACTACTATAGGCCATCTCTGTCCTCCTCATTTGCATTCAAGCAACAACGCCCATAATGGAGTGTTCCAGAGTGACATTTATGACTCTTTCTCATCTTATCTCTCTTTCTCATGCACTGAGTGTTGATTTTGAAGAAGGATTCATTTACAGTATTAGGGAACCATTAAGGAGCCATATAAAAGCATCAAGAAGTACCATGTCATGGGATCTTTAGGTTTTTCAGAAGTACAAAGTTTACAGTCAACTTTATTGTCAATTCTGCCATATGTGATCGACATACAGTGAATCAAAATTCCGTTTCTGTCTGGCCAAGCAGTGCAAAAAAGACAGTGTACAAAATACAATATAAAACAATACAAAAACTATATAAGACAAAAATCTAAAAAGTAGTGCAAATAATAAATCCCTATTTACAGATTTAGTTAAATGTGCAGTAGAATTCCGTACTTACCGTATGCATTCTGAGCATTCTAGTTATCCTCTGCAAATAGTGCACTTTTCACAAATATCAGAAACCAGAGTGAAAGAGTTTTGCCACGATAATTAAAACAGCATATTTTAACCTCGAGAGCTGCTTATTCAACACATCTGTAATGATACTCTCAGATACATGGGAAACAAAACCTGGTACAGGCTCTTTAATGACCCCTTCTTGTTCTGTAAAACACTTTGAATTAGGTTGCGTGTGAATTGTGCACTAGAAATAAAGTTGCTCAATGTGAAATTCCAGCTGAGGAGACGGTAGACCTCCCCGGTGTTGTTGTGAGCTGATAAAGAATGTGTAGCTGCTGTCAGGGACTTGTGAGGACTGGGAAGCTGGGCTAAGCGGTGTAAAAGACAGTCATTATCCTACGGTAAGAGCTCATCTCGGGGGGCGCTCATGCAGAGACCGGCCCGCCTGAGCTGCTTCGCAATATGAGCCGGCGGTGGGATGCCTGATACGAGACGAGACCCCGATAAAGGCGAGCTGAAGAGCCCACCGCGGAGGAGAAACAGGGACTGCTCATTACTCTGTTTACGATGGGAACATGTCAATCTGGAGGTTATTTTTTTTACTCAAAGGTGCATTGTGGAACTTTTCTGGTGGAGGGTACTTTTTCTTCATAAAGATGTTATTACTTTGTCCGGATTGTTTCACAGTATGGTTTTAAACCTTTCTATCTTCATGGAACGCAAACCAGACCAAGTTACAGGTCAGATCTCTGGAGAGGCGACCCCGCTCACAGTCAGAATGCCTGTTTTTAAGGTATTTGAGTAATAAAACACATGTACGGTAGGTCTGTATTATGTCATACTGTGGAACATTCTAAGCAGAAACAGGAAGGTGACAGACCCCCAATAAAAAAAGTTACACAGTGCACCTTTAAAGGGTTCATATCACGATATTTTCAGATCTCTGTGCTAATGTTGTTTCCTCATCACAAACACACCTGGAGTTGTTTTGTTTCATTCACACATGCTTAATACACAAACCCTGCAGATCTAAGCTGATTTCTTCTCTCAAACTGAAAACGCACTGTTCCACCTTGTGATGTCATGTTGTTCAAAGTCAGCTTCATTGTCAAAAACCATATGTACCGGTTGCACATACAGGATTTGAAATTGCAGCGCCCCCTAGACCCACAGTGAACATAAAACATCTGATAAACAAGACAATAAACACCATGACTAAAACATCACATATACCTGCACTTGTATATAACTTGTATATAATACAAATAGGTAAAACACAATGTGTAGTGTAATAAAGCTCAAATGGTGTCATTTAAGCAGCAATGTCAGTGTCATTTAAGTGTCATTTAAGCAGCAGTGTGATTGGGGGAGGGAGGGCAGGGAGAGAGTTCAGCATCCTGACAGCTTGGTGGATGAAGCTGTCTTTCAGTCTGCTGGTCTTGGCCCTGAGGCTCCTCAGTCTCCTTCCTGATGGCAGCAGACTGAAGAGGCAGTTGGATGGGTGGGTGGGATCACCCAGAGTGCTTTGCGGGTGAGGCGGGCGCGGTAGATGTCCTGCAGGGAGGGGAGAGAGACACCCACGATTCTCTCAGCTGCTCTCACTACTCGGTGTAGCTTTTTCCGGCAGGACATGGTGCAGGTGCCATACCACACAGTGATGCAGCTGCTGAGGATGCTCTCTGTGGTGCCTCCGTAGAAGGTGCTCATGATGGAGCTGGGGCTCTGGCTCTCTTCAGCTGTGATAAAGGAGGTGCTCCACTGTGTTTTTAACTCCTTACACCACATCATTTGGATGATGTCAGCCCTGGAATTGAATTGAATTCTACAAAACTAAATGGTAAAACATAAAACCAATGTTGCACATTATCTGTAAATATGTACATAGCACCTAGCCTATATTTTTCATAGTGCATATTCGGTAAAGATTGTTTCTATTTGATTATACTTTTTTACATGCTTCTCTTTATCTTATTTATCTATTTTAACTTTTTTGCTCTTGGCATCCAGGGTGGGCAACAAAGTAAGAATTTCATTGTACAGGGAAACGTGTTTCTTTAATGTGCATATGATAATAAAAGTTTTGAATCTTGAATCTCTAAAAGGAGCTGTTAACTTCTAAACTGCTGCGTTATGACATCACAAAGTGGAACAGAGCATTTTGATCTTTTGACTAATACATTTGGTTTACTCACATGTGAATGAAACAAAACACAACTCCGGGTATGTTTTTCAGGTGGTAAAAACATAATAACTTTAACCATCGCAAGAATCCATTATTATAATATATAATATAATTGGTTAAAGCAGGACCTTTAAAATAAACATATTTAACTTTTCCTGAGCAGTCTGCTTCTACAGAGATGTTATTGCCTGGAAAGTTCCATAGTATGGGTGTTCAACATGCATGAAATAAATACTGGTGTAGTTATTGCTCAAAAATCCCCAACAAAACATGCACTCTCCACAGATCTGACCTGTAGCCTGTAGTTACTACTGTGGTTACTGTAGAACCTTCGATCTCCATGAAGACAAGCACATGGCAGACCCTCCACTAGAAAACCTGCGCGAAATACTTTTACTTTATGTTCTTTAAGTAAAATTTTAAACAGGTATCTGGTATCTGTGCTTCATCCTCCTCCACCACTGACAGCCACTGACTTCCGTACTGACCAGAAGGACACGTACTTCTTACGATTCCCCTTGAGTGTCTCTCCTGATCTCTCCTGTTCTGTCATGGCTCACGATGTCCGATTCACAGCCCGGCCAGTCCTTTTGTCCTCTGCTACACGTGTCCGGTAGCCTATCAGGCCAGGGACAAACCGCCATATCTGCACCCGAACTACGCGTCTCCATTGAAATGACAACACACGAGGACGCTAAGAGGAAAATCCAAAGTCAAGCAGATACAAAGTGAAAGATTGAAGGCCATTCTTCAAAGGGAGTCTGCTTGTCAGCTGTAGTTGCCTGTTTTTGGTTATATTTATTCAGACAATGACAGAGGGAAAGGAGGACAGAGAGATGAAACCAAAAGGCACATCCTCCGAGGCGTAACCCTGGCTATTCTTACCCATGCTCTTATTTGTGTACACTTTTTATTGATTGCCTTAAAGTCCCATGCTGTACCTGGGGCTTGATGTATCTGTCAGGGCTACACAGGAGAGCAGCAGTGTTCCTCCACACAAAGCAATTACAACAGCCCTTTAAATGTAACCATAACCCACAGGCGCTTTGAGGACTCTGAAACCCAGAGGTGGACAATGGTTGAATGTGAACTAATTACTAGGGAAAGTAACTGTACTAGGTAACAAAAGAAACTATACACTCGATGAGAATGAGTTTTACTGTATGATACAAAACAAAATCAGAACAAGGTTCACAGCCATTGAATTATTCAATGCTGCTTCACCGCCTAAAAACTCATTGTTATCGGATTTGCCACGACCAGAACGCGCGCAGTCAAGAGTGGAATCCGTTTGCTGTTATCGTCTCTGTAAGGCTGAAATTGTTGCTCAGGTACAGGGGGTCCTCGGGTTACGACGTTGATCCGTTCTTAAGACGCGTCGTAACCCGAATTTCGTCGTAAGTCGGAATTTGATTTTGATCTTCCAACCAAAGCACCAATAACCTTTCCATCTCAATAATTAGACCACTACGCTGCTTGGTTATCACTGTCGCTTTCATAGGAGCAGATCAGAGCCCACATCAGGTACTTCCGCCCACATTGGGCACGCACACGAGGCCGTCTTCTCCGCCCTACAACCACAACAGAGCGTATTCTTCCGCCGTGCGCCGCGCGCCGTTCGCGCTTGTTTACGTCACTTACCACGCTAA
The DNA here is from genome assembly GCA_036785185.1 of Paratrypauchen microcephalus. Classification (NCBI taxonomy): domain Eukaryota; kingdom Metazoa; phylum Chordata; class Actinopteri; order Gobiiformes; family Gobiidae; genus Paratrypauchen; species Paratrypauchen microcephalus. The sequence goes on along the minus strand of JAVJIX010000119.1, from coordinate 2,674,830 downwards.
ACCGCGTAAGATGGAATGACGCGTAATATATATATATATATATATTTTTATGGGGGCGCGTTCGTAACCACGAAACAGCGTAAGTCGAGACCGTCGTAACCCGAGGACCCCCTGTATACCAAAACCTTCGCGCAACAACTCTAAAGCGTTCCCCAACCTGCAGCATGCCAACTGCACGTTCGCGCTCAACTTGAATCTGAAAATCTAAACTTTAACATTTTTTATCTGATGTCTGGAGTCGGACAGCACAACGCAATAGCGAATAACCACGTGGTGCAAACATTAGAGCATGCACGTGCAATTACTGCACAGCTGATTTCACTGAGCAGTCCATGTCACGCTTGAGTGAACATGACACCGAAGAGACCAATGACGTATTAATGTCCATGCAAAAATTTGAGAAAATATTTGCATCATTTAGAAAAATATGAGCATATTAGAAGTGTATATTTTCTTTTGTTACCTAGTATATTTTTTTGTGTAAGTTTTAGTGTGCACTGTTTGCTGTTTGTTTACATGTCGCACTGCAGAGCTAAAGCTTTAGAGGAGAAATAAGTCCAGCGGCAGGAAATATCTATTAAATAGTGAGACAGATGTGAGTCCTGCTGCGATACGCTCCTCGGTGAGTTTATGGATATAAAAACAGTGAGGAGGAGTGAGGACAGGCGGGGATGAGGCTGCAAAACTTCTGTCACTGTCCACAGTCCTTACTGAAGGTAAGCGTGGATTCGCCGTATGTTTTGAAGCAGAGTTTATTCACTGATTTCCTCGTATGAGTAACATCAGCGCACACTCAGGGCTCGTATAGTGAAGTTGTGCGTGTGCAGTAATGCGCAGTAACGGCATGTTGGTAACGGTAACATTGATGTAAGAATACATAACTAATTAGTTACTGGAAAAAGTAATGCCATTAGTAAAGGCGTTTATTTTAATGCCGTTATTCCCATCACTGCAAAGCAAAACATAAATAATCATCACAATATTAAAAGAGAAAGAGACTGAATGAAAACATTTCAGTCATATGCAGCTCAACAGAACTCAGAAGTCTGGATTAAATAGAGTAAAAATAGTGGCCTGTCTCACATGTTCAGGAAGACTGTTCCAGGTTTTAGCTGCATGAATCTGAAACACTGAATGTTTAGTCCTGACTCTGGGCACCAGCGGGAGGCCAGTCCCTGAGGTCCTCAGAGTGCAGATGGTTCATGTGGCACTAACATGTCAGAGATGAACTTTGGTGCTCGGCCATGGAGAAACTCAAAAAATCAGTCGGTATGTTGTATCCTCGGTGTTCTCCAACAGTCAGGGCTGTTGCATAAGTCCTCATTCCAGCACAATCAGAGAGAGTGTGGCCTTTGACCTTCTCCAGGAGCAGTTATCGGAGACATGGATTTGGAGGAAGTGGTTAATGGGGCGACGCCAAAGGTTAATAATGTTAGTGCACTACAGTCATGTTCAAGGACAACCTGCTCACCGTCTGAATCCAATTGAACCACATTCAGCACAAATGTAATTCAATACCAGAATCCTCTGTGTCCAAGCTCTGGTATTCAGTAGATCAGCAGTATTGTTGTCGTGTCCTTAGGCATGACACTAAACCCACCTCTCCTGCATTACTTTTCCTCTGTTTGTCTTTCAACAGCAACATTGTCTGTATCGTTTGCTAAAATGGGACTACTTGCGTTTGTCGGCGTGGTTTGTTTTGGTTCATTTGGGGCTTTCACATTGGGCATCTGCCGAAACCACAATGCAGCGCTGTGATTGGACTGGTCATAGACGTAGAAGCTGTACAACATGGATTCTCATGAGTTTGTGAGAAAGAAGAGTAAACCAGACAGGCCAAACAGAAAAATGCACAGCTCTAGCTTCTGTCACTGGATGATTCAAACATGCAAAAAAAAAGCTTTTAGCTTTTTATTTAGCTTATAGTTCGATGGTAAGTTAAACGTTTCTCAAGGCAGTATTTTGACTGTGTTCAACCATCTCAGAGCATAAATAACACAAAGCACAAAAACAACAGCAGTGAATGGCACTGACATTTGATCTCTATACACTCTATTTTTTTAAATACTAAAATGAACATAAGCTATAGCTGACCTTCTGTTTCTGGCACAAATCCTCACCAGCAAAAAGTGCATCACCGCATCCATCAATCTTTCAGTCAGGTTCACGCTCTGTCAAAAGGTTTATTGATTGGGATTCACTGGAGGATTGGAGCTCCAGATACAGGCACTACTATGAAAAGCAGTTGATGCATACATTAATCTTTTAGTCTTTTAGGTTAATGTCCTACTAGAATATATAAAGTTATATTTGTCAAAAAATAAAGCAAAACGAATTCCATTCATTATTTTTATATTGGAAACATTACACTCTTCTACACAATCACAAACATTTAAAGCTGGATGTGTCACAGAAGCGTTCTACTTGGAGCAGCCGTAGAGCATGTTGATCCTCATGACGTCCCAGTAGGACAGGCCCTGTCTCTGACCGATGGGGATGCTGGGGTTGGATTTGGGGATGATGGTGTCCTGCCCATTGATGGAGAAAGCCTTTCTTCCATAGTGCATGAGGGAGAAGTAGTCGTAGGGCGTGTTCAGGTTGTTGGTGGACATTAAATTGAAGTTGTAGGCCATCTGCTGGTTTATATTGTTCCAGTTGATGGTGACGTAGGAGTCGCGGTCGCTCCGGTTCTGTTCGTGATGGAAGCCCAGGGCGTGGTTGATCTCGTGCTGAATGATGCCGAAGTGCACACAGCCCTGTCTGTTCAGAGACAGCACCTGCTTCCCCGTCTGTCGGCCCAAAGACGAGTAACAGCCCCTCTGGTTCTCGATGCTGATGTAGTCGTTCTGACTCTGACGCGGCACCAAGCGCACACATGTGTATCTGTGGAAGGTTTCCATGGCCTGGCTGATCAGGTTCTTTTCATAGCTGCCAAACTCCCTGCTGATGGTGTAGGGAATGGTCACCAGGCCGTCGGTGCCTTTGGGCCACAGGCAGCTCTTGCCCCAGGAGCACTGCATGGCGTTCCTGTTTTTGGGCGGCAGCAGGTCGCCGTCCACGAGGAACACGTCTGAGTTGTTGTTGGAGGACAGGATCTGTTCGCTGATGTCTACAGTGAGAGCTTCAAGGGGCTCTACTTCTTCTTCAGTGGCTGGGACATACAGAGCCTGGCTCTGACAGACCGACAGCAGCAGCAGAACACACACACATACACAGGGACTCATCTTCAGCTTCATGTGCAGCTCCATGTGCTCCTGTGTAGAGCCAGCCTCTTTATACTGCCCACTACAGGTGTGTCCCTCAGGGATTATGGGCTGGGCTCCACAACTCTAGTCCTTAAGTCAACACCAGAGACTGAGACCAGCCTCTGGAAGAAACATCTAAAAACAACATGATTGTTTGGTGTTTGCAGGGCTGGACAAGTGTAAGACTTTAGAACCTTTTAAAGACCACTAAATGTAAGACCTACTTACGAATCCTGACCTAGTCCCAGTATATTACAGCACTGGTTCTTTTCCTGAGGGGCTCTTAAAATATACAGTGTTGTAACTGATTAAGATTAAAAAAAAAAAAAAATACATTAATTATTAACATGTAATTCACCAACTAAATAAAAAAGAATTGTGTTTTACTGTAAATATTCAGATTACAGTCACAGCTATGTCCTTTGTGTTGTGATGTGTGCTAGATTGTAGGTCTATGTAATTACCTGTGCAGCGGGGATCCGGGACGTTCACTCTGCAGGAAACTGATTAATACTGGTGAGATTTAGTACATTCTGCTGCATTTTCGATGATGCTGCCAAGTGTTTATATTGCACCAGATTTGAGTAGAAATGTCACATCTTCATGAGTCCAATTATAGTTTATATTTCCCTGAAGATTCATGGGAAATTATTAAAACCATTCTTTACTATGTGCACGCTTACCATGTTGGTCATGTTACTTTAGGCTAGTTACACACAATACTCTACCTGAGAATAAATCCACACAGATAAAGCTGTGTCCTTTTGTTCAGGAGTTTCATACTTTCAAGTTGTATTAGCACACACTCTGAATCATAGTTGTAGTTGACAGATATTTCAAACTCATTTGTGGCAGACACAGATACATCAAAACAAACAGAATACGAGGAAGAGGCATATCAGCTCCAGCTGCGCCTGCAGATCAGATTCCAGCAGATCAGATCATTCCAGTTTTTTCACAATAACATTTGTTGTGTTGCCCCTACACAGCAGTGGCGGAGAGAATGTAGGAGGATCTGCTTCACATTTAGACCATGGTCCGTTGTCATTATAGTGCTGCTCGGGTGAAGTTTGTTCAGAGGCGTATTGGACAGATGGCAGGAGCGTATCACAACATGCTGACGGCCACTCCCTGCACAGAGCCATAGGTAATAAAGAACCCTTTACCGTAGCTCAGAACAGCACGCCGTGGCTGCAGGATAGAGGTGAGCGCCCAGCAGCTGAGCATGTCAAAGCTCAGTGCAGGCTCTGTGCCGCCTATATGCACCCATGTTCTGCCTTTGTGCTTTAGACAATGCTGAGTTTGCAGATTTAAGAAGATCTAAGACCGGAAAAAGGTGGCTTGCCCTCTCTGGGTGGGTGGGGAGTCCTTGCCTCAGGTGGGGGAGTTCAAGTATCTCGGGGTCTTGTTCTCGAGTGAGGGGAGGATGGAGCGCGAGATTGACAGGCAGATCGGTGCAGCGTCGGCAGTGATGCGGTCGCTGTACCGGACCGTTGTGGTGAAGAGGGAGCTGAGCCGAAAGGCGAAGCTCTCAATTTACCGGTCAATCTACGTTCCTCCCCTCACCTATGGTCATGAGCTCTGGGTAATGACCGAAAGGACAAGATCACGGATACAAGAGGCCGAAATGAGTTTCTTCCGCAGAGTGGCTGGGCGCACCCTTAGAGATAGGATGAGGAGCTCAGTCATATGAGAGGAGCTCAGAGTAGAGCCGCTGCTTCTCCACGTCGAGAAGAGCCAGCTGGGGTGGCTCGGGCATCTGTTTCGGATGCCTCCTGGACGCCTCCGGGCATGTCCCGCCAGGAGGAGGCCCCAGGGAAGACCCAGGACGCACTGGAGGGACTATGTGTCCTGGCTGGCCTGGGAATGCCTTGGGGTCCCCCCGGAGGAGCTACAGGAAGTGTCTGGGGTGAAGGAGGTCTGGGCGTCCCTGCTTAGACTGTTGCCCCCGCGACCCGGCCCCGGATAAGCAGAAGAAAATGGATGGATGGATGGAAGAAGATCTAAGAATATAGTGTGACAACTTTTTTTTGTTTACTTCTATTGCTGGCCCCAGTGAAATGTGTGACTGGGCCTTGAATGTTCTGGACAGGTTGAAATGAGATGGGATAAGTCAGGAGTTTGGTGAATGTGAGAACGTGTGTGGGTCTAAGTGCGCATAATGACTCCGATCTGCAAACTCTTCCTTGGTTCCTTCGTTAGGGCACTTCTCATTCAGGCAGTTTATCAAACATAAATGTGCCAAATATGGGATCAAGGTGTGGACCCTTGTTTGTATTAATACACACTGTCCTGGAACTTACCAATGGCCTTAGGGGAATTCACTGTGACAACAAATAATTTCCAAACCTGGCTCAACCTGGCAGACGAGCTGCTGAAAATCACATGTGTCCTTGTGTGGACCATGAAAAGAAATAAGCCAGAGCTCTTGTAAAACTTCTTTAACACTGAACCAGAGGCCCTCACTCCTGTGCTTGCGTTTGTGTGCACACATACTGCTGTGTAGTATGAGGAAGCGGTTAATGGGGCGACGCCAAAGGTTAATAATGTTAGTGCACTACAGTCATGTTCAAGGACAACCTGCTCACCGTCTGAATCCAATTGAACCATATTCAGCACAAATGTAATTCAATACCAGTATTCTCTGTGTCCAAGCTCTGGTGTTCAGTAGCTCAGCAGTATTGTTGTCGTGTCCTAAGGCATGACGCTAAACCCACCTCTCCCTCAGTACTTTTCCTCTGTTTGTCTTTCAGCAGCTGTGTAATATGAGCCAGTGATGGATCAAATACGCTGCTCCCAAGCGAGAAGCGCATGGAGGCTGAAGTGGACGACGACCTGAGGAAGTGTCCACAAATCATTGGATTATAAAAGATGTAAAGATTGAGTCCACAATTTGACTTCTCTTACATTTTATTTGTACTTTGTAGATCATTTTTGTCAGTGTAGGCCTAACTCAAACTATCTGTCAGTGCTTTCTATCATATGTCGTCTAGAAGCATATCTTGTCTCCTCAGTTTTCTGATTGACTATTGACAGCGGATTAACAAATCTGAGAAATGTACAGTCTGTTTGTGCTCTAGTTCCTTGTGCTGCTGTGTTTTGCCAGCCCCATACTGGCCACTACTGGATTATGGGCTGGGCTCCACACCACTGCTCCTTAAGTCAACACCAGAGACTGAGACTAGCCTCTAGAAGAAACATCCAAAAACAACATGATTGTTTGGCGTAGCTTTTTACTATTCACTTTATATATATTTGCATTATGCTTTGTGTTGCTATACAGCTCAGGGAAAAAATAAGAGACCACTGCATTTTTTTTTCTTCTGAAATCAGCATCACTACATGTATTACAGCCATTCCATTCCAGCGTCTGTGGAATTCCAACACAAACACAAAGCTGAGCTACTTCAGTTCTTGCACCGGAAGTGGAATAAAGTCACCCAAGAACAATGTGAAAGACTTGTGGAGAGCACAAGCCTGGAACTAAACCAGGTCTGAACCAAGATTAAAGCAGGTCTAAACTAGGACTAAACCCGGTCTGAACGAAGACTAAACCAGGTCTAAACTAGGACCCAAGAACAATGTGAAAGACTTGTGGAGAGCATGCCAAGACGCATGAAAGCTGTGATTAAAAATAAGGGTTACTGCACCAGATATTGATTTGTGAACTCTTCTTATGTGTAAACATTAGTATTATGTTGTTTTAAAATGTTTTTTTGTATTGTTTAAGCTCTGAAAACATGTATCTTTTTTGTTATGTTGACCATTTGTCATTTTCTGCAAATAAATGCTCTAAACCAGTGTTTCCCAACCGTTTTTGTCTTATGTACCCCCTGAGCCTTTTTGTCATACCTCGAGTAGGGGTGTGCAAAATAATCGTCATGACAATGCATCGCGATACTAACTTTCACAATATACTGCATCAATTCTTGATGCCAAAAATCGATTATTATTAATTCATAATTTAATATTTAATAATTTATTATTTAATATTAATAAATTAATTATTAGTTTCTTTTTTAAATAATTCCTATGCACTTTTTTCTTTGTGAAAGGGTATTGTTTGTTATGATGGTAGCTACCTCCAAAATGGCAAATGTTTGAACATTTTTTGTTTTAGAAAAAATCCTATGCACTTTTTTGTTATTGGTTTGGTTTATTTGTTTCTGTTATTCAATAAATTCAGTTCTGAATTGAGTTGCTCAGAGTTCTGTATCAATTGAAGAGACTACCCAGATACACAGCCACTGATATTTAAGTTATCCTCTTTTTTTTGGTACATTTTCACTGAAGTATGTCGAATATATTGCAATGCATCGCAATAATTCAAGTATCGTGATGCATCGTGATAGTACCGCACCGTGGCATTTGAATTGTGATTCGAATTGAATCGTGACTTCTTTGCCAAAACCCACCCCTAACCTCGAGTACCCCCTCACTCATACGTGTTGATAATTCTCCAAAAGTAGAACGTGACACAACAGATTATTAACAGAAAATCATTTTATTTCATCTCCTTAATTTGAAAATTTAATTTTCAGGCATTTTATCTCTTTTCGTTACCTCAAATTTACTCAAATTAGAATATAAAAGCGACACTGCTGAGTACCCCCTGCAATGGGTACTTGTACCCCTGGTTGGGAAACACTGCTCTAAACGAAAATATTTTATTTGGAAATTGGGGGAAATGTTGCCTGGAAGAATCCATGTCTCATCGCTGTACCAGCGGCGAGTCTGGTAATGCTTGGTCCAGAATGTGCTGCCGTTGCGCTTAGACAGACAGCTAAGTGAACCAATCAGAGAACAGTTAACGGACAGCGACGTGAACCAAGCCGGTAGGAAGCAATGCAAAAACATCTTTTTTGAAAAGAAAGGCCTCTAGAGCTGTCAGCTGCTGTGGTTTTAAGGAATCGATGTGTTTTAGGTCATTTAAGACCAATTTTACAGCTGAATGGAAGGGACATTGCGGGCAAAGGCGGGTGCACTGACGTCACCATCTTTGAACGAATCAGAATTGCGGAGTCCGTTGTTAACCGGGGGAGCGAGGGTGTCCAAATGATATCGCGCTGTATAGCAAATACAAAGAGATATCATTTGGCTGGCCAGGCAAGGGGAAATGTTGTCAAAAGTTTATAGACTCAAACAAAATTGTTCCTTTTGCCCAAACACAAACCTATAAGTAGTAAAATCAGAAAAACTGCACTCATTTTGCAGTTGCTCTCTTATTTTTTTTTCCATTTTGCTGTATATTGTTGTTTACAGATGAAGGACTTGGCACTCGTTTTCAGTTGTTGGCGTAAAACATGATATGAGTTTTGACTTATCTAGTCATACATAAAACAGTATGCATTTAAACAGCAGCAGTGTGACGGAGCCTCTCTTACAGCTCACTGGGCTGGGGCTGAATGGACTGGTGGAGTAAAGGTTACAGTTTAGCTCAAAGCGTGAGGGCCATTTTCCATCGATCCAGAGCGCGACGCTGATGAAAGGTGAAGTGGTCAGGCTCAGACAGCTCTGAACATGAGCAGTGTCATTAAACCTCATATGAGACAATGGAGCAGTCGTGTGAGCCCAGAAAACCCATTCTGAAGACACGCTTTCAGTGAGACACTCCAGGAGGCCTGAAACATTTGGGGAAAATATCAAATTGGGATATTTCTGTCAAGCAATGAGTTTCTGGTAAGATTTATATAAGCGCGTCCAGAAGATTGACACACAGACTGAAATATGAACTGACAAACTCATACAACAATCACATTTCAGGACATGTTTGTGCAGATCTAAATGACAGGCAGAATATCAGATTTTTTTTAACTGTTAGTGGAGACAATTATTATATTAAAAATGTCCAGCCTTTGTGACTTTTTTTGCAATTTTCGTCCGTTGTTATTGAAATTTCAATTGGACTATGATCAGGCCATACTGATCCCGTCAGGTCTCAGAAGCTAAGCGAGGCCTGGTTAGGACTTGGATGGGAGAAAACTGGAGATTCCAGGTTCTACAGTTGCACCTGGAATCGCAAAAACTGTCATTGAATCCTTAGACAAGACACTTCACGCACATTGCCTAGTATGAAAGTGGAGTGTGAGTGTTGGAGGTGGTCGGAGACTGGCAGCCTCGCTTCTGTCAGCTACAGTAGTAGTTTACCACCACCGAGTTTGGAGTGAATGAACAATGAACTGTAAAGCACTTTGGGTTTTTTGAAAGGCGCTGTATAAACGCAATGATTAATCAATTAATTCAACGTGGGACCAGCCTCTCAAATCAGCAAAACAAATTTACCTACAGGTACAAATAAAACAACCTCACCTAATCCTCCTTGTATCCTAAGCTCCCACATGACAATTCTCCATAATTATACACAAACATGACACAAAACTGCACACAACAACTTGAGGCGATGTGCAGTAGTTTCATTAGCGGGATGAAACTTCTGATTGTGTTGTGATAGCGCTCTGAGGTGATTTAGTGTAGAGGGCAAAGAGAGGGGAGACTCAGAGTGGCAAATACAAAAGTGAAACTTATAAAACATGTCAATACAGTGTTTTCGCTAAATACAGCATTTTCAAAACTATCAAATGTATCATGGTATGTGTTAGCTTTTAATACCTCATAGAAGTAAAAAATACCCCTTTTTAAAGGAAAAGTAACTTTTTTTTTACAATCTGAGCCTTCTTTCGGCAATAAAACAAGTAGTTTTACTCACCCATAGCAGTTTGGTGTCAATTGGAGCAGTATCGCAGAACTTATGTTGAGCCGTTCTGTTCTACTAATGATCCCGTATCCGTTAGCGTGAGTGCTCAGGGCACTGATTTGCGGTCTCCAAATAACACAAACTTTAGCACTTTTCAAATCACAGAAGATCGCTGTGTCAGCGTAGACTTTTAGTAGATTCCAAAACGGCCTGAAACCAGAAAAGTAAAGTTCAGAGTGGTGTTAGCTTCTTTCGGACTAGCGGTGTTTACAAAACAGCTGAGTTCACGCATGCGCACTGTCCTCTCTGATGACGTCATCAAATGAAACTATAGCTGGATATCGGGTTTCAGGCCGTTGTGGAATCCACTAAAAGTCTACCCTGACACAGCGATCTTCTGTGATTTGAAAAGTGCTAAAGTTTGTGTTATTTGGACACCGCAAAGTAATGCCCCGAGCACTCACGCTAACGGATACGGGATCATTAGTAGAACAGAACGGCTCAACATAAGTTCTGCGATACTGCTCCAATTGACACCAAACTGCTATGGGTGAGTAAAACTACTTGTTTTATTGCCGAAAGAAGGCTCAGATTGTAAAAAGGATTTGGTGATCTAATTCTAAGCCTTATTTGTTAAAGGTTTAACTAAAAAAAGGACCTTGTTCACTCAAATCAACACATTCTGGCTTTATCCATTTTTCCGCTGTATATGTCCCAACTATGTGCAATTTTACACTTTTACATGCCTATATTATGCCAAAATTAACTCCTGTGAGATTTTTAGCCATGTTATAATGTTGTTACTTCCTCAAAAATACTTGGAGTTGTGTTTTATTTACACATGTTTGAGTAATGCTTTATTGTTAGATCAGGGGTGTCAAACATGCGGCCCCTTTAATGTGGGCATCGGCTGATTTTCTATTAAAATTTTAATTTTCGATTAAAATATTGGTAATTTTATGTGCTTCTTTTCTGTGCAGTTTAGTATAGCAGCGTCTCCAGCACCTCTGTACGTGGCCCCTCCCACCAGAGCAGCCCAAATGAAAACTCGCCTCTTTCCAAACGCTCTTAAAGGAGCATCGTTTTGACTGTCGACCGTGACACCCTCATCAGCAAAATGTCAAAAATGAGAAAAGTGGACACTGACTGCAGGATTTTGGAAGAAATTGTATTTTATTTTATTTAACCTTTATTTAACCAGGAAAGTCCCATTGAGATTAATAATCTCTTTTTCAAGGGAGTCCTGGCCAAGACAGGCACAATTACAAAACCGTTTCAAAAACAATTTTTAAGCAATTACAAGCAGTAAAAAACATTTACAAACCATAGATTTCAATTCCAAACCTTTGAGCAAGATTTTAAACTGTCCTATAGAGACCAGTTCCGTTAGTTTCCAGTCTTTTTGTAGATTGTTCCAAGTTGTGGGAGCAGAATACTGGAACGGCCCTTTACCAGCTTCTGTGTGAACACTTGGCACAGTCACAGCAGTGCTTCCTGAGAGCGTAAACAATAATGTCCAGTTGCTCTTGGTTGAAGATATTCACACAGATATGAGGGGAGCAGGCGCTGAATACCCTTATAAATGAACATATACCAGTGAGTGACCCTACGAGTGTCCAGTGCTGACCAGACCACACGTGTGTAAAGTTCACAGAGGTGTGTGCGAGGGTTACAGTTTGTGATGAACCTCAGACAGGCATGATACACACAATCTAACAGCTTCAATATTTGAATTGGGGCATTCATGTAAATCAGGTCACCATAATCCAAAATGGGTAAAAATGTTGCTGCTACTAATTTCTAAAAATTTACTAATTCCTGTTTGTTCACGGAGGTGAATGGGAAACCTGTACGCTCGGTGTGTTTGCAACAAGTGGCGGTGCTCAAGGAATGTAATCTTAAACGCCACTACGAGACACGGCATTTCAAACAATACAATAACTTGAACGGAGATTTGAGAAGACAGAAGATAAATGATGCGCCGCGGTGGCGCGAAGCAAAAAAAAAAAAAAAAGCCGGTGCGATGCGCGGGCGCGCGGAGGCACGGAGCAAGGAATATTGTAATATTATTGCAATATTGTGACCACCAGGGGGTGCTGGAGTGCTCTTTTGCTTTCTTAAATAGCTGTAGGCCTACATGGCTATAATGTGAAATAATTGCGCCTTTGGTCTTTTTTATGTTCAAAAACTTTTTTTTGTAATTATTGTTTATATTTTTTATTGCAGTACTCATTAAAGGGACAGTGTGTAAGATTTTTACCTGTTAATTACTGAAATTGAAGATACCCATTCAAAAATACATTGTTTTCCAAGCCTTTTCACTTCCATCATGAAATCAAAGTATTCTTTTGGACTTAGATATAGTCACATAAAAGGGGGATCTTCCCCATATAGAGGCAGCCATTTTGAATACGAGAGCCGCAGAAGGACATTTGGGCTCCGCCTTCGACTCGGCTCCGGCTAACAGCTGCTCAGCCGCGCTGCATATGGGAGAGAAGGAGCGAAGGAGAGAAGGGGAAGGGGAGGGGGGAAGGGGGGAGCCTCGTGTAAAGAAGCATGCTGCTGTATCACACTCGTAATGGATATAACACGTATTTTGGACTAAATTGTTTTACTGGATTTTATTCGCTGGATCCTTATGGACAGATTGAGACCAAGTTTATGGTGAAATACAGAGTTTGACCTGTCCAGAGCCTTCAAAGGTAAGCTTTGTGCTTTTCCGTTTTGTGCTTTTCCGTATAAAAGCCCCATGTGCTCGGGGAGTGATTGTTTTGCAGGGAAATGAATTGCATTGTCAAAAATAGGAGACTGTAAGGTTTCATTTGATGTGTAGATTGTCATGAATCATGATCGGGATTGTGTGTTTTCATGCGAAAAGAAAAAAAAAAAGTGAACGGGGGACCGCGTTTTATGTATACAGCGGCGTGCGCGGGCACGCGAGCTGTCGGCGCTACGGCGCGCCCGGGTGACCCTCGAGGTCTGCCGTAGCCAAAAGAGGAAGTGCATGGTACCTACACCACCTATGCGCCACGAATCCTACACACTGTACCTTTAAAACTGTACATTTGTTTTTGAAAGTAGTTGTTGTGAATTGAGTTTGTATGGACAACGGTCTTGTTTGTTTTTGGGTGGTGGGGCGGATGTTAGGGTTTGGTCGGGGGGCAAGAGTGGTAAATCACTCTAGGAACGCCACTGGGAGCAGTTACTGTGTTACCACATGACATTGCAAGGTGGAATAAAGTGAAGAAAAAAGCTAAAACTGCAGGGTTTGTGTGTTAAACGTGTGAATGAAACAAAACGATGATGGGGAAATGAGGAAACATTATAAGATAAATCAGAAAATATGGGCCCTTTAAAACATTACATAAGAGAAAACGCTCAAAACTGAATTCTCAAAAAGTCAAAACAAAACAAACCCCCGCTGAGCCTGTGCCCTCCCTTTGTGTGTGAACGTTACATCTGAGCTCCTCTCCAGAGCTCCACCAGTCTCCCAGGACGCCCCCACCCGCTCGCCCACTCTCTGAAACACTTTCCTCAGGCACACATCCACTCCCTGAAGAAAAAACAAACGCATTTTTATTTTTTATTATATTTTATTTTCGACATTCCATCAAAAGCACACCGTAACTTTTTGGTTTAGGGGTCTGTCAGATGCTTGTTTTTACGGAAATGTCATTGCTCTGCCCGGAATGTTCCGCAGTGTGACATTAAACAGCTCTCGCTTACATGTATTCCTCAAAAATACTCAGGAAAACAGGCATTCTGACTGTGAGCGGGGTCGCCTCTCCGCAGATCTGTCTTGTAACTTGGTCTGGTTTGGTCTCCATGAAGATAGAAAGGTTTAATGCCATACTGTGAAACTTTCCAGACAAAGTAATAACATCTCCATGGAGAAAATCATCTGACGGACCTTCCAACAACATTCTAACAAGCTTAAAGTTGGGTAATATAGGTCTTTTAATTTGTTATTATTTCTGAATAGCATAATTGCATGTTGGAGACTTTTGAGTGTATAAATGTTGTTGTTTTTTATCCTTTTTATCTTGTCTAGTTCAAGTAGTTCAGGGAAAGATGATTACAGTCAAGAGGTTTGTTCTACTTAAAAACATGATGAGTTTTTTCAAAGCTTGTGGGCGCTTTTCCAGCTCGCTTTTGCGTTTCCACAAGGTCACTCCCGTTAGCATTAGCGGCAGGTTAAATTAATGTCAATGTCAATGTCCAGCTAATGACGTCCGGCTGTAATGATGCCAAAACTGTACAAGAAGCATCAGAAAAGTTAACATCAGCCACGACTCACGTCCAAAAGTGGGTCAAGTGTTGGAATCGACAGTGATATTTAAGAAACACATTAAGCACCTCACAAAAAGTGTTTGCCTGTTTTAGACAGGCAAGATCCTTTATGACTCTGTATGCGGCACGAATGTTTTTACTCTCCATGACTCATATAGAGATCTGCAGAACCACACGGTACAACACTCAAACCAGTTGAATCACTTTTTAAAAAAGATGTGAAAATATTGGACAAGAAACCATTCTCAGTTCACCACTGCACTATTTTACGACTTGCTTGATTTTAATAATTTAGTTCATTTCAAATATGGATGTTTTATATATAAACTTGTGCATGGGCTCCTCGTCCTCCTCCGCTACAGGATTTTATAACAAAAGTCAGTGGGATGGGAATTAGGGCCATGGGGAAACTGTGAGGTCTCACGCAGAACTCGGGGGAACTGTGAGGTCTCACGCAGACGCCAGGGGAACTGTGAGGTCCCTCACAGACCCCGAGGGTTTTAAAGACTTCAAAAAGTGAGTTTAGCATAATGTAGTAGCTTGAGCTAAACTCCTCAAAAACAGACCTGGAGTTGTGTGTTTAGTATAATGTAGTAGCTTGAGTGGGTTGGTAGACTTGGTAGAGCGTTTGTCCACTGACCTACAGGTTGGCGGTACAATTTCAGCTCCCACAGATGAATGCTGCCGTTGTATCCTTGTGTCTGGTCTGCCTCCAGTGTCTGGTACACTGGTAGAGAGCCCCCATGACAAAAAATACATCAAGGCCGGTTGCCCACACGAGCGATGTGGGGGCGTCCTCCTGTGGACGCACCACCCGCAGGAGGATCCATGGCTGATGCTTTGTGATCTGGAAGGAAAGAAGCTTTATTTGTCATTGTTATACAATGAGATGAGATTGGAAATGGACGGGTCTCTTGACCTTAACCTCCCGCCTCTCTCATCAGCGATAGCAGAACATGAACAGAATAGAAAATGCAGATCCAATCAATCGCAGTAGTCACAAACACATAGGACGTAATACAGTGGAACAGCTAACGTGAGGTCTCTTTTTGCTTGGAAATACATTACAGGAGGGGGGCAAATGAGATGGAAAACAGAGAAATATATTATTGACAAACTGAGGCGGACAGAATACATGTTCAGAGTATTCCAGCCTCGCTGTGTTAAAGAGAGATTTCGCAGGTCTTTCCTTCCTGCTGCCGTCAGACTGTACAATGATCAATGCTAGTCAGGTTAATCTCCATAGCAACCACGTGTCATCTCCATAGTAATAATTACATGTGCAATATTATTTAAAGTCACTTTACCTGCTACTTATTTGTGTAACAACCACTGTCCATCATCACTTTATTGTAGTGATATTCTATATGACTGAACTGGAGTCACTTTAACTGCTGTTTGTTCACTGCTCACAATCAAAGACATTTATTGTGCAGCGTTCTTGTGCCTTTTAACCTTACAGTGTTGTGTTTTTTTAGTTGATTGTACATACTTATTATTATTTATCTTAATTTTTTATGCATGCTCTTTTTTCCAACTGTTTCTGAAACTTGCGTTGTGACACTGCAATTTCCCCATTGTGGGACAAATAAAGGATTATCTTATCTTATCTTATCTTATTTTATAACATGTCCTTTTGATTATGGTGCGCTGTGATAAACACAGCTGAGCGACCTTGGGACTGTTGGGTGCGAGAGAACAGAGTCAAAAACAAAGGGTCATGTTGTTGCAGAGATTCCGGAAGAATAATTCATTAGGGAAAATGCACATACACTTTAGAACTCAGATGAACGGACAATTGTTCCGAGACCTGGTACTGCAAAGTCCCCAACTTCATGTCACCAAGCAGGGCCGTGTGACTCCCAGTCCCCCCATCTGGGTGGCAGATCTGTTTGGACTGTTGCCCCTGCGACCCAGACCATGGATTAAGCAGAAGAAAATGAATGAATGAATAGTAGCTTGAGCTCGTTGCAGGGGCGGTGGGTGACATAGAGCTCCATTTTCACAATCATGACATAATAACATAATAACATCTCCATAGTGACAAACGCGTGGCACAAAAGTTACACAGTACACTTTTAAAAACTCCAAACAGTGAGTTTATCATATGATGGAGCTTGAGCGTGTTGCGGTGCGGCGGGTGACGTAGAGCTCTATTTACACAATGATGACAGAGGGCTGGCGGAGCGCGTCTGTCTTAGAGGTTTGTGTAGTGCTCGAGATGGATGGGTCCAGGTGCTGCCTCGCTCAGTGCAGCCCGTGGTGATGTACAGCTCCTCTCCACGCCGCTGTCAAACGCATGAATTATACACACGTTTATCACCGCGCAGGAAATGAATACAGCACAGAAATATGGACGTCTGTTTTTCCTGTGGTGTAACAGAAAACTTTTACAAACACAACACAACATCAGGGCTGGGATGAGGTCATAGACTGTACGTATTTATATATAATGGACATAGCTAACGAGTTCCAAATAGGAAGTTCGCATTCCAGCTCCTCCTGATGCTGGCTCCCGTTTGACTTACTTTGGATTATTGTGTCCCCTCGCTCTGTAACTGCTGCTACGTATGAGCCTCGTCATTTTGGCCTTTGTAACGTTTATTGATTTAACTTATTAAAATTGTGTTTCAGTGAGTGACCTGTACAAGAAAATGAAATGAGTAAATGAAATAAGTGCATTTATGTAATTGCGAGTGACGTGAGTTGTACTTACCCTCTTTTGTTGTCGACCTCTGGCTGTGTGTTCTGGCTAAAAGAGTCCCCAGGGATAAAAGATATATATTTTTGTACCAGATTTGACTGAATATTTCAACACTATTTTTGGATATGTTAAACTTTTTAAACCAGTTAAGGGCGGAGGCCTATAAAAGGAGCCTCACGTTTGTTGAGATGGAGGTCCTGTGTGCATGTAGGTTATCGCTGTGCTTGTTTTTAAAGGTCCCATGGCATGAAAATTTCACTTTCTGAGGGTTTTGAACGTTAATGTGAGTTCCCCTACCCTGTTTAGCCCCCCCCCCCCCATGGTTAAAAGTTGCGAAATGTCTAAACTGAGCATTTGCGATCCTTTTCTGCGTTACAAAAAATCAGAGCTCAAACGGGCGATTTTGAACAAGGAAACTTATTGACGTCAGATCGAAAAAAGAAATGCAAATGCAGTTCCACCCCCGTCTGTCTGTACTCAGCGTCTCTGTAAATCACGCCCAGAGAGTTTGGACTGCGAATGCGCTAGGCAATGTGAAATGCGTTTTTTTATTTGCCTGGAGGCACGTCCGAGTGTTTCTAGGCTCGGAAGTCCTTTATCTGAGCCTCTGGACCTTTGAACAGCAGTGGTTTAATTTTATTTTCTGTCGAAATGTGTTTATTTTTCAATGGAACGCTTCAAATCTCTCCCCCCGTGCAAAAACACGGAAATGGATCAGCTGAGAGCTAGAGCGGAGAGCGGAGAGTTTGGCCACGCCCCTACCCTCTACTATAGGCCATCTCTTTTTTTCCTCATTTGCATTCAAGCAACAACGCCCATAATGGCCTGTTCAGAGAGAAAAAAAATTACTCTTTCTCATCTTATCTCTGTTTCTCATGCACTGAGTGTTGATTTTGAAGAAGGATTCATTTACAGTATTAGGGAACCATTAAGGAGCCATATAAAAGCATCAAGAAGTACCATGTCATGGGACCTTTAACTTTGTCTTTCTTGTAAATACTTTTCCATTTTTCTTGTGATCGTGGAATAAACGCACTTTGGATCTGCACTGGAAATCTATTCATAATATCAAGCCTGGCTCCAAATTCGTTCCTGTGTCCGTTAGCATTGCGAGCTTCATTTGAGTGGCGCTGAACACTCTGGGTGACGTCACGCTCACTTAGTCCGCTTCTTTATAGAGTCTATGTACTCTATAAAGATGATGTGATGTGATGTGACGTTCGCTCTTTGTAACTGTTGGAACCAGATCTCGTTTTGTTGAAGAACCAAATCTTTTTCTTTCTAATCTTTATGCAGTTTTACACTGATTAACAATCCTACCAGTTGTAGAACCAGGGAGCATATATGGAAGTTCAAGCGTGAAACCGAGGTACAGAACCACTTCATGCCCATGTTCACTTCCTGTTTGTAACGCAGCAGCTAGCGCATTTTATATATATATTTATATATTTATATCTATCTGCTCAAACATGATGCTGCCGTCAGAAATGGAGCTCACTGGTCATGTATTGGTACAAATAAATCTTTGCAAAGTATTGAAGAAGTGTGTGTTCTGGATCCTAGGCAATATGTTGGTGCCATTGTAGTGTAGCTTTTTTTTTTTAAATTCATATGTAAAAACATGAAAAAAATCTCACAGGACTTTACCTGTGCACGCCCTATATCACAGCTGACCATTCTTTTTGAATCAAATATTATGTTTGTATAATAGAAGAACTTTGTTTGCATTATTAGGAGTAATAATATTCCCAAACAGCAGAGCAGTTCAAAGTAAAAAAGAGTGAATAGTGAATGTTTATAAGAAGGCATTAAAAGTACAGATGTGTTTGTGAGAAGATTCATGAGATTTCATGCATGAGGCCCAAAATCATTTTCTTCAAACTAGTTTAAATGACTGTATATTTCCAATTTATCCAAATCTACTAAAGCTACAATCTGTATTTTTACCTTCACCTCCCCCTAATGGGCCCCTCCCCCACACCTGGCTCCTCCCCTTCTCCACACCTGGCCCCTCCCCCCTCCACACCTGGCCTTTGTTCAGACTCAACTGTGCTCTCTGCTCTTCTTCTGTCAGACCAAAGTTTGCGCATCATTACACAGCAGTAACGTAGACAGCACCTAGTGGTGACATGTGAGAATACAACAAGGCTGGTCTAATTACCCCGAAGAGGTGGTGAAGAGGGAGCTGAGCTAAAAGGCGACGCTCTCAATTTAACGGTCAATCTACGTTCCTCTACTCACCTATGGTCATGAGCTCTGGGTAATGACCGAAAGGACAAAATCGCGGATACAAGCGGCCGAAATGAGTTTTCCTCCGCAGAGTGGCTGGGCGCACCCTTAGAGGGAGGAGTAGAGCCGCTGCTTCTTCTTCTTCTGCTCCCCCGGAGGAGCTGGAGGAAGTGTCCGGGGTGAAGGAAGTCTGAGAGTCCCTGCTTAGACTGCTGTCCCCGCGACCCGGCCCTGGATAAGCAGAAGAAAATGGATGGATAGTCTAATTACAAATAGTAGCTTTAAAGCGAACTAAGTATTGACCTTTTGCTGAATAACAGTTGGAGTAATTATTACTTATTTACTCTTACACAAAATATAATTTTCGTAAAAACAATAATAGCTAAAACTACAATGAAACTGTGTTTTCAAAAGTAACAGTGTGAGGTTCTCGTAATAACAGTGATAATGAAATGATCACATTCAAACTACATTGCTAATAGATAAGCAATCACAGGTTTTCATTTCCAATTTAATACTAAATATTAACTTTGGAGGCGTCCGTTATTGTTACAGGAAAATTGCTACGAAATCTATGAAATAATCCATCCCAACCTTTACCTCGGAACACATTTGAATTAAAGCCATTCTTATTGCGACGACTCACCCATAGTTCTTCCTTCATCTTTACACGGCTCTCGTGCAATGAACAAATCTTATCTGGGCAAAGAAAATGAACATGTGGCTCAGTGCGATTGTGTCAGCAAGGCTTATTCTATTAACTCGGTGTAATTGCGTTTTGAGCAGCGCTGGTTGTAATGGTGGGTCAGTAGATCTTTGGCTGGTGCACAGTGGTGGGTCTGCTCCCGCTGTGATTGATGATGCCATTAGAGTTCATATAAATGTCTGTCTCCACGTTTAACCCACTGTCCCGCCCTTGTTTGATAATTACATAATATTAATGTGCAGGGCCAGTGTGTCAAATGAAGTAGTTATATTTTATTAAGACTGTACTCTCTTTAGATTGGCTTATTCTTTCTAATTTAGTGTTACTTTTTATATATTTGGGATAAGCAATTTGCCGCCGAGGTGAGCCGCCTGGTCAAGTGGTGCAGTAACAACAACCTCTCCCTGAACGTGGAAAAGACAAAGGAGATTGTGGTAGACTTCAGGAGGGCGCACACACACACAGCAAGCCCCCATCACCATCAAAGGGGCTGCTGTGGAGAGAGTAAGCAGCAACGAGTTTCTGGGTGTGCAAATCTCTGAGGACCTCTCCTGGTCAAAGAACACTGCATCACTGGCCAGTAAAGCCCAACAGCAACTCATGAGCACCTTCTACAGAGGCACCATAGGTCACATCCTCACCAGCTGCATCACTGTGTGGTATGGCACGTGCACCGTGTCCTGCCGGAAAAAGCTACACCGAGTAGTGAGAGCAGCTGAGAGAATCGTGGTTGTCTCTCTCCCCTCCCTGCAGGACATCTACCGCACCCGCCTCACCCGCAAAGCACTTTGTGTGAAGCACTTTGGTCAGCTGAAGTCGTTTTAAATGTGCTATATAAAAAAGTCGTAGTATGTTACTTACCCCGCAACGCAAGTGCAGTTGGCGGTCAGAACGTAGTTATCGTGCTTGTTGATGATAGCCCAAGCATTGTACATGGTCGTCTTGTGGCCTTGTCTTTGACTGGGGAGAACATCAGATGCCAACACACAAAACTCCCCATCGATATCGTGGTATTTTACCTCCTGTACAGGGCCACACACGGCAAACTGGTAGGCATCCATGGATTTATATGCGTGCACTTTTTCTCTTGTATACACGCTGGGCTTCTCGACTAAATAACAGTGGATATCTGGCCACTGTAAATCTGGCCACTTTCTGCGATCGTACTGCCAGTCCGTGATCGCATAAGGATCTGGTAGACGAACCCCGTTGCTCAACGTGAGCTTTTGAATGTAGCTCTCCCAATCGTTCAGATACTCCGCTACAATGCGCACACATGTCGGTGACGTCACATCTGTTTACTAACTGTAAAGGGGTCTATAAGGCAGTGTCTACCATCACTCTGATCAGAACTGAAGAAACAGCTTGGATGAGCTCAACCAAATAAAAATCTGTCCATTTGAATTTCTCATTTTGCCATGGAGTCTACCTGCACTACTGAGGGATTCTACCATTGTTCAACTTGGCATCAGAGAAAAAGCTGGCAGTGGTGGGATTTGAACCCACGCCAAGATGGCCAACAACATCAGCCTGCGTGTAATCACCAAATCCTTGCATAGATGTTGCTCCCAGGATTCGAATGTGCGTGGGAATATCCCAATGGAGTTCAAGCCAGTCGCCTAAACTTCTCGGCCACAGCAACGGTTCTTCCGAATGCCATTTATAATATGTTACATGAAAATGAAGGAGATTAAACACTGAACTTCATATATGCTAAGCATACGCTTTAGAGGTGACCTTCATGCCCTGAACTTGCACTGAACAGACTTTCCAACTTTTGCTACTGGAGATTATGCAAACTTGAAGAAGCAGCTTGGAAGAGCTGCAAAAGAGCTGACCAAATAAACTTTTATCCAGTTGACAAATTGAATTTCTCCTTTTGCCATGGATTCTACCTGGATGACTGAGGGATTCTACACACATCATTGTGTGAGGTTACTTTGTGAAGTAACGTCCCGGCCATCGCAATCTTTGATGGTGTCTAAAGGTGCTTTCCATGTGCGTACTTGTGTGTGCCATTTATTCCTTCCAAAACTTAACTCATTTACAACTCTTAAGGTAATGTAATAGCACAGTTGACTATCAGAGGCTAGTGTGTCACATTGCCATTAAGCTATTGATGAAGATAATGGAGATTGAACGCTGAATTTCATATATGCTAAGCATACGGTTTAGAGGTGACCTTCATGCCCTAAACTTGCACTGAACGGACTTTCTAAGGAAAGCAACTTTTGCTACTGGAGGTTATGCACTGGAAAGGGTGCCAAAAATGCACTGTTGAGTGGAGACGTTGGGGGCTGGACGCATACATGCAAAGCATGTGCTCTACCACTGAGCTAGATCCCCTTTTCAGGTGTTGTTACAACAACTACCTTTCCTTGTGAACTGATTGGAAAGACGGCCAAAAAGAGCAGCCAGGATGTCAGCCACAGCAACAGCACACTTGTGGTTGCATTAAAATATAGTTGATTTGTATATGATTATGTTTGACACAAAAACAATGACATGTCACTAGTTGCTTGTCGGAGGAAATGCATTTTTTTAAAACTTGTAGCCACAGAAGGGACTTCACATTAAGCAATACTTACTCCTAACAGCTTTGGCAAGACAGTCCCATAGCAGGATTTGGATCCAGGCCGCCTTGGTGAGAACCAAGAATCCTAACCAGACATCGTTTGTCTCCCATTTATAACTCTATCCTCAAACCTAAATCATAAGAAACAAAACAATAGGGCAGCAGGTCAGGTCCAGAGGTGCGAAAACACCCATTATGGCCCTGAATGGTTCTGCAAACTCCACTCCCACTGCATATTCAATAGGTCTACCTAACTAACAGAAACTGTAAACAAAAAGGAGTGGCAGTGTCAGATTAGTTTCATTGTAGTTAGCTCCTCCCTTCAAGCAGATATAGACCAGTTTCAAAGCTACTTCAGCACTGAATGCACGCGCAGTGTTGACTCAAAACAAAGCCACTGCTGCCATAAAACCCCCAGCGAAGGTATAGAAGAGAAGAACTCGAATAAAGAGAAACAGATGGAATAAATGATAGTTCATATCATTCAACTGACATACACACAAGTGAACACCTGCTGCTTGTTTAGGGTAATTTGCCCAGGTGTTCAATGGTGTTTAATCATGCTGATTAATTAGCAAGCACAGGACACCGCAAAGCTCACAGACATATTAACCGGGTAACCTCTACGACAGACACATGTAAACGAACACAAATAACCTTGTTAAAATGCATGATTAGTTTTCGCATGACCATCATAAATGGCATTTGACATGACTGAGATCACATCTGTGACTCGTGAATTAAGTCGTAGTATGTTACTTACCCCGCAACGCAAGTGCAGTTGGCGGTCAGAACGTAGTTACCGTGCTTGTTGATGATAGCCCAAGCATTGTACATGGTCGTCTTGTGGCCTTGTCTTTGACTGGGGAGAACATCAGATGGCAACACGCAAAACTCCCCATCGATTTCGTGGTATTTTACCTCCTGTACAGGGCCACACACGGCAAACTGGTAGGCATCCATGGATTTATATGCGCGCACTTTCTTTCTTGTATACACGCTGGGCTTCTCGACTAAATAACAGTGGATATATGGCCACTGTAAATCTGTCCACTTTCTGCGATCGTACTGCCACTCCGTGATCGCATAAGGGTCTGGTAGACGAACCCCGTTGCTCAACGTGAGCTTTTGAATGTAGCTCTCCCTATCGTTCAGATACTCCGCTATGGTTTATTCTAGGTCAACAATGCGCGCACATGCCGGTGACGTCACGTCTGTTTACTAGCTGTAAAGGGGTCTATAAGGCAGTGTCTACCATCACTCTGATCAGAACTGAAGAAACAGCTTGGATGAGCTCAACCAAATAAAAAGCTGTCCATTTGACAGTTGAATTTCTGATTTCGCCATGGAGTCTACCTGCACTAGTGAGGGATTCTACCATTGTTCAGCTTGGCATCAGAGAGAAAGCTGGCAGTGGTGGTATTTGAACCCACGCCTCCAAAGAGACAGAAGCCTTAATCCTGCGCCTTAGACCACTCGGCCACACTACCTCTTAATGTAATGTAATAGGACAGTTTACTGTCAGATTGCCATTAAGCTATTGTTTCTATCTGTTTATTTTGACAATGGCCCTTTTTTAATTATGGACTTGCAGGTTGTTGTGGCCGAGTGGTTAAGGCGATGGACTAGAAATCCATTGGGGTTTCCCCGCGCAGGTTCGAATCCTGTCAACAACGAGAGATTCTTTATAGTGCATAAAGACAAGTCACCGTGGAGATTGAAGGCCAATATTTGAGATCGTCCCTCAACCGAGCTTATCCAGTGGTGCTGCTGAAAAGCTGACATACCGCAAAGCCTACCGCAGTTCATCTTGGAATCAGAGACAAAAATGGCAGTGATGGGATTTGAACCCACACACTGTAGTGAATGGAATGTGATGTCGCTGTGTGACACACCTCATAACTTGCGATGGTGTTATAGTGGTTAGCATAGCTGCCTTCCAAGCAGTTGACCCGGGTTTGACTCCCGGCCATCGCAATCTGATAATCTCTAAAGGTGCTTCGAGTACTTGTGAGTGGGGTTTCCCTCCAAAATGTAATTTATTTGCAACTCCTAATGTAATGTAAAAGCACAGTTGACTGTCAAAAGCTCGTAAACTTCACTTTAGAGGTGACCTTCATGCCCAAAACCTGCACTGAAGAGACTTTCCAAGGAAAGCAACTTTTGCTACTGGAGATTATGCATTGGAAAGGGTGCCAAAAAACACTGTTTAGTGGAGATGCTGGGAATTGAACCCAGGACCTCATACATGCAAAGCACGTGCTCTACCACTGAGCTACATCCCCTTTTGTTTTTAGTGATTATTACATCAAATACTTTTCTCGTTGACTGACTGGAAAGATGGGCAAAAACAGCAGCCATAGTGTAATAAACAAATCCTTGCTTCACTCATACAGACGTTGCTGGCAGGGTTCGAACCTGCGCGGGAACATCCCAATGGATTTCAAGCCCATCGCCTTAACCTCTCGGCCACAGCAACAATTTCAGCATGTTTTGTAATATGTTACATGAAGATTGAAGATTGAACACCGAACTTCATACTTGCTAAGCATACACTCAAGAGGTGACTGATTAGAAAGATGGCCAACAACATCAGCCTGCGTGTAATCACCAAATCCTTGCATAGATGTTGCTCCCAGGATTCGAATGTGCGTGGGAATATCCCAATGGAGTTCAAGCCAGTCGCCTAAACTTCTCGGCCACAGCAACGGTTCTTCCGAATGCCATTTATAATATGTTATATGAAAATGAAGGAGATTAAACACTGAACTTCATATATGCTAAGCATACGCTTTAGAGGTGACCTTCATGCCCTGAACTTGCACTGAACAGACTTTCCAACTTTTGCTACTGGAGATTATGCAAACTTGAAGAAGCAGCTTGGAAGAGCTGCAAAAGAGCTGACCAAATAAACTTTTATCCAGTTGACAAATTGAATTTCTCCTTTTGCCATGGATTCTACCTGGATGACTGAGGGATTCTACACACATCATTGTGTGAGGTTACTTTGTGAAGTAACGTCCCGGCCATCGCAATCTTTGATGGTGTCTAAAGGTGCTTTCCATGTGCGTACTTGTGTGTGCCATTTATTCCTTCCAAAACTTAACTCATTTACAACTCTTAAGGTAATGTAATAGCACAGTTGACTATCAGAGGCTAGTGTGTCACATTGCCATTAAGCTATTGATGAAGATAATGGAGATTGAACGCTGAATTTCATATATGCTAAGCATACGGTTTAGAGGTGACCTTCATGCCCTAAACTTGCACTGAACGGACTTTCTAAGGAAAGCAACTTTTGCTACTGGAGGTTATGCACTGGAAAGGGTGCCAAAAATGCACTGTTGAGTGGAGACGTTGGGGGCTGGACGCATACATGCAAAGCATGTGCTCTACCACTGAGCTACATCCCCTTTTCAGGTGTTATTACAACAACTACTTTTCCTTGTGAACTGATTGGAAAGACGGCCAAAAAGAGCAGCCAGGATGTCAGCCACAGCAACAGCACACTTGTGGTTGCATTAAAATATAGTTGATTTGTATATGATTATATTTGACACAAAAACAATGACATGTCACTAGTTGCTTGTCGGAGGAAATGCAATTTTTTAAAACTTGTAGCCACAGAAGAGACTTCACATTAAGCAATACTTACTCCTAACAGCTTTCGCAAGACAGTCCCATAGCAGGATTTGGATCCAGGCCGCCTTGGTGAGAACCAAGAATCCTAACCAGACATCATTTGTCTCCCATTTATAACTCTATCCTCAAACCTAAATCATAAGAAACAAAACAATAGGGCAGCAGGTCAGGTCCAGAGGTGCGAAAACACCCATTATGGCCCTGAATGGTTCTGCAAACTCCACTCCCACTGCATATTCAATAGGCCTACCTAACTAACAGAAACTGTAAACAAAAAGGAGTGGCAGTGTCAGATTAGTTTCATTGTAGTTAGCTCCTCCCTTCAAGCAGATATAGACCAGTTTCAAAGCTACGTCAGCACTGAATGCACGCGCAGTGTTGACTCAAAACAAAGCCACTGCTGCCATAAAACCCCCAGCGAAGGTGTAGAAGAGAAGAACTCGAATAAAGAGAAACAGATGGAATAAATGATAGTTCATATCATTCAACTGACATACACACAAATGAACACCTGCTGCTTGTTTAGGGTAATTTGCCCAGGTGTTCAATGGTGTTTAATCATGCTGATTAATTAGCAAGCACAGGACACCGCAAAGCTCACAGACATATTAACCGGGTAACCTCTACGACAGACACATGTAAACGAACACAAATAACCTTGTTAAAATGCATGACTAGTTTTCGCATGACCATCATAAATGGCATTTGACATGACTGAGATCACATCTGTGACTCGTGAATTAAGTCGTAGTATGTTACTTACCCCGCAACGCAAGTGCAGTTGGCGGTCAGAACGTAGTTACCGTGCTTGTTGATGATAGCCCAAGCATTGTACATGGTCGTCTTGTGGCCTTGTCTTTGACTGGGGAGAACATCAGATGGCAACACGCAAAACTCCCCATCAATTTCGTGGTATTTTACCTCCTGTACAGGGCCACACACGGCAAACTGGTAGGCATCCATGGATTTATATGCGCGCACTTTCTTTCTTGTATACACGCTGGGCTTCTCGACTAAATAACAGTGGATATATGGCCACTGTAAATCTGTCCACTTTCTGCGATCGTACTGCCACTCCGTGATCGCATAAGGGTCTGGTAGACGAACCCCGTTGCTCAACGTGAGCTTTTGAATGTAGCTCTCCCAATTGTTCAGATACTCCGCTATGGTTTATTCTAGGTCAACAATGCGCGCACATGCCGGTGACGTCACGTCTGTTTACTAGCTGTAAAGGGGTCTATAAGGCAGTGTCTACCATCACTCTGATCAGAACTGAAGAAACAGCTTGGATGAGCTCAACCAAATAAAAAGCTGTCCATTTGACTTTCTGATTTTGCCATGGAGTCTACCTGCACTAGTGAGGGATTCTACCATTGTTCAGCTTGGCATCAGAGAGAAAGCTGGCAGTGGTGGGATTTGAACCCACGCCTCCAAAGAGACAGGAGCCTTAATCCTGCGCCTTAGACCACTCGGCCACACTACCTCTTAATGTAATGTAATAGGACAGTTTACTGTCAGATTGCCATTAAGCTATTGTTTCTATCTGTTTATTTTGACAATGGCCCTTTTTTAATTATGGACTTGCAGGTTGTTGTGGCCGAGTGGTTAAGGCGATGGACTAGAAATCCATTGGGGTTTCCCCGCGCAGGTTCGAATCCTGTCAACAACGAGAGATTCTTTATAGTGCATAAAGACAAGTCACCGTGGAGATTGAAGGCCAATATTTGAGATCGTCCCTCAACCGAGCTTATCCAGTGGTGCTGCTGAAAAGCTGACATACCGCAAAGCCTACCGCAGTTCATCTTGGAATCAGAGACAAAAATGGCAGTGATGGGATTTGAACCCACACACTGTAGTGAATGGAATGTGATGTCGCTGTGTGACACACCTCATAACTTGCGATGGTGTTATAGTGGTTAGCATAGCTGCCTTCCAAGCAGTTGACCCGGGTTTGATTCCCGGCCATCGCAATCTGATAATCTCTAAAGGTGCTTCGAGTACTTGTGAGTGGGGTCTCCCTCCAAAATGTAATTTATTTGCAACTCCTAATGTAATGTAAAAGCACAGTTGACTGTCAAAAGCTCGTAAACTTCACTTTAGAGGTGACCTTCATGCCCAAAACCTGCACTGAAGAGACTTTCCAAGGAAAGCAACTTTTGCTACTGGAGATTATGCATTGGAAAGGGTGCCAAAAAACACTGTTTAGTGGAGATGCTGGGAATTGAACCCAGGACCTCATACATGCAAAGCACGTGCTCTACCACTGAGCTACATCCCCTTTTGTTTTTAGTGATTATTACATCAAATACTTTTCTCGTTGACTGACTGGAAAGATGGGCAAAAACAGCAGCCATAGTGTAATAAACAAATCCTTGCTTCACTCATACAGACGTTGCTGGCAGGGTTCGAACCTGCGCGGGAACATCCCAATGGATTTCAAGCCCATCGCCTTAACCTCTCGGCCACAGCAACAATTTCAGCATGTTTTGTAATATGTTACATGAAGATTGAAGATTGAACACCGAACTTCATACTTGCTAAGCATACACTCAAGAGGTGACTGATTAGAAAGATGGCCAACAACATCAGCCTGCGTGTAATCACCAAATCCTTGCATAGATGTTGCTCCCAGGATTCGAATGTGCGTGGGAATATCCCAATGGAGTTCAAGCCAGTCGCCTAAACTTCTCGGCCACAGCAACGGTTCTTCCGAATGCCATTTATAATATGTTATATGAAAATGAAGGAGATTAAACACTGAACTTCATATATGCTAAGCATACGCTTTAGAGGTGACCTTCATGCCCTGAACTTGCACTGAACAGACTTTCCAACTTTTGCTACTGGAGATTATGCAAACTTGAAGAAGCAGCTTGGAAGAGCTGCAAAAGAGCTGACCAAATAAACTTTTATCCAGTTGACAAATTGAATTTCTCCTTTTGCCATGGATTCTACCTGGATGACTGAGGGATTCTACACACATCATTGTGTGAGGTTACTTTGTGAAGTAACGTCCCGGCCATCGCAATCTTTGATGGTGTCTAAAGGTGCTTTCCATGTGCGTACTTGTGTGTGCCATTTATTCCTTCCAAAACTTAACTCATTTACAACTCTTAAGGTAATGTAATAGCACAGTTGACTATCAGAGGCTAGTGTGTCACATTGCCATTAAGCTATTGATGAAGATAATGGAGATTGAACGCTGAATTTCATATATGCTAAGCATACGGTTTAGAGGTGACCTTCATGCCCTAAACTTGCACTGAACGGACTTTCTAAGGAAAGCAACTTTTGCTACTGGAGGTTATGCACTGGAAAGGGTGCCAAAAATGCACTGTTGAGTGGAGACGTTGGGGGCTGGACGCATACATGCAAAGCATGTGCTCTACCACTGAGCTAGATCCCCTTTTCAGGTGTTATTACAACAACTACTTTTCCTTGTGAACTGATTGGAAAGACGGCCAAAAGGAGCAGCCAGGTTGTCAGCCACAGCAACAGCACACTTGTGGTTGCATTAAAATATAGTTGATTTGTATATGATTATGTTTGACACAAAAACAATGACATGTCACTAGTTGCTTGTCGGAGGAAATGCAATTTTTTAAAACTTGTAGCCACAGAAGGGACTTCACATTAAGCAATACTTACTCCTAACAGCTTTGGCAAGACAGTCCCATAGCAGGATTTGGATCCAGGCCGCCTTGGTGAGAACCAAGAATCCTAACCAGACATCGTTTGTCTCCCATTTATAACTCTATCCTCAAACCTAAATCATAACAAACAAAACAATAGGGCAGCAGGTCAGGTCCAGAGGTGCGAAAACACCCATTATGGCCCTGAATGGTTCTGCAAACTCCACTCCCACTGCATATTCAATAGGCCTACCTAACTAACAGAAACTGTAAACAAAAAGGAGTGGCAGTGTCAGATTAGTTTCATTGTAGTTAGCTCCTCCCTTCAAGCAGATATAGACCAGTTTCAAAGCTACTTCAGCACTGAATGCACGCGCAGTGTTGACTCAAAACAAAGCCACTGCTGCCATAAAACCCCCAGCGAAGGTATAGAAGAGAAGAACTCGAATAAAGAGAAACAGATGGAATAAATGATAGTTCATATCATTCAACTGACATACACACAAGTGAACACCTGCTGCTTGTTTAGGGTAATTTGCCCAGGTGTTCAATGGTGTTTAATCATGCTGATATAATTAGCAAGCACAGGACACCGCAAAGCTCACAGACATATTAACCGGGTAACCTCTACGACAGACACATGTAAACGAACACAAATAACCTTGTTAAAATGCATGATTAGTTTTCGCATGACCATCATAAATGGCATTTGACATGACTGAGATCACATCTGTGACTCGTGAATTAAGTCGTAGTATGTTACTTACCCCGCAACGCAAGTGCAGTTGGCGGTCAGAACGTAGTTACCGTGCTTGTTGATGATAGCCCAAGCATTGTACATGGTCGTCTTGTGGCCTTGTCTTTGACTGGGGAGAACATCAGATGGCAACACGCAAAACTCCCCATCAATTTCGTGGTATTTTACCTCCTGTACAGGGCCACACACGGCAAACTGGTAGGCATCCATGGATTTATATGCGCGCACTTTCTTTCTTGTATACACGCTGGGCTTCTCGACTAAATAACAGTGGATATATGGCCACTGTAAATCTGTCCACTTTCTGCGATCGTACTGCCAGTCCGTGATCGCATAAGGGTCTGGTAGACGAACCCCGTTGCTCAACGTGAGCTTTTGAATGTAGCTCTCCCGATCGTTCAGATACTCCGCTATGGTTTATTCTAGGTCAACAATGCGCGCACATGCCGGTGACGTCACGTCTGTTTACTAGCTGTAAAGGGGTCTATAAGGCAGTGTCTACCATCACTCTGATCAGAACTGAAGAAACAGCTTGGATGAGCTCAACCAAATAAAAAGCTGTCCATTTGACTTTCTGATTTTGCCATGGAGTCTACCTGCACTAGTGAGGGATTCTACCATTGTTCAGCTTGGCATCAGAGAGAAAGCTGGCAGTGGTGGGATTTGAACCCACGCCTCCAAAGAGACAGAAGCCTTAATCCTGCGCCTTAGACCACTCGGCCACACTACCTCTTAATGTAATGTAATAGGACAGTTTACTGTCAGATTGCCATTAAGCTATTGTTTCTATCTGTTTATTTTGACAATGGCCCTTTTTTAATTATTGACTTGCAGGTTGTTGTGGCCGAGTGGTTAAGGCGATGGACTAGAAATCCATTGGGGTTTCCCCGCGCAGGTTCGAATCCTGTCAACAACGAGAGATTCTTTATAGTGCATAAAGACAAGTCACCGTGGAGATTGAAGGCCAATATTTGAGATCGTCCCTCAACCGAGCTTATCCAGTGGTGCTGCTGAAAAGCTGACATACCGCAAAGCCTACCGCAGTTCATCTTGGAATCAGAGACAAAAATGGCAGTGATGGGATTTGAACCCACACACTGTAGTGAATGGAATGTGATGTCGCTGTGTGACACACCTCATAACTTGCGATGGTGTTATAGTGGTTAGCATAGCTGCCTTCCAAGCAGTTAACGCAATCTGATAATCTCTAAAGGTGCTTCGAGTACTTGTGAGTGGGGTTTCCCTCCAAAATGTAATTTATTTGCAACTCCTAATGTAATGTAAAAGCACAGTTGACTGTCAAAAGCTAGTAAACTTCACTTTAGAGGTGACCTTCATGCCCAAAACCTGCACTGAAGAGACTTTCCAAGGAAAGCAACTTTTGCTACTGGAGATTATGCATTGGAAAGGGTGCCAAAAAACACTGTTTAGTGGAGATGCTGGGAATTGAACCCAGGACCTCATACATGCAAAGCACGTGCTCTACCACTGAGCTACATCCCCTTTTGTTTTTAGTGATTATTACATCAAATACTTTTCTCGTTGACTGACTGGAAAGATGGGCAAAAACAGCAGCCATAGTGTAATAAACAAATCCTTGCTTCACTCATACAGACGTTGCTGGCAGGGTTCGAACCTGCGCGGGAACATCCCAATGGATTTCAAGCCCATCGCCTTAACCTCTCGGCCACAGCAACAATTTCAGCATG
Organism: Paratrypauchen microcephalus; assembly: GCA_036785185.1. Taxonomy (NCBI): domain Eukaryota; kingdom Metazoa; phylum Chordata; class Actinopteri; order Gobiiformes; family Gobiidae; genus Paratrypauchen; species Paratrypauchen microcephalus. The sequence continues at coordinate 2,642,647 of JAVJIX010000119.1, read as the reverse complement.
TTTTGTAATATGTTACATGAAGATTGAAGATTGAACACCGAACTTCATACTTGCTAAGCATACACTCAAGAGGTGACTGATTAGAAAGATGGCCAACAACATCAGCCTGCGTGTAATCACCAAATCCTTGCATAGATGTTGCTCCCAGGATTCGAATGTGCGTGGGAATATCCCAATGGAGTTCAAGCCAGTCGCCTAAACTTCTCGGCCACAGCAACGGTTCTTCCGAATGCCATTTATAATATGTTATATGAAAATGAAGGAGATTAAACACTGAACTTCATATATGCTAAGCATACACTTTAGAGGTGACCTTCATGCCCTGAACTTGCACTGAACAGACTTTCCAACTTTTGCTACTGGAGATTATGCAAACTTGAAGAAGCAGCTTGGAAGAGCTGCAAAAGAGCTGACCAAATAAACTTTTATCCAGTTGACAAATTGAATTTCTCCTTTTGCCATGGATTCTACCTGGATGACTGAGGGATTCTACACACATCATTGTGTGAGGTTACTTTGTGAAGTAACGTCCCGGCCATCGCAATCTTTGATGGTGTCTAAAGGTGCTTTCCATGTGCGTACTTGTGTGTGCCATTTATTCCTTCCAAAACTTAACTCATTTACAACTCTTAAGGTAATGTAATAGCACAGTTGACTATCAGAGGCTAGTGTGTCACATTGCCATTAAGCTATTGATGAAGATAATGGAGATTGAACGCTGAATTTCATATATGCTAAGCATACGGTTTAGAGGTGACCTTCATGCCCTAAACTTGCACTGAACGGACTTTCTAAGGAAAGCAACTTTTGCTACTGGAGGTTATGCACTGGAAAGGGTGCCAAAAATGCACTGTTGAGTGGAGACGTTGGGGGCTGGACGCATACATGCAAAGCATGTGCTCTACCACTGAGCTACATCCCCTTTTCAGGTGTTATTACAACAACTACTTTTCCTTGTGAACTGATTGGAAAGACGGCCAAAAAGAGCAGCCAGGATGTCAGCCACAGCAACAGCACACTTGTGGTTGCATTAAAATATAGTTGATTTGTATATGATTATGTATGACACAAAAACAATGACATGTCACTAGTTGCTTGTCGGAGGAAATGCAATTTTTTAAAACTTGTAGCCACAGAAGAGACTTCACATTAAGCAATACTTACTCCTAACAGCTTTGGCAAGACAGTCCCATAGCGGGATTTGGATCCAGGCCGCCTTGGTGAGAACCAAGAATCCTAACCAGACATCGTTTGTCTCCCATTTATAACTCTATCCTCAAACCTAAATCATAAGAAACAAAACAATAGGGCAGCAGGTCAGGTCCAGAGGTGCGAAAACACCCATTATGGCCCTGAATGGTTCTGCAAACTCCACTCCCACTGCATATTCAATAGGCCTACCTAACTAACAGAAACTGTAAACAAAAAGGAGTGGCAGTGTCAGATTAGTTTCATTGTAGTTAGCTCCTCCCTTCAAGCAGATATAGACCAGTTTCAAAGCTACGTCAGCACTGAATGCACGCGCAGTGTTGACTCAAAACAAAGCCACTGCTGCCATAAAACCCCCAGCGAAGGTATAGAAGAGAAGAACTTGAATAAAGAGAAACAGATGGAATAAATGATAGTTCATATCATTCAACTGACATACACACAAATGAACACCTGCTGCTTGTTTAGGGTAATTTGCCCAGGTGTTCAATGGTGTTTAATCATGCTGATTAATTAGCAAGCACAGGACACCGCAAAGCTCACAGACATATTAACCGGGTAACCTCTACGACAGACACATGTAAACGAACACAAATAACCTTGTTAAAATGCATGATTAGTTTTCGCATGACCATCATAAATGGCATTTGACATGACTGAGATCACATCTGTGACTCGTGAATTAAGTCGTAGTATGTTACTTACCCCGCAACGCAAGTGCAGTTGGCGGTCAGAACGTAGTTACCGTGCTTGTTGATGATAGCCCAAGCATTGTACATGGTCGTCTTGTGGCCTTGTCTTTGACTGGGGAGAACATCAGATGGCAACACGCAAAACTCCCCATCAATTTCGTGGTATTTTACCTCCTGTACAGGGCCACACACGGCAAACTGGTAGGCATCCATGGATTTATATGCGCGCACTTTCTTTCTTGTATACACGCTGGGCTTCTCGACTAAATAACAGTGGATATATGGCCACTGTAAATCTGTCCACTTTCTGCGATCGTACTGCCACTCCGTGATCGCATAAGGGTCTGGTAGACGAACCCCGTTGCTCAACGTGAGCTTTTGAATGTAGCTCTCCCAATCGTTCAGATACTCCGCTATGGTTTATTCTAGGTCAACAATGCGCGCACATGCCGGTGACGTCACGTCTGTTTACTAGCTGTAAAGGGGTCTATAAGGCAGTGTCTACCATCACTCTGATCAGAACTGAAGAAACAGCTTGGATGAGCTCAACCAAATAAAAAGCTGTCCATTTGACTTTGCCATGGAGTCTACCTGCACTAGTGAGGGATTCTACCATTGTTCAGCTTGGCATCAGAGAGAAAGCTGGCAGTGGTGGGATTTGAACCCACGCCTCCAAAGAGACAGGAGCCTTAATCCTGCGCCTTAGACCACTCGGCCACACTACCTCTTAATGTAATGTAATAGGACAGTTTACTGTCAGATTGCCATTAAGCTATTGTTTCTATCTGTTTATTTTGACAATGGCCCTTTTTTAATTATGGACTTGCAGGTTGTTGTGGCCGAGTGGTTAAGGCGATGGACTAGAAATCCATTGGGGTTTCCCCGCGCAGGTTCGAATCCTGTCAACAACGAGAGATTCTTTATAGTGCATAAAGACAAGTCACCGTGGAGATTGAAGGCCAATATTTGAGATCGTCCCTCAACCGAGCTTATCCAGTGGTGCTGCTGAAAAGCTGACATACCGCAAAGCCTACCGCAGTTCATCTTGGAATCAGAGACAAAAATGGCAGTGATTGGTTTTGAACCCACACACTGTAGTGAATGGAATGTGATGTCGCTGTGTGACACACCTCATAACTTGCGATGGTGTTATAGTGGTTAGCATAGCTGCCTTCCAAGCAGTTGACCCGGGTTTGATTCCCGGCCATCGCAATCTGATAATCTCTAAAGGTGCTTCGAGTACTTGTGAGTGGGGTTTTCCTCCGAAATGTAATTTATTTGCAACTCCTAATGTAATGTAAAAGCACAGTTGACTGTCAAAAGCTAGTAAACTTCACTTTAGAGGTGACCTTCATGCCCAAAACCTGCACTGAAGAGACTTTACAAGGAAAGCAACTTTTGCTACTGGAGATTATGCATTGGAAAGGGTGCCAAAAACACTGTTTAGTGGAGATGCTGGGAATTGAACCCAGGACCTCATACATGCAAAGCACGTGCTCTACCACTGAGCTACATCCCCTTTTGTTTTTAGTGATTATTACATCAAATACTTTTCTCGTTGACTGACTGGAAAGATGGGCAAAAACAGCAGCCATAGTGTAATAAACAAATCCTTGCTTCACTCATACAGACGTTGCTGGCAGGGTTCGAACCTGCGCGGGAACATCCCAATGGATTTCAAGCCCATCGCCTTAACCTCTCGGCCACAGCAACAATTTCAGCATGTTTTGTAATATGTTACATGAAGATTGAAGATTGAACACCGAACTTCATACTCGCTAAGCATACACTCAAGAGGTGACTGATTAGAAAGATGGCCAACAACATCAGCCTGCGTGTAATCACCAAATCCTTGCATAGATGTTGCTCCCAGGATTCGAATGTGTGTGGGAATATCCCAATGGAGTTGAAGCCAGTCGCCTAAACCTCTCGGCCACAGCAACGGTTCTTCCGAATGCCATTTATAATATGTTATATGAAAATGAAGGAGATTAAACACTGAACTTCATATATGCTAAGCATACGCTTTAGAGGTGACCTTCATGCCCTGAACTTGCACTGAACAGACTTTCCAACTTTTGCTACTGGAGATTATGCAAACTTGAAGAAGCTGTTGGGAAGAGCTGCAAAAGAGCTGACCAAATAAACTTTTGTCCAGTTGACAAATTGAATTTCTCCTTTTGCCATGGATTCTACCTGGACGACTGAGGGATTCTACACACATCATTGTGTGAGGTTACTTTGTGAAGTAACGTCCCGGCCATCGCAATCTTTGACGGTGTCTAAAGGTGCTTTCCATGTGCGTGCTTGTGTGTGCCATTTATTCCTTCCAAAACTTAACTCATTTACAACTCTTAAGGTAATGTAATAGCACAGTTGACTATCAGAGGCTAGTGTGTCACATTGCCATTAAGCTATTGATGAAGATAATGGAGATTGAACGTTGAATTTCATATATGCTAAGCATACGCTTTAGAGGTGACCTTCATGCCCTAAACTTGCACTGAACGGACTTTCTAAGGAAAGCAACTTTTGCTACTGGAGGTTATGCACTGGAAAGGGTGCCAAAAATGCACTGTTGAGTGGAGACGTTGGGGGCTGGACGCATACATGCAAAGCATGTGCTCTACCACTGAGCTAGATCCCCTTTTCAGGTGTTGTTACAACAACTACCTTTCCTTGTGAACTGATTGGAAAGACGGCCAAAAAGAGCAGCCAGGATGTCAGCCACAGCAACAGCACACTTGTGGTTGCATTAAAATATAGTTGATTTGTATATGATTATGTTTGACACAAAAACAATGACATGTCACTAGTTGCTTGTCGGAGGAAATGCAATTTTTTAAAACTTGTAGCCACAGAAGGGACTTCACATTAAGCAATACTTACTCCTAACAGCTTTGGCAAGACAGTCCCATAGCAGGATTTGGATCCAGGCCGCCTTGGTGAGAACCAAGAATCCTAACCAGACATTGTTTGTCTCCCATTTATAACTCTATCCTCAAACCTAAATCATAAGAAACAAATAAAACAATAGGGCAGCAGGTCAGGTCCAGAGGTGTGAAAACACCCATTATGGCCCTGAATGGTTCCGCAAACTCCACTCCCACTGCATATTCAATAGGCCTACCTAACTAACAGAAACTGTAAACAAAAAGGAGAGGCAGTGTCAGATTAGTTTCATTGTAGTTAGCTCCTCCCTTCAAGCAGATATAGACCAGTTTAAAAGCTACGTCAGCACTGAATGCGCGCGCAGTGTTGACTCAAAACAAAGCCACTGCTGCCATAAAACCCCCAGCGAAGGTATAGAAGAGAAGAACTCGAATAAAGAGAAACAGATGGAATAAATGATGGTTCATATCATTCAACTGACATACACACAAGTGAACACCTGCTGCTTGTTTAGGGTAATTTACCCAGGTGTTCAATGGTGTTTAATCATGCTGATTAATTAGCAAGCACAGGACACCGCAAAGCTCACAGACATATTAACCGGGTAACCTCTACGACAGACACATGTAAACGAACACGAATAACTTTGTTAAAATGCATGATTAGTTTTCGCATGACCATCATAAATGGCATTTGACATGACTGAGATCACATCTGCGACTCGTGAATTAAGTCGTAGTATGTTACTTACCCCACAACGCAAGTGCATTTGGCGGTCAGAACGTAGTTATCGCGCTTGTTGATGATAGCCCAAGCATTGTACATGGTCATCTTGTGGCCTTGTCTTTGACTGGGGAGAACATCAGATGCCAACATGCAAAACTCCCCATCGATTTCGTGGTATTTTACCTCCTGTACAGGGCCACACACAGCAAACTGGTAGGCATCCATGGATTTATATATGCGCACTTTCTTTCTTGTATACACGCTGGGCTTCTCGACTAAATAACAGTGGATATATGGCCACTGTAAATCTGTCCACTTTCTGCGATCGTACTGCCAGTCCGTGATCGCATAAGGGTCTGGTAGACGAACCCCGTTGCTCAACGTGAGCTTTTGAATGTAGCTCTCCCAATCGTTCAGATACTCCGCTATGGTTTATTCTAGGTCAACAATGCGCGCACATGCCGGTGACGTCACGTCTGTTTACTAGCTGTAAAGGGGTCTATAAGGCAGTGTCTACCATCACTCTGATCAGAACTGAAGAAACAGCTTGGATGAGCTCAACCAAATAAAAAGCTGTCCATTTGACTTTCTGATTTTGCCATGGAGTCTACCTGCACTAGTGAGGGATTCTACCATTGTTCAGCTTGGCATCAGAGAGAAAGCTGGCAGTGGTGGGATTTGAACCCACGCCTCCAAAGAGACAGGAGCCTTAATCCTGCGCCTTAGACCACTCGGCCACACTACCTCTTAATGTAATGTAATAGGACAGTTTACTGTCAGATTGCCATTAAGCTATTGTTTCTATCTGTTTATTTTGACAATGGCCCTTTTTTAATTATGGACTTGCAGGTTGTTGTGGCCGAGTGGTTAAGGCGATGGACTAGAAATCCATTGGGGTTTCCCCGCGCAGGTTCGAATCCTGTCAACAACGAGAGATTCTTTATAGTGCATAAAGACAAGTCACCGTGGAGATTGAAGGCCAATATTTGAGATCGTCCCTCAACCGAGCTTATCCAGTGGTGCTGCTGAAAAGCTGACATACCGCAAAGCCTACCGCAGTTCATCTTGGAATCAGAGACAAAAATGGCAGTGATGGGATTTGAACCCACACACTGTAGTGAATGGAATGTGATGTCGCTGTGTGACACACCTCATAACTTGCGATGGTGTTATAGTGGTTAGCATAGCTGCCTTCCAAGCAGTTGACCCGGGTTTGATTCCCGGCCATCGCAATCTGTTAATCTCTAAAGGTGCTTTGAGTACTTGTGATTGGGGTTTCCCTTCGAAATGTAATTTATTTGCAACTCCTAATGTAATGTAAAAGCACAGTTGACTGTCAAAAGCTAGTAAACTTCACTTTAGAGGTGACCTTCATGCCCAAAACCTGCACTGAAGAGACTTTACAAGGAAAGCAACTTTTGCTACTGGAGATTATGCATTGGAAAGGGTGCCAAAAACACTGTTTAGTGGAGATGCTGGGAATTGAACCCAGGACCTCATACATGCAAAGCACGTGCTCTACCACTGAGCTACATCCCCTTTTGTTTTTAGTGATTATTACATCAAATACTTTTCTCGTTGACTGACTGGAAAGATGGGCAAAAACAGCAGCCATAGTGTAAGGGCACAAGCACAAGCTGGAAAAGGGCACAAGAAATCTAGCTGAGAAGAGGAATCATCTACGCTTTAACCTTAGATGTCGACAGGAGCAGAGCTTTGCCATTGTAGGACGCGCCTCCCGGCAGCTAGATATAAGCAGGGTCTAACCAGTACAATAACCAGAGCTGACGAAGTCTCTCGGATGAGCGGCGAAACGTTTTCAACCAAACAAACTTTGTCCAGTTGACAAATTGAACTTCTCCTTTGATCATAGTGTAATAAACAAATCCTTGCTTCACTCATACAGACGTTGCTGGCAGGGTTCGAACCTGCGCGGGAACATCCCAATGGATTTCAAGCCCATCGCCTTAACCTCTCGGCCACAGCAACAATTTCAGCATGTTTTGTAATATGTTACATGAAGATTGAAGATTGAACACCGAACTTCATACTCGCTAAGCATACACTCAAGAGGTGACTGATTAGAAAGATGGCCAACAACATCAGCCTGCGTGTAATCACCAAATCCTTGCATAGATGTTGCTCCCAGGATTCGAATGTGCGTGGGAATATCCCAATGGAGTTCAAGCCAGTCGCCTAAACTTCTCGGCCACAGCAACGGTTCTTCCGAATGCCATTTATAATATGTTACATGAAAATGAAGGAGATTAAACACTGAACTTCATATATGCTAAGCATACGCTTTAGAGGTGACCTTCATGCCCTGAACTTGCACTGAACAGACTTTCCAACTTTTGCTACTGGAGATTATGCAAACTTGAAGAAGCAGCTTGGAAGAGCTGCAAAAGAGCTGACCAAATAAACTTTTGTCCAGTTGACAAATTGAATTTCTCCTTTTGCCATGGATTCTACCTGGACGACTGAGGGATTCTACACACATCATTGTGTGAGGTTACTTTGTGAAGTAACGTCCCGGCCATCGCAATCTTTGATGGTGTCTAAAGGTGCTTTCCATGTGCGTACTTGTGTGTGCCATTTATTCCTTCCAAAACCTAACTCATTTACAACTCTTAAGGTAATGTAATAGCACAGTTGACTATCAGAGGCTAGTGTGTCACATTGCCATTAAGCTATTGATGAAGAAAATGGAGATTGAACGCTGAATTTCATATATGCTAAGCATACGCTTTAGAGGTGACCTTCATGCCCTAAACTTGCACTGAACGGACTTTCTAAGGAAAGCAACTTTTGCTACTGGAGGTTATGCACTGGAAAGGGTGCCAAAAATGCACTGTTGAGTGGAGACGTTGGGGGCTGGACGCATACATGCAAAGCATGTGCTCTACCACTGAGCTAGATCCCCTTTTCAGGTGTTATTACAACAACTACTTTTCCTTGTGAACTGATTGGAAAGACGGCCAAAAGGAGCAGCCAGGTTGTCAGCCACAGCAACAGCACACTTGTGGTTGCATTAAAATATAGCTGATTTGTATATGATTATGTTTGACACAAAAACAATGACATGTCACTAGTTGCTTGTCGGAGGAAATGCAATTTTTTAAAACTTGTAGCCACAGAAGGGACTTCACATTAAGCAATACTTACTCCTAACAGCTTTGGCAAGACAGTCCCATAGCGGGATTTGGATCCAGACCGCCTTGGTGAGAACCAAGAATCCTAACCAGACATCGTTTGTCTCCCATTTATAACTCTATCCTCAAACCTAAATCATAAGAAACAAAACAAGAGGGCAGCAGGTCAGGTCCAGAGGTGCGAAAACACCCATTATGGCCCTGAATGGTTCTGCAAACTCCACTCCCACTGCATATTCAATAGGCCTACCTAACTAACAGAAACTGTAAACAAAAAGGAGTGGCAGTGTCAGATTAGTTTCATTGTAGTTAGCTCCTCCCTTCAAGCAGATATAGACCAGTTTCAAAGCTACGTCAGCACTGAATGCACGCGCAGTGTTGACTCAAAACAAAGCCACTGCTGCCATAAAACCCCCAGCGAAGGTATAGAAGAGAAGAACTCGAATAAAGAGAAACAGATGGAATAAATGATAGTTCATATCATTCAACTGACATACACACAAGTGAACACCTGCTGCTTGTTTAGGGTAATTTGCCCAGGTGTTCAATGGTGTTTAATCATGCTGATTAATTAGCAAGCACAGGACACCGCAAAGCTCACAGACATATTAACCGAGTAACCTCTACGACAGACACATGTAAACAAACACAAATAACCTTGTTAAAATGCATGATTAGTTTTCGCATGACCATCATAAATGGCATTTGACATGACTGAGATCACATCTGTGACTCGTGAATTAAGTCGTAGTATGTTACTTACCCCGCAACGCAAGTGCAGTTGGCGGTCAGAACGTAGTTACCGTGCTTGTTGATGATAGCCCAAGCATTGTACATGGTCATCTTGTGGCCTTGTCTTTGACTGGGGAGAACATCAGATGGCAACACGCAAAACTCCCCATCAATTTCGTGGTATTTTACCTCCTGTACAGGGCCATACACGGCAAACTGGTAGGCATCCATGGATTTATATGCGCGCATTTTCTCTCTTGTATACACGCTGGGCTTCTCGACTAAATAACAGTGGATATATGGCCACTGTAAATCTGGCCACTTTCTGCGATCGTACTGCCAGTCCGTGATCGCATAAGGGTCTGGTAGACGAACCCCGTTGCTCAACGTGAGCTTTTGAATGTAGCTCTCCCAATCGTTCAGATACTCCGCTATGGTTTATTCTAGGTCAACAATGCGCGCACATGCCGGTGACGTCACGTCTGTTTACTAACTGTAAAGGGGTCTATAAGGCAGTGTCTACCATCACTCTGATCAGAAGAAACAGCTTGGATGAGCTCAACCAAATAAAAAACTGTCCATTTGAATTTCTCATTTTGCCACAGAGTCTACCTGCACTACTGAGGGATTCTACCATTGCTCCGCTTGGCATTAGAGAGAAAGCTGGCAGTGGTGGGATTTGAACCCACGCCTCTAAAGAGACAGGAGCCTTAATCCTGCGCCTTAGACCACTCGGCCACACTACCTCTTAATGCAATGTAATAGGACAGTTTACTGTCAGATTGCCATTAAGCTATTGTTTCTATCTGTTTATTTTGACAATGGCCCTTTTTTAATTATGGGCTTGCAGGTTGTTGTGGCCGAGTGGTTAAGGCGATGGACTAGAAATCCATTGGGGTTTCCCCGCGCAGGTTCGAATCCTGTCAACAACGAGGGATTCTTTATAGTGCATAAAGACAAGTCACCGTGGAGATTGAAGGCCAATATTTGAGATCGTCCCTCAACCGAGCTTATCCAGCGGTGCTGCTGAAAAGCTGACATACCGCAAAGCCTACCGCAGTTCATCTTGGAATTAGAGACAAAAATGGCAGTGATGGGTTTTGAACCCACACACTGTAGTGAATGGAATGTGATGTCGCTGTGTGACACACCTCATAACTTGCGATGGTGTTATAGTGGTTAGCATAGCTGCCTTCCAAGCAGTTGACCCGGGTTTGATTCCCGGCCATCGCAATCTGATAATCTCTAAAGGTGCCTCGAGTACTTGCGATTGGGGTTTCCCTCCGAAATGTAATTTATTTTCAACTCCTAATGTAATGTAAAAGCACAGTTGACTGTCAAAAGTTAGTAAACTTCACTTTAGAGGTGACATTCATGCCCAAAACCTGCACTGAAGAGACTTTCCAAGGAAAGCAACTTTTGCTACTGGAGATTATGCATTGGAAAGGGTGCCAAAAAACACTGTTTAGTGGAGATGCTGGGAATTGAACCCAGGACCTCATACATGCAAAGCACGTGCTCTACCACTGAGCTACATCCCCTTTTGTTTTTAGTGATTATTACATCAAATACTTTTCTCGTTGACTGACTGGAAAGATGGGCAAAAACAGCAGCCATAGTGTAAGGGCACAAGCACAAGCTGGAAAAGGGCACAAGAAATCTAGCTGAGAAGAGGAATCATCTACGCTTTAACCTTAGATGTCGACAGGAGCAGAGCTTTGCCATTGTAGGACGCGCCTCCCGGCAGCTAGATATAAGCAGGGTCTAACCAGTACAATAACCAGAGCTGACGAAGCCTCTCGGATGAGCGGCGAAACGTTTTCAACCAAACAAACTTTGTCCAGTTGACAAATTGAACTTCTCCTTTGATCATAGTGTAATAAACAAATCCTTGCTTCACTCATACAGACGTTGCTGGCAGGGTTCGAACCTGCGCGGGAACATCCCAATGGATTTCAAGCCCATCGCCTTAACCTCTCGGCCACAGCAACAATTTCAGCACGTTTTATAATATGTTACATGAAGATTGAAGATTGAACACCGAACTTCATACTCGCTAAGCATACACTCAAGAGGTGACTGATTAGAAAGATGGCCAACAACATCAGCCTGCGTGTAATCACCAAATCCTTGCATAGATGTTGCTCCCAGGATTCGAATGTGCGTGGGAATATCCCAATGGAGTTCAAGCCAGTCGCCTAAACTTCTCGGCCACAGCAACGGTTCTTCCGAATGCCATTTATAATATGTTACATGAACATGAAGGAGATTAAACACTGAACTTCATATATGCTAAGCATACGCTTTAGAGGTGACCTTCATGCCCTGAACTTGCACTGAACAGACTTTCCAACTTTTGCTACTGGAGATTATGCAAACTTGAAGAAGCAGCTTGGAAGAGCTGCAAAAGAGCTGACCAAATAAACCTTTGTCCAGTTGACAAATTGAATTTCTCCTTTTGCCATGGATTCTACCTGGACGACTGAGGGATTCTACACACATCATTGTGTGAGGTTACTTTGTGAAGTAACGTCCCGGCCATCGCAATCTTTGATGGTGTCTAAAGGTGCTTTCCATGTGCGTACTTGTGTGTGCCATTTATTCCTTCCAAAACTTAACTCATTTACAACTCTTAAGGTAATGTAATAGCACAGTTGACTATCAGAGGCTAGTGTGTCACATTGCCATTAAGCTATTGATGAAGATAATGGAGATTGAACGCTGAATTTCATATATGCTAAGCATACGCTTTAGAGGTGACCTTCATGCCCTAAACTTGCACTGAACGGACTTTCTAAGGAAAGCAACTTTTGCTACTGGAGGTTATGCACTGGAAAGGGTGCCAAAAATGCACTGTTGAGTGGAGACGTTGGGGGCTGGACGCATACATGCAAAGCATGTGCTCTACCACTGAGCTAGATCCCCTTTTCAGGTGTTATTACAACAACTACTTTTCCTTGTGAACTGATTGGAAAGATGGCCAAAAGGAGCAGCCAGGTTGTCAGCCACAGCAACAGCACACTTGTGGTTGCATTAAAATATAGTTGATTTGTATATGATTATGTTTGACACAAAAACAATGACATGTCACTAGTTGCTTGTCGGAGGAAATGCAATTTTTTAAAACTTGTAGCCACAGAAGGGACTTCACATTAAGCAATACTTACTCCTAACAGCTTTGGCAAGACAGTCCCATAGCGGGATTTGGATCCAGACCGCCTTGGTGAGAACCAAGAATCCTAACCAGACATCGTTTGTCTCCCATTTATAACTCTATCCTCAAACCTAAATCATAAGAAACAAAACAAGAGGGCAGCAGGTCAGGTCCAGAGGTGCGAAAACACCCATTATGGCCCTGAATGGTTCTGCAAACTCCACTCCCACTGCATATTCAATAGGCCTACCTAACTAACAGAAACTGTAAACAAAAAGGAGTGGCAGTGTCAGATTAGTTTCATTGTAGTTAGCTCCTCCCTTCAAGCAGATATAGACCAGTTTCAAAGCTACTTCAGCACTGAATGCACGCGCAGTGTTGACTCAAAACAAAGCCACTGCTGCCATAAAACCCCCAGCGAAGGTATAGAAGAGAAGAACTCGAATAAAGAGAAACAGATGGAATAAATGATAGTTCATATCATTCAACTGACATACACACAAGTGAACACCTGCTGCTTGTTTAGGGTAATTTGCCCAGGTGTTCAATGGTGTTTAATCATGCTGATTAATTAGCAAGCACAGGACACCGCAAAGCTCACAGACATATTAACCGAGTAACCTCTACGACAGACACATGTAAACAAACACAAATAACCTTGTTAAAATGCATGATTAGTTTTCGCATGACCATCATAAATGGCATTTGACATGACTGAGATCACATCTGTGACTCGTGAATTAAGTCGTAGTATGTTACTTACCCCGCAACGCAAGTGCAGTTGGCGGTCAGAACGTAGTTACCGTGCTTGTTGATGATAGCCCAAGCATTGTACATGGTCGTCTTGTGGCCTTGTCTTTGACTGGGGAGAACATCAGATGGCAACACGCAAAACTCCCCATCAATTTCGTGGTATTTTACGTCCTGTACAAGGCCACACACGGCAAACTGGTAGGCATCCATGGATTTATATGCGCGCACTTTCTTTCTTGTATACACGCTGGGCTTCTCGACTAAATAACAGTGGATATATGGCCACTGTAAATCTGTCCACTTTCTGCGATCGTACTGCCAGTCCGTGATCGCATAAGGGTCTGGTAGACGAACCCCGTTGCTCAACGTGAGCTTTTGAATGTAGCTCTCCCAATCGTTCAGATACTCCGCTATGGTTTATTCTAGGTCAACAATGCGCGCACATGCCGGTGACGTCACGTCTGTTTACTAACTGTAAAGGGGTCTATAAGGCAGTGTCTACCATCACTCTGATCAGAACTGAAGAAACAGCTTGGATGAGCTCAACCAAATAAAAGTCTGTCCATTTGACAGTTGAATTTCTCATTTTGCCATGGAGTCTACCTGCACTACTGAGGGATTCTACCCTTGTTCAGCTTGGCATCAGAGAGAAAGCTGGCAGTGGTGGGATTTGAACCCACGCCTCCAAAGAGACAGGAGCCTTAATCCTGCGCCTTAGACCACTCGGCCACACTACCTCTTAATGCAATGTAATAGGACAGTTTACTGTCAGATTGCCATTAAGCTATTGTTTCTATCTGTTTATTTTGACAATGGCCCTTTTTTAATTATGGGCTTGCAGGTTGTTGTGGCCGAGTGGTTAAGGCGATGGACTAGAAATCCATTGGGGTTTCCCCGCGCAGGTTCGAATCCTGTCAACAACGAGGGATTCTTTATAGTGCATAAAGACAAGTCACCGTGGAGATTGAAGGCCAATATTTGAGATCGTCCCTCAACCGAGCTTATCCAGCGGTGCTGCTGAAAAGCTGACATACCGCAAAGCCTACCGCAGTTCATCTTGGAATTAGAGACAAAAATGGCAGTGATGGGTTTTGAACCCACACACTGTAGTGAATGGAATGTGATGTCGCTGTGTGACACACCTCATAACTTGCGATGGTGTTATAGTGGTTAGCATAGCTGCCTTCCAAGCAGTTGACCCGGGTTTGATTCCCGGCCATCGCAATCTGATAATCTCTAAAGGTGCTTCGAGTACTTGTGATTGGGGTTTCCCTTCGAAATGTAATTTATTTGCAACTCCTAATGTAATGTAAAAGCACAGTTGACTGTCAAAAGCTAGTAAACTTCACTTTAGAGGTGACCTTCATGCCCAAAACCTGCACTGAAGAGACTTTACAAGGAAAGCAACTTTTGCTACTGGAGATTATGCATTGGAAAGGGTGCCAAAAAACACTGTTTAGTGGAGATGCTGGGAATTGAACCCAGGACCTCATACATGCAAAGCACGTGCTCTACCACTGAGCTACATCCCCTTTTGTTTTTAGTGATTATTACATCAAATACTTTTCTCGTTGACTGACTGGAAAGATGGGCAAAAACAGCAGCCATAGTGTAAGGGCACAAGCACAAGCTGGAAAAGGGCACAAGAAATCTAGCTGAGAAGAGGAATCATCTACGCTTTAACCTTAGATGTCGACAGGAGCAGAGCTTTGCCATTGTAGGACGCGCCTCCCGGCAGCTAGATATAAGCAGGGTCTAACCAGTACAATAACCAGAGCTGACGAAGCCTCTCGGATGAGCGGCGAAACGTTTTCAACCAAACAAACTTTGTCCAGTTGACAAATTGAACTTCTCCTTTGATCATAGTGTAATAAACAAATCCTTGCTTCACTCATACAGACGTTGCTGGCAGGGTTCGAACCTGCGCGGGAACATCCCAATGGATTTCAAGCCCATCGCCTTAACCTCTCGGCCACAGCAACAATTTCAGCACGTTTTATAATATGTTACATGAAGATTGAAGATTGAACACCGAACTTCATACTCGCTAAGCATACACTCAAGAGGTGACTGATTAGAAAGATGGCCAACAACATCAGCCTGCGTGTAATCACCAAATCCTTGCATAGATGTTGCTCCCAGGATTCGAATGTGCGTGGGAATATCCCAATGGAGTTCAAGCCAGTCGCCTAAACTTCTCGGCCACAGCAACGGTTCTTCCGAATGCCATTTATAATATGTTACATGAAAATGAAGGAGATTAAACACTGAACTTCATATATGCTAAGCATACGCTTTAGAGGTGACCTTCATGCCCTGAACTTGCACTGAACAGACTTTCCAACTTTTGCTACTGGAGATTATGCAAACTTGAAGAAGCAGCTTGGAAGAGCTGCAAAAGAGCTGACCAAATAAACCTTTGTCCAGTTGACAAATTGAATTTCTCCTTTTGCCATGGATTCTACCTGGACGACTGAGGGATTCTACACACATCATTGTGTGAGGTTACTTTGTGAAGTAACGTCCCGGCCATCGCAATCTTTGATGGTGTCTAAAGGTGCTTTCCATGTGCGTACTTGTGTGTGCCATTTATTCCTTCCAAAACTTAACTCATTTACAACTCTTAAGGTAATGTAATAGCACAGTTGACTATCAGAGGCTAGTGTGTCACATTGCCATTAAGCTATTGATGAAGATAATGGAGATTGAACGCTGAATTTCATATATGCTAAGCATACGCTTTAGAGGTGACCTTCATGCCCTAAACTTGCACTGAACGGACTTTCTAAGGAAAGCAACTTTTGCTACTGGAGGTTATGCACTGGAAAGGGTGCCAAAAATGCACTGTTGAGTGGAGACGTTGGGGGCTGGACGCATACATGCAAAGCATGTGCTCTACCACTGAGCTAGATCCCCTTTTCAGGTGTTATTACAACAACTACTTTTCCTTGTGAACTGATTGGAAAGATGGCCAAAAGGAGCAGCCAGGTTGTCAGCCACAGCAACAGCACACTTGTGGTTGCATTAAAATATAGTTGATTTGTATATGATTATGTTTGACACAAAAACAATGACATGTCACTAGTTGCTTGTCGGAGGAAATGCAATTTTTTAAAACTTGTAGCCACAGAAGGCACTTCACATTAAGCAATACTTACTCCTAACAGCTTTGGCAAGACAGTCCCATAGCGGGATTTGGATCCAGACCGCCTTGGTGAGAACCAAGAATCCTAACCAGACATCGTTTGTCTCCCATTTATAACTCTATCCTCAAACCTAAATCATAAGAAACAAAACAAGAGGGCAGCAGGTCAGGTCCAGAGGTGCGAAAACACCCATTATGGCCCTGAATGGTTCTGCAAACTCCACTCCCACTGCATATTCAATAGGCCTACCTAACTAACAGAAACTGTAAACAAAAAGGAGTGGCAGTGTCAGATTAGTTTCATTGTAGTTAGCTCCTCCCTTCAAGCAGATATAGACCAGTTTCAAAGCTACTTCAGCACTGAATGCACGCGCAGTGTTGACTCAAAACAAAGCCACTGCTGCCATAAAACCCCCAGCGAAGGTATAGAAGAGAAGAACTCGAATAAAGAGAAACAGATGGAATAAATGATAGTTCATATCATTCAACTGACATACACACAAGTGAACACCTGCTGCTTGTTTAGGGTAATTTGCCCAGGTGTTCAATGGTGTTTAATCATGCTGATTAATTAGCAAGCACAGGACACCGCAAAGCTCACAGACATATTAACCGAGTAACCTCTACGACAGACACATGTAAACAAACACAAATAACCTTGTTAAAATGCATGATTAGTTTTCGCATGACCATCATAAATGGCATTTGACATGACTGAGATCACATCTGTGACTCGTGAATTAAGTCGTAGTATGTTACTTACCCCGCAACGCAAGTGCAGTTGGCGGTCAGAACGTAGTTACCGTGCTTGTTGATTATAGCCCAAGCATTGTACATGGTCATCTTGTGGCCTTGTCTTTGACTGGGGAGAACATCAGATGGCAACACGCAAAACTCCCCATCAATTTCGTGGTATTTTACCTCCTGTACAGGGCCACACACGGCAAACTGGTAGGCATCCATGGATTTACAGTGCCGTGAAAAAGTATTTGCCCCCTTCCTGATTTCTGTGTTTTTTGCATATTTATCACTCAAAACATTGTCAGATCATCAAACCAATTTTAATATCACACAGAAACAACCCAAGGAAAGACAAAATTCAGTTTTTGAATGATGATTCCATTTATTAGTGCACAAAAAAAATCTAAACCTATCTGGCCCTATGTGAAAAAGTAATTGCCCCCCCTTGTTAAATCACAAACTAACTGTGACTAACCACAGTTTTGAGAAAACTTAGTTCAGTTCTACATGCCACACCCACACCTGATTGTCACCACCTGTGTTGAATCAAGAAATCACTTAAATAGTTCCTGTCAAACAAAGTGAAGTTGGCTACAACATCTCAAGAACAAACACATCATGCCACGATCCAAAGAAATTCAAGAACAAATGAGAAAAAAAGTGATAGAAGTCTATAATTCAGGAAAAGGTTACAAAGCCATTCCCAAAGCTCTGGGGCTCCAGCGAACCACTGTCAGAGCCATTATTCAAAAATGGAGGAAACTGGGAACAGTTGCAACCCTTCCCAGGAGTGGTCGACCAACTAAGATTACTCCAAGAGTGCGACGACGGCTCATTCAGGAAGTCACAAAAGAACCTAGACGCACATCGAAAGAACTACAGGCCTCGTTGGCCTCAGTTAAGGTCAGTGTTCATGACTCCACCATTAGAAAAACACTGGCCAAAAATGGCATCCATGGAAGAGTTCCCAGGAGAAAACCACTGCTTTCACAAAAGAACACAAAGGCTCGTCTCACCTTTGCCAAAAAGCACCTTGATGACCCTCAAGACTTTTGGAGAAACATTTTGTGGACCGATGAGTCTAAAATTGAACTTTTTGGAAGGTCTGCAGCCCGTTTCATCTGGCGTAAAAATGGCACAGCATTTGATAAAAAGAACATGGTGCCCACAGTAAAGCATGGTGGTGGCAGTGTGATGGTCTGGGCCTGCTTTGCTGCCTCAGGACCAGGACAACTTGCTGTGATTGACGGAAAAATGAATTCTGCTGTTTACCAGAAGATCCTGAAGGAGAATGTCCGGCCATCAGTTCGTGCCCTCAAACTCAAGCGCTCTTGGATCATGCAACAGGACAATGATCCAAAACACACCAGCAAGTCCACCTCTGAATGGCTCAAAGAAAACAAAATTAAGGTTTTGGAGTGGCCAAGTCAAAGTCCGGATTTAAATCCGATTGAGATGCTGTGGTGTGACCTTAAACGGGCAGTTCATACAAGAAAACCCTCCAATATGGCAGAATTGAAACAATTCTGCATAGAAGAGTGGGCCAAAATCCCTCCCCAGCGGTGTGAAAGACTCATCACCAATTATCGCAAACGTTTGGTTACAGTTATTGCTGTCAAAGGAGGCTCAACTGGCTATTAGATTAAGGGGGCAATTACTTTTTCACATAGGGCCAGATAGGTTTAGATTTTTTTTGTGCACTAATAAATGGAATCATCATTCAAAAACTGAATTTTGTCTTTCCTTGGGTTGTTTCTGTGTGATATTAAAATTGGTTTGATGATCTGACAATGTTTTGAGTGATAAATATGCAAAAAACACAGAAATCAGGAAGGGGGCAAATACTTTTTCACGGCACTGTATATGCGCGCACTTTCTCTCTTGTATACACGCTGGGCTTCTCGACTAAATAACAGTGGATATATGGCCACTGTAAATCTGTCCACTTTCTGCGATCGTACTGCCAGTCCGTGATCGCATAAGGGTCTGGTAGACGAACCCCGTTGCTCAACGTGAGCTTTTGAATGTAGCTCTCCCTATCGTTCAGATACTCCGCTATGGTTTATTCTGGGTCAACAATGTGCGCACATGCCGGTGATGTCACGTCTGTTTACTAACTGTAAAGGGGTCTATAAGGCAGTGTCTACCATCACTCTGATCAGAAGAAACAGCTTGGATGAGCTCAACCAAATAAAAATCCCTCCATTTGAATTTCTCATTTTGCCATGGAGTCTACCTGCACTACTGAGGAATTCTACCATTGCTCCCCTTGGCATCAGAGAGAAAGCTGGCAGTGGTGGGATTTGAACCCACGTCTCCGAAGAGACAGGAGCCTTAATCCTGCGCCTTAGACCACTCGGCCACACTACCTCTTAAGGTAATATAATAGGACATTTTACTGTCAGATTGCCATTAAGCTATTGTTTCTATCTGTTTATTTTGACAATGGCCCTTTTTTAATTGTGAGCTTGCAGGTTGTTGTGGCCGAGTGGTTAAGGCGATGGACTAGAAATCCATTGGGGTTTCCCTGCGCAGGTTCGAATCCTGTCAACAACGTGGGATTCTTTATAGTGCATAAACACAAGTCACCATGGAGATTGAAGGCCAATATTTGAGATCGTCTCTCAACTGAGCTTATCCAGTGGTGCTGCTGAAAAGCTGACATACCGCAAAGCCTACCGCAGTTCATCTTGGAATCAGAGACAAAAATGGCAGTGATGGAATTTGAACCTACACACACTGTAGTGAATGGAATGTGATGTCGCTGTGTGACGCACCTCATAACTTGCGATGGTGTTATAGTGGTTAGCATAGCTGCCTTCCAAGCAGTTTACCCGGGTTCAATTCCCAATCTGAAAATCTCTAAAGGTGCTTCAAGTACTTGTGAGTGGGGTTTCCCTCCGAAATGTAATTTATTTGCAATTCCTAATGTAATGTAAAAGCACAGTTGACTGTCAAAAGCTAGTAAACTTCACTTTAGAGGTGACCTTCATGCCCAAAAACTGCACTGAACAGACTTTCCAAGGAAAGCAACTTTTGCTACTGGAGATCATGCATTGGAAACATGTTTAGTGGAGATGCTGGGAATTGGGACCTCATACATGCAAAGCACGTGCTCTACCACTGAGCTACATCCCCTTTTGCTTTTAGTGATTATTACATCAAATACTCCCACTGCATATTCAATAGGCCTACCTAACTAACAGAAACTGTAAACAAAAAGGAGTGGCAGTCTCAGAGTAGTTTCATTGTAGTTAGGTCCTCCCTTCAAGCAGATATAAGGCAGTGTCTACCATCACTCTGATCACAACTGAAGAAACAGCTTGGATGAGCTCAACCAAATAAATTTCTGTCCATATGACAGTTGAATGTCTTCTTTTGCCATAGAGTCTACCTCCACTACTGAGGGATTCTACCATTGTTCAGCTTGGCATCAGAGAGAAAGCTGGCAGTGGTGGGATTCAAACCCACACTCTTTAACTCACTGTAGTGAATGGAATGTGATGTCACTGTGTGACACACCTCATAACGTGCGATGGTGGTATAGTAGTTAGCATGGCTGCCTTCCAAGCAGTTGACCCGGGTCTGATTCCCGGCCATTACAATCTCTAAAGGTGCTTCGAGTACTTGTGAGTGGGGTTTGTTCCTTCCAAAATGTAATTTATTTGCAACTCCTAATGTAATGTAAAAGCACAGTTGACTGTAAACCTCTCGGCCACAGGCTGGCTTGGTGAGAACCAAGAATCCTAACCTCTAGACCACATAGGAACCATGTCTAGGTGGGAATGACGGTATCCGTGGCAAGTTTAGCCTCAATTCGTACGACCAAATAAATTTCTGTTCATTTGACAGTTGAATTTCTCCTTTTGCCATGGAGTCTACCTGGACTACTGAAGAATTCTACACACATCGTCCCTCAACCGAGCTTATCCAGTGGTGCTGACATCAGCGCAGAGCCTACCGTTGTTAATCTTGACACATCTTTCATCTTTAACACACTGTAGTGAATGGAATGTGATGCTCTACCACTGAGCTACATCCCCTTTTCTTTTTTGGGATAAGTACATAAAATACTTTTCTGTTTGACCGACTGGAAAGACAGGCAAAAAGAGCAGTGAACAGAGCAAAACAAATCCTTGCTTCACTCACACAGACGTTGCTGGCAGGGTTCGAACCTGCGCGGGAACATCCCAATGGATTTCAAGTCCATCGCCTTAACCTCTCGGCCACAGCAACGATGTGATTGCTTTTTATCATGTATTACATGAAGATAATGGAGATTGATATTGTCTCTCTCGATACGTATGCACTGCTTTCGTTGACAACTGTTTGGGATGCAAATATATTACCTTTCGGACAAATGTTTTGTTTTGAGAAGAAAAACAAGCTTTATTTCATGTTCCGATGAAGTTACCGGACCTACTTACGTGGGCTCCAGAACGCGAGCCAAACCGGGCTGAGTGGAGACTGTCAGAGGTAAACCGGTGTCAACGCACGTAACTTTTAGATGGAAACCCATAGAGATTAACATAAAAAATGCACTCTCCCTTTAAGGCCACAGACTTCCATTCCAAATCCATTTTGGGACATCCACGCAGTTTTGAATCTTGCCAGCAATGACATCTCCAGCTCAAGTTGGTGGATTGTCACATTGTCATTAAGCTATTGTTTCCTTTGAAAGTGTCACTTTTTAAATGAATGTCTATGCTAACAAACTCCACTCCCACTGTATATTTAATAAGCCTACCTAACTAACAGAAACTGTAAACAAATAGGTAGGGCAGATATAGACAGTGTCCACCTGTGTTTTTTTTTTTTTTTTTGGTTGAGTTCAGTCTTCTCCTATTGTTAAAATTTCTAAAATCCATGGCAAAAGGAGAAACTGTCAACCTCACATGAGGTAACTTAACATGACATGACTTAGAAATGCATTGTGTAACTTTTCTGGTGGAGGGTCCATCAAATGCTTTTTCTCCCTGGAAATATTATTGCTTTGTCTGGAATGTTACACAGTATGGCATTAAACCTTTCTATCTTCAAAACCAAACCAGACCAAGTTACAGGTCAGATCTGTGAAGAGGTGACCCCGCTGACAGTCAGAATGCCGTTTTTTTCTCGGTATTTTGGAACTATAAAACCACCTGCAATTTAATAAATAGAAATAATGAATAAAGTAGAGCTGTTCAGTGTCATACTGTGGAACAGGAAGAGCGATGACATAGAAACTCCATAGAAACAACCACATGAGAGCCCAAACCAAAAAGTTACACAGTTCACCTTTAAGTACAATGTGTTTAAAAAATGACTAGAGTAAATGTAACTCTAAATGATTGTCAAATGACTTAAATATACTTCTGTACTCCACCTCTGGCCTGTAGTTGTGTAGCTCTACTTCTATGCACTGCAAATTTCTCTGATCTGGCCAAGATTTTAAAACTTATATCAGGTTTATTCATCTTTTCAGATTTATTATCTACTTACTAGTTCTGAGACTGCTTCTTTCTAGTCTAGAGGTCGTTTATTTTAAGATAACTTGTCCAGTAAAATGATCTTGCTCCAGGGACAGATAACTTCACTACTTTTAAGTCATTTTTTGATCGATTTAAGTGTTTATATCTTAAATTTTGGCCAGAAGTGCGTCTAGACTCTGAAAGTGGCTTGCGTTCCATCAAAACGTTGCATATTTTTACATCTCACTCGTCTGAAGTTTTGTGCGCATTCATTTCTCTGTGTCGGCTCAAACGCACAACGGCCTTGGCACGACGCACATGATCCATCACAGACACACACACGTCATTGTTGGCAGTGTTTCAGGTGGGCAGGCCTTGTCGCATTCTTCAGGATCACTCATGGGCACTCTCGCTTGCTCTCCGGCCCCTCCAACACTTGCATCTATTTTTTATTTATTTTTTTTAAATTTAGGACAATGCATGTTAATCAACATGACAAATAGCATTAATGTAAATATGGCGGAATTAGCACAACAGCTACTTTACATCCGTTGTCCTAAGGCAGGTCAGAACAGAAGAACATTTAGAGGAACACACAGAAGAGACAGAAGTGCACATAGACATGACGGCAAGTTCACCACAACAGACCATTCTCTGAGTTTAAGAGGCCCCGAGAAGAACATCTACCTGTGAGGGCATGTTTGATTATTTTTCAACCAGTGTTTCAGAGTGTTCTTGAAGGTTGAGAAGGACCCACAGCTCCTGACACGAGCAGGTCATGTGTTCCAATGTTTCAGAGTGTTCTTGAAGGTTGAAGGACCCACAGTTCCTGACATGAGCAGGTTAATGTGTTCCATGACTGTGCTCCTCTGATAGACGTCACCATTTGGCCAAATTTGGTCCTGCGTCTCTGTATGTTCCAGTCTCCTCTGGTCAATGCTCTCGTGTTCACTCGGTTAGTCGTTTTTTTTACTAATAAGATCCTTTAATGGTGGAGGAGCGAGTCCATTTAAAACTTTAAAAATAAGGCAAGCATCCATAAATACCTGAGAACTTTCAAGATCTAAAATATTATACTTACTTAAGATAGTACAATAGTGATACTGTCGAGGCTTTTGTCAAGTGGTCACAACAGCAATCCGATGATGCTTTACTTGGAGAGGGCTTTGTTCTGATTATGGTGTCATGGGCGAAACACAAGCCCCAGGGTCCACGTTAATGGACCGAGCTCAATGGTCTCTAGATTAGTTTCTTCCCATTGAATTGCGTATCACGTGACCACTTTGACTACGATATTCAGAGCGAGAGTAGCTGGATAAAAGAGCTGTTTTTAAGACAACGGAGAGGTTTTGAGCTGAGAAAAGTTGATGATCTCTTGCTGAAAACTGTAGGTGCCCTGTCAGCCCCTGTCAGCCCCTGTCAGCCGAACACGAGCAGCTTGTGATTACATTGCGCTCTATGAGAAAAATCCTTTCTGAGCAGGAGGGATTTTTTCGCTCCAGTGAGTGGCCACTACACCAACTGAAGTCAGCTCTGAGCTCGCAATACCCCATCCAGTTATTTGAATAGATCCAGGGGAAATGGCGTCAGAACACAGGGGTTGTTGTTGTTGTTGTTGTTGTTGTTGTTGTTGTTGACAGGCGGATAGAATAGAGATTGTGATTTTAGATCATGTTTGGTTTGGGTTATTGCAGCTGGATTGAAACTTAAGTCGCCTTAAAGAACACATATTGCGCTTGTCTCTGCTGTATAGTTACAATCTATGACACTCGTGGATTATTATGTTATGAGCTATACAATACTGATCTAAAACGATAATAAAAGAAAGAAGTACGCTGACTTTTGTGTTAGAAAACTGTGGTAAACTGTGGCTCTTCTACGGATAACTGAACATCACACTAGAACCCTTTTTTTTCTGATTTTGTGTTTGGGCAAAAGGAACATTTCTGTTTGAGTCTATAAACTACTGACAACATTTCCCCCAAATTAAAAAAAAAAAAAGATCATTTAGAGCATTTATTTGCAGAAAATGACAAATTGTCAAAATAACAAAAAAGATCCATGTTTTCAGAGCTCAAACAATGCAAAGAAACAAGATCAAATCCATTTTAAAACAACATAATACTAATGTTTACACTTAAGAAGAGTTCAAAAATCAATATTTGGTGCAATAACCCTTATTTTTAATCACAACTTTCATGCGTCTTGTCATGCTCTCCACAAGTCTTTCACATTGTTCTTGTGTGACTTTATTCCACTCCTGGTGCAAGAACTGAAGTAGCTCAGCTTTGTGTTTGTGTTGGAATTCAACAGACGCTGGAATGGAATGGCTGTAATGCTGATTTCACCAAAAAATGCAGTGGTCTCTTATTTTTTTCCATAGCTGTAGCTACTCAATGCTGCTGAATCCTCCGTGTATCACTGATTTATTTATTTATTTAATACAAGGATAATGCACAGGATACATAAGTCAAAGAGATAAACGATGTTGTGCACCAGATTTATGTATGATAAAAGGAGAAGTTCAATTTGTCAACAGGACAAAGTTTGTTTGGTTGAAGACGTTTCGTCGCTCATCCGAGAGACTTCTTCAGTTCTGGTTCTAATGCTGGTTAGTCCCTGTTTATTTCTAGCTGCAGGGCAGAAGAACCGAACTGAAGAAGCCTCTCGGATGAGCGGTGAAACGTCTTCAACCAAACAAACTTTGTCCTGTTGACAAATTGAACTTCTCCTTTTATCATGGATTCTACCTGGACGACTGAGGGACTTTTCACGCAGATTTATGTATGTGTGTACAATCCCTCTGTTCTCCAGGTAGAATCCACGGCAAAAGGAGAAATTTAATTTGTCAACTGGACAAATGTTTATTTGGTTGAATACATTTCGCAGCTCATCCAAGCTGCTTCTTCAGTTCTGGTCAGACGCTGGTGGACACTGCCTATATCTGCCTGAAGGGAGGAGCGCACTACAATGAAATGACTCTGAGACTGCCACACCTACTTGTTTACAGTTTCTGTTAGTTAGGTGGACCTATTAGATCTGCAGCGGGATTGGAGTGTGGGGTCTTGTTAGCAGAACCATTCAGGACCATAATGGGTGTTTTCACACCTCTGGACCTGACCTGCTGCCCTATTGTTTGCTTTTTTCTTTTTAGGTTTGAGGATAGAGTTATAAATGGGAGACAGATGATGTCTGAGACCTCCATTTCTGTTCAAGGAAGGATTCTCTTTATCGACAAAAATAGCCTCTTTAACTTTCCTCTCAAACCAGTTCTTTTCTCTGGCCAAGATCTGTACCTCACTGTCCTCAAAGGAGTGGCCCGCGGCTTTTAGGTGGACATGTACGACAGCTGATGTTTGAGTAATAATTTATTATTAGTCCGCCATCTACATTTACAAAGAACAAAATACAGGGGGTCCTCGGGTTACGACGGTCTCGACTTACGACGTTTCGTGGTTACGAACGCGCCCCCATTAAAAAAAAATAATAATATTACGCGTCATTCCGTCTTACGCGGTTTAGCGTGGTAAGCGATGTAAACAAATGCGAACGGCGCACGGCGGAAGAATACGCTTTGTTGTGGTTGTAGGGCGAAGAAGACGGCCTCGTGTGCGTGCCCAATGTGGGCGGAAGTACCTGATGTGGGCTCTGATCTGCTCCTATGAAAGCGACAGTGATAACCAAGCAGCGTAGTGGTCTAATTATTGAGATGGAAAGGTTATTGGTGCTTTGGTTGGAAGATCAAAGTCAAAATCCGACTTACGACGAAATTGGGGTTACGACGCATCTTAAGAACGGATCAACGTCGTAACCCGAGGACCCCCTGTACTCTGTTCGACCTTGTGATGTCACGAAGTAGTACTTTTGAAGTTTTCTACATCCAAAGGATTCTAGTGAAGCTGTTTTGGGTTTAAAAAAAACACAGTGGAACATTTCCTTTGTTACAACATGACATCAGAAAGTGGAATGGAGTGTTGGAAGAAGAAACCTGAAGAAAAAAGCTAAATCTGCAGGGTTTGTGTGTGAAACGTGTGAATGAAACACAACTCCAGGTGTGTTTGTGATGAGGAAACAACATTAGAACAGAGATATGGGCCCTTTTGATTATAAGTCCCTTCCTCTTTCCTTCTAGTGAGCGCTATCTGGCTAAAACAGGTATTTTTTTCATGTTTGTTTTGTAGCAGCTCATTGTTGGAAATAGACTTGAAGCCTGAATAGATTAACGTGATGTTTGTTTTGAAAAGGATAAAGCTGTATTACTCTATTGCTGTGAAGGCTGAACCGCCACTATAAATCTTCTTTCTTTTTGGAGGAGCACTTAGCGGAGAGTGGTGTGTGCCCAGAGCCTTAAATCAAAGACATATTCTGCTCAACGTAACACAGACATGGATCAGAAAGAATACAGCCATTTTACACAGCTTTTGTCCGTCAGGCCTCCATTAGCGTCGCCATTACGGGGCAGAGGGAGCAGCGTAATTGGCTCACATCACACCGCTCGTTAGCTCATCAACTGTCCATTAAAAGCGCCATTACAGATGTGTATTCAGACGGCAGGTGGAGCAGGCCTCAGCAGCACCGCCCGGACAATACTCACACAGGCAGACAGCTTTTCAAATGGTGGTCTTTTGTTTTTAAAGCCTAGAGTGTAACGTTTCAAAGATAGTCTAAAATAAAAACATGTACTGAGTGTCGAGTGGGAGCTGACGTCGCTGCAAACGTCATCACGACAAAAAGTGGACACTTCTGATGGAGATCTGCACACCACACCGGTGAGCTGCAGGTTTTTTATTTTTGTCTTTCTTTTCTTTATTTATTTCATTCGTTAAGACAAAACAAATTAATAACAGATGCAACATACTTGCATCTATACAATTATAACTTAAATATGAATGAAAGGGAACAGAAAGAAGCATAAGCGTATAACATCTGGCCCTTATCAACTCAAAATTATATTACAACACAACAAAATATTATATACAGTGGTACCTCACCTTACGAACGACCCAACAAACGAAAATTCCAAGTTACGAAACGCCTTCACGGTAAATTTTGGTCTCTAGATACGAAAGAAAATTCAAGTTACGAAACGTGAAATCTCAAAAATTCAAATAATGCGCGCTCAGCCACATACATTATACGCTTTTCTCAGACTGGATTTAAACTTTTCTCACATTTGTCTCTCGTTTAAACACTCAAACTTTCATAGATTTTCAACAAAATGTATTAATAGTGAAGTGTGGGGGGAAGGGGGAGGGGGGAGAAGTGTGCGCGGGGACACGTGTGTGATAACGCAGCATGACCCGGCGCGGGGCTGCGAGCACGAGACCCATGCTCAAACCGTGCCTTCTCTAAAACATTAAACCAGGTCTGAACCAGGTCTAAACCAGGTCTAAACCAGGTCTAAACCAGGATTAAACCACCGCGGCTCTTACCTGCGTTCGTTCATGCGCTCGGACTGCGTGCGATCCCCCTCCTCGCTGCGGTCCCCTCCTCGCTGCTCGCCTCAGCTGTGACTCTTGAGAAACCAGGAAATAGACCCGCACGCGGCGCTTTAATCCACCTGGTCTAGTCCTGGTTTAGTCCAGGTTTAGTCCAGGTCCAGTCCAGGTATAGACCTTGTTTAGACCTGGTTTAGTCCACGTTTAGTCCTGATCTAGTCTCTTAGTCAATCAGGACCTAAAACACAGTCTTACACTAAAAAAAAAACTTAGATCGGGGCCTTGGAACGAATCAGGCTTTTTCCATTGAAATAGCTACTCAACTTACGACAAATTCACGTTACGAAACCACTTCTGGAACAAATTAATTTCATAAGGTGAGGTACCACTGTATTACAAAACAAACAAACAACAATAATAATAAAACATACTCTTTTTACTGAGCAGTATTATGTCTTTTCATTAATGCTATTTTCAAATTTTTCTTAAAAATTTGAATAGACTTGGAAGTTTTCATTTCACGCTCAAGACTGTTCCATAGACTGACTCCTTGGATTGTGACACATCTTTCCTTTGGTTTAGTTCCGAATACTGTTTTAGAAAAAAAACATCAGTTCCTCTTAATTTCTAACTAGTTTCTTTCTTTTTGAGTCTATTTTGCAAGTTGTTTGGTAATATTATTTGATGAGCTTTGTACATAATTTTGAGTAAGTTATATTCTACCAATTCTTTAAATGTTAATGTTTTTAAAGGTCCCATGGCATGAAATTTTCACTTTCTGAGGTTTTTGAATGTTAATGTGAGCTCCCCTACCCTGTTTAGGCCCCTCCCCCCATGGTTAAAAGTTGCAAAATGTCTAAACTGAGCATTTGCGATCCTTTTCTGCGTTACAAAAAATCAGAGCTCAAACGGGCGATTTTGAACAAGGCACCTTGACGTCAGATCAAAAAAAGAAATGCAAATGCAGTTCCACCCCCGTCTGTCTGTACTCAGCGTCTCTGTAAATCACGCCCAGAGAGTTTGGACTGCGAATGCGCTAGGCAATGCGAAATGCGTTTTTTTATTTGCCTGGAGGCACGTCCGAGTGTTTCTAGGCTCGGAAGTCCTTTATCTGAGCCTCTGGACCTTTGAACAGCAGTGGTTTAATTTTATTTTCTGTGGAAATGTGTTTATTTTTCAATGGAATGCTTCAAATCTCTCCCCCCGTGCAAAAACAAGGAAATGGATCAGCTGAGAGCTCAGAGCCGAGAGCGGAGAGTTTGGCCACGCCCCCACCCTCTACTATTGGCCAGCTTTTTTCTCCTCATTTGCATTCAAGCAACAACGCCCATTATGACCTGTTCTGAGGGAGAAAAAATACTCTTTCTCATCTTAGTATCTCTGTTTCTCATGCACTGAGTGTTGATTTTGAAGAAGGATTCATTTACAGTATTAGGGAACCATTAAAGAGCCATATAAAAGCATCAAGAAGTACCATGTCATGGGATCTTTAATTGTACAAATATAGAGTTTGTGTGGGCTCTGTATCCACTTCCATTACACGGACAGCGCGTTTCTGTAAAAGGAAGATTGGTTCGATGAGTGTTTTACAGGCACTTCCCCACACTTCAATACAATAAGTCAAACATGGAACAATCAGTGAGTTATACAAAAGAAACAAGCATTTTTGTTAAGACAGTCCTTCACTTTCGCAAACAATACAGCTATTGTTTGAGATACTTTTGATTTATCTTGCTCTATGTGCAATTTCTATGTCAAATGTTCATCAATTATAACACCTAAAAACTTGATCTCACTTGTCCTTTCAATCTCCAGTCCTTGTATGACCAATCTTGCATCGATGTCTTTCTTTTTGCAACTAAAAATCATAAACCTTGTCTTACTAATATTTATAGATAGTTTGTTGGCTTTGAACCATATCATTTTTATTTCATCTGTACCAAAACTACTACTTCACAGTGCTGCTGAATCCCGCACATATCACCGATTAATTATAGTAATACAATCTTTAATAGAGGAGAAAAAAGATGACTGAAACATGCATGAATCACTCTAAGTACAATTTCAAAAGGATAAATGAGAAAGGAAACATTACAACATGGTTAAAAGCTCTGAACATTCTACATGACAGGTCTGCTTTAATGAAATAATAATAATAATAATAATATAAAATAACAAAAATGTGTTGAAGACCAAACAATCTTGCTGAAAATTGGTGTAAAAGTTGTAAAAAAATTGTAATTTGGCCTCAAATTTTAGATTTAAAACTACACTTCTAGCACTGCACCTGATTTTTACTGTAGCCTAGTGTTAAAAATGTGAAAAAACAAAGAAACAAAAAACGGAACTAGTTCATTTTAAACAGTTTGACCCGAAATTATTAGTTATTTTTTGTTTGTTTTAGTGTGGAACATTTTACAGATAGTCTAAAATTTAAAAAAAATAATTAAAAAAGGATACATATTAAGTGTTTTTAGGGGGCCATGAACTGTTTTTAAAGATAGAATGTTAGCGTTTTCGGACGGGGGCTCTGACTCTAGCTGGTTTACGCTGAGCTGAGTGCGCTGGGACTTGGCGGTGCAGCGGTGTCGCACACTGATGAATTCTGGGGGAACTTGGAGCGGAGCTGATGTGATTCGGTGACTGCCTACGGAGCTGTGAGCGAAACACCTGCTGCGCCAATCCACTCCAGAGCACAGCACTAACCCGCACGGCGCCTAATGCTAACCACTTCCCCCTGAAACGCCGTGACCCGCTCACACGCGCTACTGACAGCCTCCGTTTAAGATACACCCTGCTGAATGCACTGAAAGATCCTGTACTCATCTTAAGGCCGCCACACACTACAGGAACTACAGGATTTGCCTGATTTTGGCTGCGATTTGCTTCTCCGCGAGTTCAAGGAGGCGTAATCCGACTTTGCGTCTTCATGTGCGATTTTAAAACCGCTGTGCTCCTCGTGTGCGGTGTCAGTGTGACTCTGAGTCGCCCTGTCAGATCATAACCACGAAACATCAGCAACGCTACGGTAAAAGCCGATAAAACAGAGCATCAGGGGCAGCCAGAGTGATGGACACAGAGTCGCAACATACAGCTCTAGAAAAAAATAAGAGACCACTGCAAAATGATCAGTTTTTCTGATTTTACTACTTATAGGTTTGTGTTTGGGCAAAAGGAACATCTTTGTTTGAGTCTATAAACTACTGACAACATTTTCCCCAAATTCCAAATAAAAATATTATCATTTAGAGCATTTATTTGCAGAAAATGACAAATGGTCAAAATAACAAAAAAGATCCATGTTTTCAGACCTCAAACAATGCAAAGAAACAAGATCAAATTCATTTTAAAACAACATAAACAACATAATACTAATGTTTACACTTAAGAAGAGTTCAGAAATCAATATTTGGTGCAATAACCCTTATTTTTAATCACAGCTTTCATGCATCTTGGCCTCCACAAGTCTTTCACATTGTTCTTAGGTCCTAGTTTAGACCTGGTTTAGTCTTGGTTCAGACCGGGTTTAGTCCTAGTTTAGTCCTGGTTTAGTCACTGTTTTGACCTGGTTTAGTCTTGGTTTAGTCCCATTTTTAACCTGGTTTAGTCCTGGTTTAGCCCTGGTTCAGTCCAAGTTTAGGCCTGATTTAATCCTAGTTTAGTCCCCTTTTGATCTGGTTTAATCCTGGTTCATCCCTGGTTTAGTCCTAGTTTAGACCTGCTTTAGTCTTGGTTCAGACCTGGTTTAGTCCTAGTTTAGTCCTGGTTTAGTCTTGGTTCAGACCTGGTTTAGTCCAAGTCTTTCACATTGTTCTTGGGTGACTTTATTCCACTCCTGGTGCAAGAACTGAAGTAGCTCAGCTTTGTGTTTGTGTTGGAATTCAACAGACGCTGGAATGGAATGGCTGTAATACATGTAGAGATGCTGATTTCAGAAAAAAATGCAGTGGTCTCTTATTTTTTTCCAGAGCTGTATAATATCATTGTTTCACCACGGTAACAGCTGAACATTCCACCATAGAGATGCATGTAGAACACCCCCATGAAGTATCAATCCTACTGTGAATACATGTGTGAAATTCTGCAAATTATTATGTAAATTGTATTATTTCTATGAGGTACGATGGTATGATGGCCCTGTAAGTTCACCTTTAATGAAATAAGCCGGATTCATACAGCGCACGGAGAATATCATGATATCACTGCCCTTTGTCCTTCCTCCAGAGTGAAGTGTGTGCTGCAGACGTCATCATTATAATTCCATTACTACGAGAAGGCCACAGTTCAGGTCCTGGTGTTAGACGAGCGCACACTGGGCTGTGACAAAGAAACTGCTGATAGAGGAGATTGGACGGCACTTTCCAAGAGTTTTCACTGTGTTACCCAACATTTGATATGTTTAATTAATTTCACACAAGTTCTTAATTTGGAGAGCAACATGTTATCACTGAGTTAAAGGGATAGTGCATTTTTTTTTTAATGTTAATCTGTATGGATTCCCCTCTAATAGTGTCGTGCATTAACACTGGCTTACTGCTCACCGCGTCCTCTGAGCGGATCTGGAGCTCGGGAACGTAGGTCCGGTAAGTTAGCAGGGACACTTAATAAAGCTTGTTCTTCTTCTCAAAACAACATGTGTCCAAAAAGTGATGTATTTGTGTCACAAACAGTTGTCCGATAAAAATTCAGCTGCGTAATTCGCATTTGCGTATTTTCTCTCAATTCGTATCACTGCGCGCAGATTAGCTGTATTAGCCTGTTCATTTTAAGCGGATGTTTACGGCGGATGCGCTACAGCGACATGTTTACAAGTGAACAGGCTAATAGAGCTAACCTGGGCGCAGTGATATGAATCAAGAGAAAATACGCAAATGCGAATTGCGCTGCTGAATTTTTAGCGGACAACTGTTTGTGATGCAAATATATCACTTTTTGGACAAATGTTGTTTTGAGAAGAGACGCAAACGTTATTAAGTGTCCCTGCGAACTTACTGGACCTACGTTCCCGAGCTTCAGAACTGGAGCAGAACCCGGCTCAGACGACGCAGTGAGCGGTAAGTCAGTGTTAATTCACAACACTATCAGAGGGGAACCCATACAGATTAACATAAAAAAAAAAAACAAGGCACCAAGCAAGCACCAAGCATCATCGTGTGAACACAGCTGCACAAACTATCTCATTGTGCCGCTGACAAACTAGAGATTGAACCCAGGACCTCACACATGGAAATCAGGCGCTCTACAACTGAGCTACATGCCCTTATTTTGAATAACTGAGAATACAATTAATAATATTACCATAACTACGTTTGTGAAATGTCACTGTCTCCCAAAGCAGCATGAGCGCTGTCCATGGTGCTGAAAGAGTCATTTCTTTACAAGCCTCTGCTGAAATGTGTGTACTAGTGCTGTCAGGCGATTAAAACAATTAATCTAATTAATGATGGGATTTGTAATTAATTAATCGAATTAATCACATTTTAAGAACGTGTGTGAGAGAGAGGGAGGGAGAGAGAGAGAGAAAGATTGTGAGCGAGCGAACAAACCCACTTTACAATTGAGTTTGTCAGTTTTCAAGCGGTTGCTTTACTCAATCATTTCCCAAATTCTGCGAGCGTAGTTTGTTGGTTTGGTGGTTTGTTGGTGTCTTGGTTTCTTGGTTTGGTGGTTTGTTGAAGTTCGCTCACGCTCGCTCTATCACCGGTAACAATTGAACTTGACCGGACGTGTTTATCGTTCAAATGATCCGTCAGGCTGGAGCAGCTTCGGTGATCGGAAAATTCTTTTTGACAAAAGCTCCAAATCACAGCGTTCTTGTTGATCGTCCCGTCTTCGTTCTTTTTATAAATTAACTTGCCGTTCAAAGGCCCTGGCAGCGATTTGCATAATACTCATAATTAATTGCGTTATGTTTTATAACACGTTCATTTGCAGTGTCATTAATTAATCTAATTAACGTGTTAAACTGACAGTGAATGAAAATACAATTAATAATATTACCATAAATACTTTTGTGAAACCTCACTGTCTCCCAAAGTAGCATGAGCGCTGTCCATGGTTCTGAAAGAGTATTTCATGTATCTAAAGGGATAGTGCGTTTTCTTATTTTATTTATTTATTTATTTACAGTGGTACCTCACCTTACGAAATTAATTCGTTCCAGAAGTGGTTTCATAACGTGAAAAATTCATAAGTTGAGTAGCTATTTCAATGGAAAAAGCCTGATTCGTTCCAAGGCCCCGATCCAAGTTTTTTGTTTTTTTTTATAGTGTAACTTTTTTTTATAGTGTAACAATGTGTTCTGTCCTGATTGGTTTCTCAGACTGGATTTAAACTTTTCTCACGTTTGTCTCTCTTTTAAACACTCAAACTTTCATAGATTTTCAACAAAACGTATCAATATTGAAGTGTGGGGGGAAGCGGGAGGGGGGAAAAAACTGCGCAGACACGTGTGATAGCGCAGCATGACCCCGCGCAGAGCTGACAGCAGGACTAGACCAAGATCTAAACCTGGACTGGACCAGGACTAAACCAGGACTAAACCTGGACTAAACCTGGACTAAACCTGGACTAAACCAGGACTAAACCAGGACTAGAGCAGGTGGATTAAAGCGCCGCGTGCGGGTCTATTTCCTGGTTTCTCACGAGTCCGCAGCGAGGAGGGGACCGCAGGGAGGAGGGGACACGCAGTCTGAGCGCATGTGAGCGCGGCTCCTCCTGGTTTAGTCCAGGTTTAGTCCTGGTTTAGTCCAGACCACCAGGTCTAGACCTGACCAGGTCTAGAGGAGGTCTAGAGGAGCCGCGGCTCTTGCACGGCTCTTGCTCACATGCGCTCAGACTGCCTGCGGTCCCCTCCTCTCTGCTCACCTCAGCTGTGACTCGTGAGAAACCAGGAAATAGACCCGCAAGCGGCGCTTTAATCCACCTGTTCTAGTCCTGGTTTAGTCCTGGTTTAGTCCAGGTTTAGTCCTGGTCCAGTTCAGGTTTAGATCTTGGTCTAGTCCTGCTGTCAGCTCTGCGCCGGGTCATGCTGCGCACACGTGTCCGCGCACACTTCTCCCCCCTCCCGCTTCCCCCCACACTTCAATATTGATACGTTTTGTTGAAAATCAATGAAAGTTTGAGTGTTTAAACAGAGACAAATGTGAGAAAAGTTTAAATCCAGTCTGATAAAAGCGTATAATGTGTGTGGCTGAGCGCGCATTATTTGAATTTTTGAGATTTCGCGTTTCGTAACTTGAAATTTCATTCGTATCTAGAGACCAAAATTTACAGTGAAGGCGTTTTGTAACTTGAAATTTTCGTTTGTTGGGTCATTCGTAAGGTGAGGTACCACTATATTTTAATCTGTTTGGGTTTCCTTCTAAAAGTTACGTGTGTTGACACCGGCTTACCTCTGACAGTCTCAGCTGATCCCGGTTCGGCTCGCTTTCTGGAGCCCACGTAAGTAGGTCCGGTAACTTCCCTGGAGCATGAAATAAAGCTTGTTTTTCTTCTCAAAACAAAACATTTGTTAGAAAGGTGATATATTTGTGTCCCAAACAGTTGTCCACGAAACATCCAGCAGCGTATCTCGCATTTGCGTATTGTCTCTCTCCACTCGTATCACTACGCCCATGTTAACTCTATCAGCCTGTTCACTTGTAAACTTCGGCGTAGACATCCACTGAAGGATGAATAAGAGGAGACTGTAAGGTTTCATTTGATGTGTAGAGTGTCATGGTACACGATCGGGAATGTGTGTTTTCATGAGAAAAAACGGGGCCGCGTTTTATTTATACAGTAGCGGTGCGCGGCTCGTGCGCGGGTACGAGAGCTGTCCGCGTTACGGTGCGCCCGGGTGACCCTCGAGGTCTGCCGTAGCTAAAACAGAAAGTGCAATAGCACCATCCACCTACACGCCATGAATCCTACACACTGGGGCTTTAAGCAACCTTCGGTCATTTTCAAGATGTCTATTCAACCCCCGTTTTCACCCGCACAGGTAAACTCCCACTGTGACGTACTCTCTTCATTCTCCAGTTTTATTTTCCTAAAAGGTGATATACATTCTGCCGTGTTGTGAAGTCATTTTGGTGCAAATAAAAAACAAATCTGCTAGCTTGATCTGCAGCTGTCCATCGGAAGTGTCGACCACTTCAAGACTCTTGGTTGTGATGACGTTTACGGCGACAAACACAGAAGTCAGCGTACTTGTTTCTTCGTTTTAGAAAAATATTGCGATTTAAAATGTGCTAATTACATCATAATGATCCGCAGGTGTTTTAGAGCAGAACTGTATAGCAGACATGTCTTACCAAAATATCAAAACACCATATTTCTGTGGACTCTCTATAAAATGTAAAGTGCTTGCAGGCTTAAACTCTTCTTGAACTAAACTCCACCTCGTTGTCCTTTCATCATTCTGACACATTCACAGAGGCGCTCAGCATGATTCTGCCCTCACCTTATCGAATGCCAGTCTCTTTACACAGGCAGGTTTTGGGAGGGGCCCCTGTAGTGATGGGAGGAGCGAGGGGCCCCTGTAGTGATGGGAGGAGCGAGGGGCCCCTGTAGTGATGCGGGGGCTGTGGATGTGGTCTTCAGTGGGACTCACAGGGAACTGGAGAGAGCTTTGATACTTCCGTCTATAATCTGCTCCCAAATAACACAGGCTCATTTTACCAAACATCGGAGACCAGATCTGCTGCACCGGAGAGGGAGCGTGTCAAATACAACTCTACTTCCACCATCAGAGCGAAGGAGAGAAGGAGAAAGGGAGAGGAGGAGAGGGAGAAGTGACAACTGGTGTCATTTTGTTTGCCTGGTATCCAGAATACAGACGTCTCCAATGTGTTATGAAGACCAGTCAGGGACACACATGGTCCATATCAGAACAAATACGGTTGCTTAGGAACAAAGAAAGGGAAAAAAAAAACATCCTGTTATCACTGTTAAAAATACATTCCATTTCCAATCAATCAGTCAAAATCACTTTATTTGACAGTAGTAAAATACAATAATAACAGATAGGTTCAAACAAAAGTCTCAACTGGTAGAGTCATCAGATTCAGTATCAGGGCAAATGGAGGAGAGTAACAGCTCTCAGGACAAAAGTATCCCTCCTCTGTGTCCTGCAGCATCACAGCAGCCTCCAGGGGGAGCAGGTGAACTCTGAACACTAACAGGAAAAAGGAAATAGTTAAGGAGGAAGCTTCATTAGCTATTGGCTGAGGTTTAGCTGACCCCACCACGTCCACCGTTCATTTTTTTAAAATCATAATTACAAGGCTGCATAATCATCTATAATGCTACAATAGGTCTCCTTTAAAGCACTCGTATGAACTCCAGGTGTTGTCAATGGTGCTAACCAGCTAAATAGCTTGTGATGAATCTTTTACCATTTGGATCAGATCTCAGTGTCATGAAATGTACAGAAGCTTACCTTTATCTTCTTAGGTTACATCCAAAAATGGGAACATGCTGCTGTAGTAGTTAACACTGATTTTCTATGATACTCTATGCATTTTTTCACAATAACTGAAGTCTTCTCATCTTAATGCTCACCAGGTGATAACTAATCCCTTCCCTTCATTTGGTTTAAGATCTCCTTTAACCCTCCTGTCGTGTTCGGGTCAAATCTGACCGTTTTACAAATTATAATACTCATAAATCTTATGTTTTTCATCTGATTACCTCAAGACCTTATGATATCCTCCACACTGTGTACTTGAACATATAAAAGTGATGATCACCTATTTCATTCAACTTTGAGTGTTTTAATCAACCTTGTTACACCTGTGGTGTTCCCGGTCAAAAGTGACCGCCATACGAAATGAATGGGTATCCAGAGTAAATTCATTCAACATACAGAAATCATCCCCATACACACTGCCCCAGCTCACACACACACACACACACACACACACACTCAAATCAGGGTATGCGTGTTGTGCTGGACATGACAACCGGTCTCCAAGGACATAATATCACATGTGACAACTTCTTCACATCACATGCTCTTGGTCAGGAGCTACTGAAAAGAAAGCTCACCATGGTAGGGACAGTGAGGAAGAACAAGCCCGAACTTCCCCCTGTGCTGGTAAAGACCAGAGGAAGACAGGCACTCTCATCACAGTTTTCATTCACTGACACTCACACTCTTGTGTCATACGTTCCCAAGAAGAACAGAAATGTCATCCTGATGAGCACAGTACACAAAGACGCCGCTGTCAGCACCACAGAGGACAGGAAGCCCCTGATGATCCAGGACTACAACAAGAAAAAGGGAGGCGTTGACTGCCTTGATAAGGTAATGTAAAGTCTCATCATGCATTTTATTTTATTTTTATCTAGGTGAATCATAGCATTTTGTGTACGACAGATTGAATATTGTTCCTAATCTTATTATTTATTGTTCCTTTATTGAAGCTTACTGGTACATACACCTGTAAGCGGATGACAGCTCGCTGGCCTGTGGCACTGTTTCACAACATCCTGGATGTGTCAGCTTTCAACACGTATGTGGTGTGGACAGCAATCTCCCCAACCTGGAATCAGGGGAAAAGTTTCAAGGAGACTTTTCCTCGCAGAGCTGGGGAAAGCTTTGGTGACGCCAGCACATTCCCCGCACACCAGCCTCCGCCAGTCTGGTTAGGAGCATGCAAGCTCCAGCCCCAGCCCTGGCTGCTCTCCCCCAACAAGGACATGGGCAGAAAAGGAAGCGTTGTGGCCTCTGTGCCCCTAGAGACATCAAAACGAGCCTGACATGCTGCAAATGTCATGCTTATGTTTGCAAGGCCCACTCTGACCTGAGTGTCACATACCACTCATGTGCATGAATACACACACACACACACACACACACACACACACACACACACACACACACACACACACACACACACCCTGTTGAGTTTGGTGTTTGGTTTTCCATTTATTTTTTGTATTATATGTTCATTTTGTAGTTCATTTTCAGTGCCCAATTGTATTTTCACTGATGTTATTTAATGTTTACTTCTATAAATTGTTGTTAGACACTACTTTGAAACATTGTTCTCAACTAAAGAATGTTTAATAAAAAAATTGGTGTTGAACAAAAAATGTTTTGTGCTAATTTAAGAGCAGTTAAAACAGACCGGTCAATTTTGACCGGGAACACTAAAGTAGGGGGCTGGAGGCGAACACGACCGGAGGGTTAAAGAGGGGCGACTGGCAATTAACACACAACATATTACAGATCGTACAGATCCTGGCCAAAGAAAAGAACTGGTTTGAGAGGGGAGTTAAAGAGGCTATTTTTGTGAAGAAAGAGAATCCTTCCTTGAACAGAAATAGAGGTCTCAGACATCATCTGTCTCCCATCTATAACTCTATCCTCAAACCTAAATCAAAACAAAGAAAACAATAGGGCAGCAGGTCAGGTCCAGAGGTGTGAAAACACCCATTATGGCCCTGAATGGTTCTGCAAACAAGAACCACACTCCACTCCCACTGCAGATCTAATAAGCCCACCTAACTATCACAAACTGTAAACAAGTAGGTGTAGCAGTTTCAAAGTTATTTCATTGTAGTTAGCGCCTCCCTTCAGGCAGATATAAGCAGTGTCCACCAGCGTCTGACCAGAATTGAAGAAGCAGCTTGGATGAGCTGAGAAACGTATTCGAACAAATAAATGATAAAAGAAGAAATTCAATTTGTCAACTGGACAAAGTTTGTTTGGTCGAAAACGTTTCGCCGCTCATCCGAGAGGCTTCGTTTTCAACCAAATAAACTTTTGTCCAGTTGACAAATTGAATTTCTCCTTTTGCCGTGGATTCTACCTGGACGACTGAGGAATTCTATACACTTCGTATTTAGTTCACCATGTTACTTTTCATAATTTTGAATCAGTTTCAGTTAGGCGGCACGGTGGCTGAGTGGCTAGCACTCACGCTTCACAGCAAGAAGGTTCCAGGTTCGATCGCCCAGGTTCTATGTGGAGTTTGCATGTTCTCCCTGTGTCTGGATGGGTTTCCTCCATCAACCCAAAACATGCTCCAGGTAAAATCTTCCAGCTTGGGTCCTGACCAACCCTAGCAATAAGGTCATGAAGATGGGTCCCCGGGTGCCTGAAAAATGAGTTGCCCACTGCTCTTGAAGGATTGGGTCAAATGCAGAGAAATGTTGTGTTTGTGATGCCCTGACTCTCATGTCAATCTGTGTGCATTTTGCTAATGGAACTACTACACATCGCATCAGGTTTGTATAATGTTTTGTATCTTGTTTTGGTATATTTATGAGAATTGCCGTGTGGGAGTGTGGGTGACGTAGGCTTGTGAACTGAGCTTTTGACAGAATCTTAGAGCGAACTGTAAGGAGGGTTTAAATAGAGCAGAATACACCGTCTTTAAAAAAAAATAAAAAATAGGCATAACCGTACTGTAGTTTGGCTCAGTGGTTTACTCCAAAGACCAAGAAATGAACCAAATGTATCTGTATCACACACACTTGCTCTTCTTTGTATCTTTTCATCGAAAGTTTCCCACATAAAATAGGCCGTGCGCTGGGGGACTCATGTACTTTTGTAACATACAGCTATATCGCGCCAATCTCTCCGCACGCACAGAACCGCCGCTGCTACGATTAGACGGCGCCATCCGGGACCGTGCTGTTTACATTTTGATGGAGTCTTTTCTCTGGGGCTGTTACGTAAGCCCCTCCGCCCTCCGTCTGCGGGCATCCAAACATCTATAGGTCCGTGGAGCGAGCAGACGGCTGGTGCCCGCGGGGATGGAAGGCATGTCAGATAGAGGGCATTGACAAAACAAACACGGCGTGCAGTAATCATGCTCATATATGAACCCTGATGGAACTGTTTTCACTGGAATGAACGGGGGAAATAGATGTCAGACTGTGTTGACAAGGCATGCACCAAGATTGATTTTTTTTTTTTTACATTGAAGTCCATCTACAAAGAAATGTTGATGCCACTTGGACAGGTGGGAAGGTGGAAGGTAGAATAAACAATAAAAGTTCTGTACCTAAAGGGCACACCCTACACTATTTTCTGATCTACAGCTCTGGAAAAAATAAGAGACCAAATTTTAATACTTATAGGTATGTGTTTGGGCAAAAGGAACATTTTTATTTGAGTCTATAAACGACTGACAACATTTCCCCCAAATTACAAATAAAAATATTATCGTTTAGAGCAATTATTTGCAGAAAATGACAAATGGTCAAAATAACAAAAAAGATACATGTTTTCAGAGCTCAAACAATGCAAAGAAACAAGATCAAATTCATTTTAAAACAACGTAATACTAATGTTTACACTTAAGAAGAGTTCAGAAATCAATATTTGGTGCAATAACCCTTATTTTTAATCACAGCTTTCATGTGTCTTTGCATGCTCTCCACAAGTCTGTCACATTGTTCTTGGGTCCTAGTTTAGACCTGGTTTAGTCCCTGTTTTAACTTGGTTTAGTTCTGGTTTAGCCCTGGTTCAATCCAAGTTTAGGCCTGATTTAATCCTAGTTTAGCCCTGGTTTAGTCCCCTTTTTAACCTGGTTTAGTCCTGGTTCATTCCTGGTTTAGCCCTAGGGTGACCACCGACATGAAACAGGAAAGGAGGACACTTGTGTCCAAAAAGGAGGACAAAGGCCCTAAAGTGAGGACACCTTGTTTTTTTTTCCCCTCGGAGAAGGGGAACGGTCAAGAAAAACAACTTATGAATAATGTATGAAGTCAACATATATTTATTAACATGGAACACCCATCAAAAAGAAAAATGTGGCAAATTATGGTCAAGATGATATGAACAAAAAACAATATCATCACTAATTCACTGAAAAAAACACAGTCTTTGCCATGCCATCATACGCCATGGCAAAGAAGAAAGAAATGCAGAACTAGTAGTTCTGCATTTCACTTTTAAGAGGTAAGATCTCGCTACCTGGATTTGTGGAATTCGCACAAAATCCCCAAAATATTATTTGCAATTATGAAAGCTGTAATGTAAATATTGTAACATATTTTAACTGTCTACATTGAGAGGAAACGTAAGCAAAACCTGTTACGCACGGCACTAAAGAAAACAACATTTTAAGGGACAGTAATAAGGCAATGAAGATGGAAGAAGGAGCCAAGTTGCACCTCAAAGAGTGGCTGATAGCGCAGATAGAGAGCGGACAATACGAGGGGCTGACGGGCTGGATCAGCTGCGCGCGGGTGGGGATGGGTGGGGATTTATGACGATTGATGCAACGGTGGCCGACGAGGGTCCGAAAGGAGGACAAAATGTAAAAAAGGAGGACACGTGACAGACGGCCGGACAGACAGCTCTAAAACCGGACTGTCCGGACGAAATCTGGACGAATGGTCACCCTATTTAGCCCTGGTTCAGACCTGGTTTAGTCCCGGTCTTTCACATTGTTCTTGAGTGACTTTATTCCACTCCTGGTGCAAGAACTGAAGTAGCTCAGCTTTGTGTTTGTGTTGGAATTCAACAGACGCTGGAATGGAATGGCTGTAATACATGTAGAGATGCTGATTTCAGAAAAAACATGCAGTGGTCTTTTATTTTTTTTCCAGAGCTGTATTTGTGTTTTGTTTCATTTATACATTTTTAACTCACAAATCCTGCATATTTAGGTTCTTCCTAGTGCATATGAGAGGATGGATTACTCATTTCACTAAAATTCTTAACATCATTTCTATTTTAGATTTTTAACTTCCTAGTTGGACACTGGGAGTAGAACTGACATATGCAGAGGTAATTCCCTAACTGTTACAAATAATAATAATGTTAAAACAGACCTATTCTGCAAAATCGACTTTTCAGAGCTGTTGTTGTTTCCGCTCACCATTTACTCACCTGAAGTTGTATTTGTATGTTAGAGTAATAATTAATCTTTTATTTTCAAGGAGACACCATTTACGTACTTCATGTGCTTCATTTTCCAATTGTTATTTTCATGATCTTTGATATGTGTACGTGTAGGATAACAACACCACTTGTTTCTTCTTTCATTTTAGATGGAATATTGTTGTTTAAAATGTCCAAAAACTGAGCCAAAACTATGGATGCACTGATATATTTAATATATATTTTCAGTCTCTGCTTTGGTATCGCTTGATATCAAGTAATGAGAGCTGTAAAGCTGTATAATTTGCACAATATTTATTATTATGATTCATGATTTGATAAAAATGCCAAAAAAATACCTTCCTTGTATATAAATTGTCCTTATATTTTGTGTGGAATTTCCTGTGTTGACATAGTTTTAGGTATTCCATTTTTGCCCAAGGACTCGATCCGATGGAGCGTGAGATGCAGCAGTGCAGCGTCGGCAGTGATGCGGTCGCTGTACCGGACCGTTGTGGTGAAGAGAGAGCTGAACCAAAAGGGAAAGCTCTCGATTTACTGTCAGTTTACTGTCCTCCCCTCACCTATGGTCATGAGCTGTATGTAATGATCGAAAGGACGAGATCGCCGATACAAGCGGCCGAAATTACTTTTCTTTGCAGATTGGCTGGGTGCTCACTTAGAGGTAGGGTGAGGAGCTCAGTCACACGGGAGGGGCTCGGAGTAGAGCCGCTGCTCCTGCACGTCGAGAGGAGCAGCTGAGGTGGCTCGGGCGTCTGTTCCAAACGCCAGGAGGCACATCTCACTTGGAGGAGGCCCCGGGGAAGACCCAGGACACGCTGGAGGGACTTTGTCTCCCCGGCTGGCCTGGGAACGCCTTGGGGTCCCCCCGGAGGAGCTGGAGGATGTGTCTGGGGTGAGGGAAGTCTGGGAATCCCTGCTTAAACTGTTGCCCCCGCGACCCGGCCCTGGATAAGCGGAGGAAAATATATGGATGGCCTAAGGACTAGGGATGTCAAATGTATTCAGAATC
This sequence comes from Paratrypauchen microcephalus, assembly GCA_036785185.1. Classification (NCBI taxonomy): domain Eukaryota; kingdom Metazoa; phylum Chordata; class Actinopteri; order Gobiiformes; family Gobiidae; genus Paratrypauchen; species Paratrypauchen microcephalus. The sequence continues at coordinate 2,598,703 of JAVJIX010000119.1, read as the reverse complement.
AGATACTAAAAACGAGATACTCATTCGAACAAGTACTGATACTAAAATATTACATACACAAGACACAAATGAAGCTTTCCTGAACAGCTTTAGAATGATTTTGAGCTGTATCATAGCCACTGTGGAACCTTTCTGGACCACTGAGGGATTACACAGATGTATTGCCTAAATAAAGAGTCTTTTTTCATTAGCATCATGGTATCCAAATTGGTAGTGAGCCTATGCTTTAGTTAGGGTGACCATTCGTCCAGATTTCGTCCGGACAGTCCGGTTTTAGAGCTGTCTGTCCGGCCGTCTGTCACGTGTCCTCCTTTTTTACATCTTGTCCTCCTTTCGGACCCTCGTCGGCCACCGTTGCATAAATCGTCATAAATCCCCACCCATTATTTACACTTGCTACTCTGCGATCTTGTGTCGTATGCAAACATTTGCGATGCGCGCCCCGCGCAGCTGATACAGCCCGTCAGCCCCTCGTATTGTCCGCTCTCTATCTGCGCTATCAGCCACTCTTTGAGGTGCAACTTGGCTCCTTCTTCCATCTTCATCGCCTTATTACTGTCCCTTAAAATGTTGTTTTCTTTAGTGCCATGCGTAACAGGTTTCGCTTACGTTTCCTCTCAATGTAGACAGTTAAAATACGTTACAATATTTACATTACGGCTTTCATAATTGCAAATAATATTTTGGGGATTTTGTGCGAATTCCACAAATTCAGGTAGCGAGATCTTACCTCTTAAAAGTGAAATGCAGAACTACTAGTTCTGCATTTCTTTCTTCTTTGCCATGGCATATGATGGCATGGCAAAGACTGTGTTTTTTCAGTGAATTAGTGATGATATTGTTTTTTGTTCATATCATCTTGACCATAATTTGCCACATTTTTCTTTTTGATGGGTGTTCCATGTTAATAAATATATGTTGACTTCATACATTATTCATAAGTTGTTTTTCTTGACCGTTCCCCTTCCCCGAGGGAAAAAAACAAACAAAAAACAAGGTGTCCTCACTTTAGGGCATTTGTCCTCCTTTTTGGACACAAGTGTCCTCCTTTCCTGTTTCATGCCGGTGGTCACCCTAGCTTTAGTATCAAACCAGTGTTTTAAATTTTGCTATAGTGACAACACTTCTAAGGACACAACAATTTTCGCCACTGGAGCACCATTTAGGTACATGGTATTCCCAGCGATCTCCCATCCAAGTACTAACCAGGCCCGGCCCTGCTTAGCTTGTTTTTGACGAGGAGGTTTAACCAGGCAAATGCAAGTTTAATTTCTTTCTAAATTCTTTGTCATCCATGTGTATATTAAAAGTGAAATCACTGGAATTCTGAGAAACCCCACTGGCCCAAATCCATCAAGAAACACTGACAGAATTTAGAATGTTAATGAATAATTTGAAGTTTGCATCTCCTCCATCTTCTACTACTCTTAGCGCGTTCATCAAATCCACGTCTGCGCCTCGCCTCATATTTCAGAATCCGCATCAAAACCCTGAATTATGAATGGACCTTTGCATGATTAATATTTTAAACTAGTTTGCCTATGAATATCAAGTTGTGTTTGTGGCTTCAGGAAATTACATTTACTATCAGATGGGGAGGTGCATAGGGCCCGCTGGAGTGCATGGACGCACTCTGAATAGTGGGATAAACGTGCGCCAGTGAATGCACCGCGCTGAAGTGGCAGAGACAGGATATTGTATAGATATAATGTATGGTCTCGGTATTGAAAGGTGGGCTATGTATTAAAGATGAGGCTGGATAGGGGCGGTGGGTAGGGTACGTCCGTGTGTCAGCTGTTTATGGGCATATGCATGGTCTTATTTACATGCTGTGCTCTCAGGAGGTTTATGTGCTCCTGCAGAAGAACGTGTCATAAATCGCCTTCACACATGACCTCCTCACATGGACGCTTTGCTCAGTGGAAGTGCAGATCATGAAACAGTGGTTTAACTACACCATATATAAATGGACACACTAGCCACACAGAAAGTGGGCGTGGGCACAAAGTGGTTCCTTCGAAATGTTTGCCCCTCTCTCTGTAACTGCTGCTGATATGGTCCTCAATCTCACCTTAAGATGTCTGTAGAATCCTTCATTTGTCCAGGTAGAATCCACAGCAAAAAGGAGAAATTCAAATTGACAAATTGACAAATTGAAATTCTCCTTTTGCCATTCTGACCTTATAGGGACAAGATTTTTACCCGTTAATTACAGAAATTGAAGAGACCCACTCAAAAATACAGTGTTTTCCAAGCCTTTTCACTTCCATCATGAAATCAAAGTATTCTGTTGGACTTAGATATACCTGCATAAAAGGGGGATCGTCCCCATATAGAGGCAGCCATTTTGATTACGAGAGCCGCAGAAGGACATTTGGGCTCCGCCTTCGCCTTCGGCAAGGCTCGTGGTTTTGGGTAAACAACGACAAGCATGTTGCCGGATCAGACATCGTAATGGATCTAACACGTGTTTTGGACTAAATTGTTTTACTGGATTTTATTCGCTGGATCCTTACGGACAGATTGAGACCAAGTTTATGGTGAAATACTGAGTTTGACCTGTCCAGAGCCTTCAAAGGTAAGCAAAGTAACAAACCTCGTTTTGTGCTTTTCCGTATAAAAGCCCCATGTGCTCGGGGAGTGATTGTTGTGCAGGGAAATGAATTGCATAGTCAAAAAGAGGAGACTGTAAGGTTTCATTTGATGTGTAGATTGTCATGGTACATGATCGGGAATGTGTGCTTTCATGCGGAAAGAAAAAAAAACAGTGAACGGGACCACTTTTTATTTATACCGTAGTTGTCGGCGAGGGCTCGCACAGCACCGGGTGCGCGCGGTTCGTGCGCGGGTACGCGAGCTGTCCGCATTACGGCGCGCCCGGGTGACCCTCGAGGTCTGCCGTAGCTAAAACAGGAAGTGCAATAGCACCATCCACCTATGCGCCACGAATCCTACACACTGGACCTTTAAAATGTTTATTTGAACCTGCTCTACATGATCTTGGAGGTTTTATTTCGGGATTATGACCATGATGCTGTAATGTAAAAAATATTTTGAATAGGCACATTATGTTCGGGTTGTACAGTTATTGGCGTTTTCTTTGGCATCTCATGTTAGAACTTAAAAGCTCCACAACAGTTTTTTAGGGGAGCTAGAGGAAGTGTCTGGGGTGAGGGAAGTCTGGGAGTCCCTGATTTTTGTTGTTTTCATTTTAGATGTATTAAATTACACTGGAAAACCTGCGTCTGTACTGTGAACGGGCTTGTATCTCCACAAACCTGATTTACTTGGCCTAGCGAAGGGCCTTCACCCTGTTGTTTCCATGGAAATGCCGTTCCTTTGGCTATTATTTTCAATAGGATGTCAAAAGCAGCCATTCTCAAAGTCTGCTGTGCTGTGGCCCCCGATCGATGCGAAGGCCCCCCTAATAATCTATGTTAAAACAAAACATCCCCCTGGGTTTAATATAAGTAAATATGTGTACGCTGCTGCCTTTGTACGCACTCTGAGTTCTACAGGTCTGAGAACATTGTGTGTGTCAAAGTTTACGGCAGTGGACTTATTCGGAGTGAACTGCAGACAGAGCAATTAGAAGGGTCCCAGGTGTCGGAGCTGATTCTCGGGTGGAGGAGGTGTGAGCGCAGCTAGTGACAGACTCTACACCACCTGTCTTCTCCTGCACAGGGACCCCCACCGCAGCGCCACACAACCAGGAAATCACCTGTGTACGTGTTGGGAATGTTCATCAAACCCATGAAGTGATTAGATACGTTTTTCCTGACTTTTAAAGGTCATACGTTACACAAAACCGTCTTTAAAGGGCCCATATTACGCTATTTTCTGATCTCTCCTTATCAACAGACCTGGAGTTGTGTTTTGTTTCATTCACACATGTTTAACCCACAAACTCTGCATATTTAGTTCTACTTTCAGCCGGAAAACACTCTGTTCCACCTTAATAATAATAATAATTCATTGGATTTATATAGCGCCTTTCATGCCACTGAAAGCGCTTTACAGTTCATTGTTCATTCACTCCACACTTGGTGGTGGTAAGCTACTTTCTGTAGCCACAGCTGCCCTGGGGCAGACTGACGGAAGCGAGGCTGCCAATCAGCGCCATCGGCCCCTCCGACCACCTCCAACACTCATGCACACGCCACTTTCATACTAGGCAAATGTGGGTAAAGTGTCTTGCCTAAGGACACAGCGACAGTATTTTGCAACTGGCGCCCCCCTGTGGCACCTGGAATTCCCAGCGGTCTTCCATCCAAGTACTAACCAGGCCCTGCCTTGCTTAGCTTCTGAGATCTGACGGGATCAGGCTTTGACAGGCAGGTATGGCCTGTGATGTGATGTCATGTGGTAATACAGGAAGTACTCCTCTGTGTTTTTAAACTCCATATAGTAGCTTCACTGGAATCATTTTTATCATCTCAGCCCTGCAATTCACCATCTCTACTAAATCACTGCATTCACGTGGTAGGATCGGATTGGATTTCTCCAAATCTGATCCCGTTACTCGGCGGGTGGTCTGTCCTTAGATCCAAGTGCACATGAAACTCGTGTAATCGGATAATGGTCAGCGATCTGGACGGCTCCGCTACACTATGTGGCGCTGTAGTCAAACTACTTCTGGGTGATGGCTACTCAATAAAAACACAACAAACTATGTGGCGGTATACAAAGATGGCGCTCGAGGAGTTTGACGGAGCAGCATTGGTGTACGTGTTGTGCGTTCTTTCTTCGCAGTCAGGATTTCGTTGGACTTTTCCGGCAACAATCGCTACTTATGACGGCGTCGGCGCCTCCTGCCACTTCCGGGTGAAATCCCTGGCGAAAATTCCTGCGCATGTGCAGTACGCTGATCCGATCCGATATCGTGTACAAGGCGGCACCAAGCAGATTACTATCGGCCTAATCCAGGGGTTCCAATCGGATTTGGGAAACCAATCCCTATACGACCCTTAGCCTGTGCACATGAATTCGATACGATCCCAATCCGTTTGCAATCGGATTACACTCGTCCATGTGCACGCAGTGAGTGAAAGGCCAAAGGTAGATGGTAACTTGAAAACTACCACTAAATGACATCACAAGGTGGAACAGAGCATTTTGAGCTTTGGAGATGTAGACAAACTGATAATAAAGGGTTACTCAAACATGTGAATGAAACAAAACATAACTCCAGGTCTGTTTTTGAGGAGATTAACATTATAACATGTCTTAAAGCTCAGATTAATCAGTTTTCTGTAATATAGGATAAATCATGTCCTCCTGTTGTGTTTTGTTTAAGCCTTTATTATTGGTCTCTCTACATCTCCAAAGCTCAAAATCCTCTGTTCCACCTTGTGATGTTATAACCTGGTAATTTTGAAGTTAACAGCTCCTTTTAACTTTTGTTGGGCAATTCCAGGGCTGAAATCATCCAAATGATTCCAGTGAGCACTTCCTGTATTAGCACATGACATCACAAGGTGGAACAGAGTGTGTTGCGTTTGAGAAAAGAACCTAAAAATCCTGGGTTTGTGTGTTTTTGAGGAAATAATAGGACATGAGGTAACTTAACATGACATGACTTAGAAGTGCATTGTGTAACTTTTCTGCTGGAGGGTTCGTCAGATGCTTTTCTCCATGGAGATGTTATTGCTTCGCACGGAATGTTTCACAGTTTGGCATTAAACCTTTCTATCTTCATGGAGACCAAACCAGACCAAGCTACAGGTCAGATCTGTGGAGAGGCGACCCTGCTCACAGTCAGAATGCCTGTTTTTCTCTGTATTTTTGAGCTGTAAAACCACCTGTAATTGAAAAATATGTAAAGTAGAGCTGTTTAATGTCATACTGTGGAACATTCCCCTAACTTTTTGGTACACCCCTAACCAAAATGTTACATAGTGTACCTTTTTTTTGATTTTGTGCACAGCATAGGGCTTTTAAAACTCATTCATCAGGTTTTCAGAGCGCTTACACATCCGCATCCATCACTGCAGACACTTTTCAAAAAGAATCAAATAAATACCAAAATGATGAGGTGAAATGCTACTTTGACAATCAGTTCTGAAGTTTTCTCTTTTATTGCGGTTTAAAAATGTAAGCTTTTTTCTGGAAACACGACAGAATGTGACAGTGGTAGCCATAGTGCGAGTAAGTCGACCTGTATACTTAAAAGTACTAGCTAAGATTCAGGTGATGTAAAGCATTCACTGTGTAGAAATGAGAAGGAGGTAGGATTTGCTTGGTAAAACAGCTTTAGTCATAATGATAACAACGGCTAGCATGCTAACAGTGCACTTCCTGATTTTTGGACAGACAAGAGCTGCTTAAAGACGGGGTATTTTACTTCTATAGGGTATTAACTGCTAGCACATAATGTACGAATATATTTTATACTCTGAGTCTTACTCTGAGTCTTACCTCCCTTTGCTCCCCATGCAAAGTCACTCCCCCTTCAGAGCACTATCACATTACAGTGATAAAACTGCTGCACATCGCGTCAGGTTTGTCAAGTTGCTGAGTATAGTTTTGTGTCATGTTTTCGGATTGTCATGTGGGAGCATGTCTGACATTGCGGAGCATTGCACAGAATCTTACAGCTAACCGTCAAAAGGGTTTGAATAGAATAGATTGCTAGATGACTCAAACATGCATGGATGACTCTACAGCCTCTTCAGGCATGTTTTTGGTGAGGGAACAACGTTGTAACATGGTAGAAATCCTCCCTCTTTAAGAACATCGTGTATAGGCCCATTACAGAGGCACTATAGGTCACATCCTCACCAGCTGCTTCACTGTGTGGTATGACACCTGCACCGTGTCCTGCCGCAAAAAGCTACACCGAGTAGTGAGAGCAGCTGAGAGAATCGTGGGTGTCTCTGTCCCCTTCCTGCAGGACATCTACCGCATCCGCCTCACCCGCAAAGCCCTCAGGGTGATCCCACCCACCCATCCAACTGCCTCTTCAGTCTGCTGCCATCAGGAAGGAGACTGAGGAGCCTCAGGGCCAAGACCAGAAGACTGAAAGACTGAAAGAGCTTCATCCACCAAGCTGTCAGGATGCTCAACTCGCTCCCTGCCCTCCCTCCCCCAATCACACTGCTGCTTAAATGACACTGACACTGCTGCTTAAAGGACACCATTTGAGCTTTATTACACTACACCTTGTGTGTTTTACCTATTTGTATTATATACAAGTTTACTGTACTTACATATGTGATGTTGTAATCATTGTGTTTATTGTCTTGTTTATCAGATGTTTTATGTTCTCTGTGGGCCTAGGGGGCGCTGCAATTTCAAATCCTGTGTGTGTGCGACCTGTACATATGTTTTTTGACAATAAAGCTGACTTTGAACTTTGAACTTTGAATTAAGCGTGAAGAATCCCTCAGTCGTCCAGGTAGAATCCATGATAAAAGGAGAAATTCAGTTTGTCAACTGGACAAAGTTTGTTTGGTCGAAAGCGTTTCGCCGCTCATCCGAGAGGCTTCGTCAGCTCTGGTTCGAGTGCTTGTTAGACACTGCTTATATCTCGCTGCAGGGAGGAGCTCACTACCCTGAATTCTTCTGAAACGATCTCAACTAATTTGTTTTGCGATTCTCTTTTGTTTTTCGAATTTCTCTGGTGTCTAGTTTAGCATACCTATTCAACCTTAACGACCGTCCCCACACCTCTCCCTTGTCTCCCATTTATAATTCCATTCTCAAACCAAAGTCAAAACAGACAAAAGAAACAATAGGGCAGACAGGTCAGGGCCAAAGGTGTGGGGACGGTCATTAGGGTTGAATAGGTATGCTAAACTAGACGCCAGAGAAATTCGATAAACAAAAGAGAGAATCGCAAAACAAATTAGTTGAGATAGTTTCAGAAGAATTCAGGGTAGTGAGCTCCTCCGTGCAGCTAGATATAAACAGTGTCTAACCAGCACTCGAACCAGAAGTGACGAAGCCTCTCGGATGAGCGGCGAAACGTTTTCGACCAAACAAACTTTGTCCAGTTGACAAATTGAATTTCTCCTTTTATCAACTTTGAATGAAAGCGCACAGCCTGAATCATAAACTTGAACGCAAACAATTCTACATCTATTGAGAGTGTAAAACCATCCAAAAACAAGGATTTAATAACATTTTACTTTCACCAAATATGATTCAAGCCAGTGAATAAAAAAGACACGTATTTTCAAATATAGTCTTCATCGCCGTGATCAGCGGGAACTCTGGATAGCGATCTTCCAGTGTAATAGATTCCGAATTGAACGGGCGATTTTGAAATTGCTTTGTGCGTATCTCGGCAATAATCAGCCTCATTGATGAAGACGGGCTGCCTTCTGAGAGCGTTCTAATCACACAAACTCATTTAGGATTTCATCTGCTGGCGCTCTTATCTGCAGGCATCTTTGGGGAAAATCCTCCATACATATTTATAGACCGGGACGGCGCTCTTGACAACGAATGATTAGATGATTAGGAATAAGAGAAATTTGATGGTGATTGATAGCCAGGAAAGGAGCAGAGGTTGCCAAACATTGACTTTTAATTGGTCGCATGCTAATTATTAACGCTTTGACGAGCTAAATATCACTGTATTGCGTAGTCCCGGGGCAGACTGATTCACCGAAGGCTAATTCTGCAGAAGAAGAAAAGCTGAGACATACATTTACAGTACACGCCACAATTAGCGCCCCGACAGACACATTAAATCATCAGCATGAGGTAATTAGCGAGCGTTAATAGCCTAAGACATCTGCAGCTTCATCGCTTATAACGCTCCTCCCTCAACTACTGTCTCTCGGGATTTACACAATGTGACTAAAGTACAGCTCTAGAAAAAAAATAAGAGATCACAGCATTTTTTTCTGAACTCAGCATCTCTACATGTATTACAGCCATTCCATTCCAGCGTCTGTTGAATTCCAACACAAACACAAAGCTGAGCTAGAAAAAAAGAAGTTAATCGGAAAGTCAAACAAGTGTGCGGTACAAGTGTGTGTTTGATTTTCTGATTATTCCAGGAATAACCGGAAAGTCAAACAAGTGTGCGGTAAACTTCTTGCAGTAAAAAGAAGTTTAAAGGGATAGTGTGTAAGATTTTTACCCGTTAATTACTGAAATTGAAGATACCCATTCAAAAATACATTGTTTTCCAAGCCTTTTCACTTCCATCATGAAATCAAAGTATTCTTTTGGACTTAGATATAGTCACATAAAAGGGGGATCTTCCCCATGCAGAGGCAGCCATTTTGAATACGAGAGCCGCAGAAGGACATTTGGGCTCCGCCTTCACCTTCGGCAAGGCTCGTGGTTTGGGGTAAACAACACAAGCATGCTGCCGGATCAGACGTCGTAATGGATCTAACACGTGTTTTGGACTAAATTGTTTTACTGGATTTTATTTGCTGGATCCTTACGGACAAATTGAGAGCAAGTTTATGGTGAAATACAGAGTTTGACCTGTGCAAAGCATTCTAAGGTAAGCTAACCTCGTTTTGTGCTTTTCCGTATAAAAGCCCCATGTGCTCGGGGAGTGATTGTTGTGCCGGGAAATGAATTGCATAGTCAAAAAGAGGAGACTGTAAGGTTTCATTTGATGTGTAGAGTGTCATGGTACATGATCGGGAATGTGTGTTTTCATGAGAAAAGAAAAAAAAAAAACGTGCCCGGGGGACCCTCGAGATCTGCCGTAGCTAAAACAGAAAGTGCAATAGCACCATCCACCTATGCGCCACGAATCCTACACACTGGGGCTTTAAAAGAAGTTTTAGGTAAACTTCTTTTTTTCTAGAATTATTCAATGTTCCTGCTGTTACCAGCACCTGGAAGCTGTGCATGGACTTTTGAACTTTTGAACAAAGCTGAGCAACTTCAGTTCTTGCACCAGGAGTGGAATAAAGTCACCCAAGAACAATGTGAAAGACTTGTGGAGAGCATGCCAAGACGCATGAAAGCTGTGATTAAAAATAAGGGTTATTGCACCAAATATTGATTTGTGAACTCTTCTTAAGTGTAAACATTAGTATTATGTTGTTTTAAAGTGAATTTGATCTTGTTTCTTTGCATTGTTTGAGGTCTGAAAACATGGATCTTTTTTGTTATTTTGACCATTTGTCATTTTCTGCAAATAAATGCTCTAAACGATAATATTTTTATTTGGGGGAAATGTTGTCAGTAGTTTAACACATACCTATAAGTAGTAAAATCACAAAAAACTGATAATTTTGCAGTGGTCTCTTATTTTTTTCCAGAGCTGTATGTTTATTGAAGTCAGCTAGTGTGTATGTTCAGATCCAAAAGACTCCGCTTTGTGAATTGTGAAATGCCTTGCCCAAGGACACAGCAACAGTAAGCGCCGATCAGAGTTGGAATCAAACGGTTGGTGGGTGAACACTCAAACCAGTGGCAGTTCAATCACACAAATGTGCAAAAAATTTAAACTAAACATGCCAGGACAGCCTGTGCCGACTTTAAAGATCCCATGACATGGTACTTCTTGATGCTTTTATATGGCTCCTTAATGGTTCCCTAATACTGTAAATGAATCCTTCTTCAAAATCAACACTCAGTGCATGAGAAACAGAGATAAGATGAGAAAGAGTCATAAATGTCACTCTGGAACACTCCATTATGGGCGTTGTTGCTTGAATGCAAATGAGGAGGACAGAGATGGCCTATAGTAGCGGGTGGGGGCGTGGCCAAACTCTCCACTCTTTCCTTTTCAGCTGTGCCCTGTGCGCTCTGACCCACTTCCGTGTTTTTGCGTGGAGGAGGAGATGAGAAGCGTTCCAAAAACCTCAGAAAGTGAAAATTTCATGCCATGGGACCTTAAAGATGACTTCTGCCCCCAGAACCATATGCTTTGAAAAAAAAACTACAAAGACGAGCTGGATCTGGAGCTGTGTCCTGTGTCCTTAATTTCAGAGAGCTTGATTGACAGGCGGATTAACCAATCAGAGAGAAGCAAGCTAAAAATAACAGCCCCCAATATGGATGCTTATGCTTATATATATAGGGTTGTAAGTTGATTGTGTTTATCAATGTTATTTGTATTTACATGTATGTTTGCATTTATAATTCGTTTTGTATTATTGTAAATATTGATTCTGACTGTGAGCAGGGGTAGTCTCTCCACAGATCTGACCTGTAACTTGGTCTGGTTTGGTCTCCATGTAGATAGAAAGGTTTAATGCCAGTGTGAAGCATCAGAAAAGTTACACAATTCACCTTTAAATATTGTTGTAAACTAAAGAAGTTACATAGTACAGGCTTAAATTGCACTTGTCCGCAGTGATGTTGCCCGTGTTTCCTGTTGATATTCCTCCACGGGGGCCCTCAGCTCTCTGACGGTGCACAGCCACATCCCAAGAGTCAGGAACATATCAGGTTTTACAGGAGTTTAGCAGCGCTCGTGTGCAATCTCAGAGTTGCTGGAGATGACATCATTTCTGAACACGTCCTCAGAGTGAGTTGTTGCTCCGAGCTAGGACGGATCATTTTTGCCAAGAAAATAAGTGTGTTAAACAGAGTGTTGAATCAGACAGAACAGAAAGAAAGCACAAACCAGGTTTAGTTCAGGTTATATTAATGATGTTCTGCATGCTCTTCTTGTATTACCACGTGACATCAAGGTGTTTTCTGTCTGAGAGAAGAACAGGAAATGTGTGTTACGCTTGTGTGAATGAAACAAAACACAATCCCGGTATCAGATCAGAAAATAGCTCAATATGGGCCTCTTAAAGGAAAATTAACGTTTTTTACAATTTGAGCCTTATTTCGGTAATAAAACAAGTTGTTTTACTCACCCATAGCACTTTGGTGTCATATGGAGCATTTCCGGAGATGTTTTAGATTAGCGTTAGGCTAACGCCGTTAGCCTAGCGCGACTTATAGCCATAGCTCGGGGCATTCCCCGAGCATGTAATATGCCCCGTGCGGGCTCCAAATAACACAAACTTTAGCACTTTTCAAATCATAGAAGCTCGATGTCTTTAGTCTACGATTTCGTTTGAATCAAAAGTGGCCTGTAATCCGAGATTTATCCATAGTTTACAGCTTTGCGTTCCTTGTTTGGGTCCCGGGAGCTGAGAGCACACTCCGTGCATGCGCACTGGCGTCCTCATCTACTCGAAACTATGGCCAAATCTCGGATTACAGGCCACTTTTGACCAAACGAAATCGTAGACTAAAGACATCGAGCTTCTATGATTTGAAAAGTGCTAAAGTTTGTGTTATTTGGAGCCCGCACGGGGCATATTACATGCTCGGGGAATGCCCCGAGCTATGGCTATAAGTCGCGCTAGGCTAACGGCGTTAGCCTAACGCTAATCTAAAACATCTCCGGAAATGCTCCATATGACACCAAAGTGATATGGGTGAGTAAAACAACTTGTTTTATTACCGAAATAAGGCTCAAATTGTAAAAAAAAACACATTAATTTTCCTTTAAGCTCTGTTCTAGAGCCCTGCATGCAAAACCTGAGGCAAAATAACATGGCGTGAAACACATTTTGAAAAGTCACTGCGGGCGGGTGGGATGAACTGCAGTCCCGCAAACTAAATACTGTATGAGTGTACAGTAAAATATACAAATGATAATCTATGCCTATTATACGTAATTTGTGCTTGATATTTTATTTGGCATTGAAGAAATGTTGAATTAATACATTTTAGGTGCATGCATATAGATAATCATTTATTTGCGTATTATTGGAATGAACACTGCAGATGAATGTGTTCTGCAAAATGGGGGTTGTCTCTCTGTGGAATTTGTGACAGGAAGGATCTGGTTCCGGTCGGAGAGTGCTCCGTGGAGGAGGGGAAGACTGGAGGAAAGGAAGATTGCGCGGATGCAGCAGAAGAATGTGGGCCGGAGCAGAAGGCGGATCCTGAATCAACATATTATTTGCATATTGTATTTTATCTGTGTGAAGGAAGAGCAAGCGTTCAGTTTGCAGCTCCTGGCGTAAGACTTGCTACTGTAAGCTCCAGGGAAGGGGTAGTCACTTCTTTGTACACGCTGGTTAAGTCGTATGTAGGCGTACGCACCAGGGGAGAAATTTGGACCCAGAGCTCTGTATTACAAATATTGTTAACAAAATAAACTTTTGGTAAATTTGAACCTTTTTTAATCTCGGTCGTCTCTTGATAAGAACAATAATATACAACAGCATTAATAAAAACATTTTAAGCAGCCTAAACTTGCGGCAGTGGTCTAATCTCGCGCACATTTAAGACAATTCCTTTCCACTTCTCTGTGTTTGAAGCTCCGTGCTTCTCACGTAATGTCTGGAAAGGACAAATATTGGAGTTCAGAGGAAACAGCACAGAAGTGACAGATGCTCTAATGGCAAAGACCATGGAGAATTATGTTGAAATATGTTGATTTTCTGTGTACAGTGGTACCTCACCTTACGAAATTAATTCGTTCCAGAAGTGGTTTCGTAACGTGAATTTTTCGTAAGTTGAGTAGCTATTTCAATGGAAAAGGCCTGATTCGTTCCAAGGTTGTTGTTTTTTACAGTGTAACATTTTTTTTATAATGTAACACTGTGTCTTGCGTAGAGACTGTAGACCCAGGACTAAACGTGGACTATACCAGTCTAGACCAAGGTCTAGACCTGGACTAAACCAGGACTGGACCTGGACTAAACCAGGTGGATTAAAGCGCCGCGTGCGGGTCTATTTCCTGGTTTCGTTTCGAGTCACGACTGAGGCGAGCAGCGAGGACTCCCCTCGGGACCGCACGCAGTCTGAGCGCATGAACGAACGCATGCAAGAACCGCGGTGGTCTAATCCTGGTTTAGAACTGGTTCAGACCTGGTTTAGACCTGGTTCAGACCTGGCACGGTTTGAGCACGCCCCACACCGGGTCATGCTGCGCTATCACACACGTGTCCGCGCGCGCACACACCGCCCTCCTCCTTCTCCCCCACACTTCACTATTAATACATTTTGTTGAAAATCTATGAAAGTTTGAGTGTTTAAACGAGAGACAAATGTGAGAAAAGTTTAAATCCAGCCTGAGAAAAGCGTATAATGTGTGTGGCTGAGCGCGCGTTATTTGAATTTTTGAGATTTTGCGTTTCATAACTTGAGACCAAAATTTAACGTGAAGGCGTTTCGTAACTTGAAATTTTCATTTGTTGGGTCATTCGTAAGGTGAGGTACCACTGTAATATCATAAACTGAGTTTTTGTAGCATATCCACCTCTTGTTGTGCAATACCTAATTACAGTGCAATATCCTGTGGTGCAATACTTAACACAGTGCTATAGCTGGTAGACAACATTTAATACAGTACAATATGCTAAACTGAGTTCTGTGAAACATCTCCCTCTATAATGTAGAGACTCTCAAGTGTGTGTATATATGATTGTATATGTCACCCCTACTGCAATATCTGAGCAAGACCTGCAATAACCTGGTAACTAATGTGTAGTACCAGCTGTAAAGGACTTTTTTTGCACTATTTTATTTTTTTCAATACTGTGTTGTAAATATCCTGCTGTGTTGTAAATATCGTACTTAAATGTCTGCACTGAAGTGAGATGCTTTCAGTCTCATTGTGAGTATGTATGATGTAAATTGTACATATGAATAGTGACAGTAAAAGGCATTCTGTAATTCTGTATTCTGTAATTTTGTTGCTGCTGACCTCTGTCCGTATGACGCATCGCTGGTCGGGGATTAATTCAATTGGCCCAACACTTAGTTGACACGGCAGCCACAACAGGCAAATTCAGTGTGAGAGAGATTCTGCCCCATCTTTGGGATTTGCGAGCGGGAGCGGGATAAAATATCACAGATGCGGGTGGGAGTGGGAATAAAAATTCTGTCCCGCACCGACCTCTACTCTGTTCATAACCTTTATTATTATTATTATTATTATTATCCTTTATTTATCCCTGTAGGGAAATGATTTCAATTAGAGGAAGGGAAATTAAATTAGAAACCAGCGCGGAGTTTTGCCGCGTCGGTAAAGCTAATAACTTGCATGCTAACAGTGCGCTTCCTTATTAACGAACAATACAATGCTTTATAGATTTATTTTGACCTCAGGGCTGCTTATTCAATACATCTGCAATAGAGAAAGACGCATTTTTCTCAAATACATGGGACAAAAACATGGTGCAAAGCCTTTTAATGATAAGTTCGACACGTTGTTCCATTAGAAGTAGCCGCAGTAAAAAAAAAAAAAGAACATCGAGTTGTGTCATGTGCTGGGTGAAAGAGGTTGATGGATGTATTTCTTTGACAGTACAATGGTGGACAGTCTAACAATACAGCGCACTGTGAGAAGCCAAGGGCCAATCAGATGAGTGTTATTAGTAATCCAATTAGTGCCCGGGTTCAAGCGGCCGGTCACCAGTTCAAATGGTGGGTATTAATTATAGAGCGAGCAGAGAAATGTGTGCCAGGGCTGCAGGCGGAGGAGGCTGCTCTCATCCACCGTGCCCACACAATCCTTTTTACAGACACCAAATCCAACCGCAGCCTAACATTTGGGGAGAACTTTTGTGGTGTTTTCACTAAAATGATAACCAAACACACAAAATGGATTCCTGTGAGCTTTATAAGGCATGTTATAATGTTGTTTCCTCATCGCAAACAGACCTGGAGTTGTGTTTTGTTTCATTCACATGTTTGGATGAATAATAATAGGAGAGGAGAGTGTGTTTCAGGTATTTTAAGAAGTTCTAGATGAGACTAAAATCGAGTATGAATTAATTATTAATCTTGACCAGATGGAGAGGAAGTCTATTCTCCCTCTTTAGTGATAATATTCAATTCACAATAGGAGCCTTAAAGCCACAGAATGTGCAGACAAGTAGGAGAAATGCAGTTTGCATTGTACAAACATTGCAGCATTTGAATAACATGTTTGTAACCTGGTATGTGCCCTTTCTTTGCTCTAGTGCAGGGGTGTCAAACTCATTTTGGTCCGGGGGCCATAACCAACCTACTTTGATCCCAAAGGGGTCGGATCAGTAAACTCATGCCATATACACCCCAAAAATAGCAATAAGTCCAAATATTTGTGTCCAAATTGTTGCGCAAATCTATTACAGACTGCTGTTTCTTCAGTCCCAGGAATTCGTTTATCTTCTGTCTTCTCAATTCTCCGTTCAAGTTATTGTGTTCTTTGAAATGCCGTGTCTTGTAGTGGTGTTTAAAGCCCCAGTGTGTAGGATTCGTGGCGCATAGGTGGATGGTGCTATTGCACTTTCTGTTTTAGCTACGGCAGACCTCGAGGGTCACCCAGGCGCGCCGTAACGCGGACAGCTCTCGTACCCGCGCACGAGCCGCGCGCCGCTACTGTATAAATAAAACGCGGCCCCGTTTTTTTGTTTTTTTTCTCATGAAAACACACATTCCCGATCATGTACCATGACACTCTATACATCAAGTGAAACCTTACAGTCTCCTCTTTTTGACTATGCAATTCATTTCCCTGCACAACAATCACTCCCCGAGCACATGGGGCTTTTATACGGAAAACCACAAAACGAGGTTAGCTTACCTTAGAATGCTTTGCACAGGTCAAACTCTGTATTTCACCATAAACTTGCTCTCAATTTGTCCGTAAGGATCCAGCGAATAAAATCCAGTAAAACAATTTAGTCCAAAACACGTGTTAGATCCATTACGATGTGTGATCCGGCAGCATGCTTGTGTTGTTTACCCAAAACCACGAGCCTTGCCGAAGGCGAAGGCGGAGCCCAAATGTCCTTCTGCGGCTCTCGTATTCAAAATGGCTGCCTCTGCATGGGGAAGATCCCCCTTTTATGTGACTATATCTAAGTCCAAAAGAATACTTTGATTTCATGATGGAAGTGAAAAGGCTTGGAAAACAATGTATTTTTAAATGGGTATCTTCAATTTCAGTAATTAACGGGTAAAAATCTTACACACTGTCCCTTTAAGATTATATTCCTTGAGCACCACCACTTGCAAACACACCGAGCATACAGGTTTCCCATTCACCTCCGTGAACAAACAGGAATTAGTCAATTTTTCTTGGAAAATCCTGCACTCGGCGTCCACTTTTCTCATTTTTGACATTTTGCTGATGATACAACAATAAACAAATACAAAGCAAAAATATATACAAATGTTAAAATAAAGATCAAAAGCTCTGTTCCACCTTGTGATGTCATGTCATGGTAGTTTTCAAGTTAACACCCCAACTTTTGTTCCGTAAGTATTGGCAATTCCAGGGGTAAAATGATGAAGCGGAGTGGAGCACTTCCTGTATTACCACATCAATCAATCAAATGTATTTAGTCCAAAAGGGCAATTCAGTTTGCAGATCTCTGGTTGTGCATAAACCATAAATAAAATCATGTACATACAACACACACCAGACATTCAAACCTCTGTGCATCAGGGACACATAAATAAACACATCTACTTTCCATTTCAAAGTTTTACAGCAGAAATTAGAATAAAAGAAACAACTTAAACTTCGCTTTAGAGGTGACCTTCATGCCCAAAACCTGCACTGAACAGACTTTCCAAGGAAAGCAACTTTTGCTACTGGAGATTATGCATTGGAAAAGGTGCCAAAAAACACTGTTTAGTGGAGATGCTGGGAATTGAACCCAGGACCTCATACATGCAAAGCACATGCTCTACCACTGAGCTACATCCCCTTTTGTTTTAAGTGATTATTACATCAAATACTGTTCTCGTTGACTGACTGGAAAGATGCGCAAAAATCTGAACCTTATTCCGTTAATAAAACAATCTGAGCAACTTGCCCATAGCACTTTGGTGTCATTTGGAGCATGTCCGGAGAATTTATAGTTTAGCGATATCCGTAACCTGAGTGCAAATAACACAAACTTTAGCACTTTTCAAATCACAGAAGCTCATTGTGTCACTGTACAGTTTCGCTTGGTCAAAAGCGGCCTGAAACCGCTTTTGACGTCATCATGACTATATAGACAGGGCTTTCAAGTTTTGAGCGGGGTGGTGCGTGAGACTGCGTTTTTTCCGAGGACTGGGGGGTCGAGTGACTTTTTTTCGCTGAAAACGTGCGGTGCCTGCATTAACTAACCGATTTTCTGGGCACAGAAAATTGCGTGTGTCACACTCTCAAAGCGTGAGACTTGAGAGCCCTGATATAGGCATAACAAACCAATTCAATGCAAACAAACAATAATTGGCTACATACTCAACCGAAAGTTGCCTGTGTGGTCCGGCAGGCTTTCGCTGGCTCCTCCAATTCAACTTCGGAACACGAAAAAAGGTTTCTATTACACCACGGTTCATCATGGCACGAATATCCTCCAGAGTTGACAGACACAGATTTCTGTTTTCATCACCCAAACGTTCATCTCCTGGCCGCAAATCCCACTGGAGACAGCAAAGGCATTCTTCCTCTGTTGCCATTGACATACAATGTCCACATAGACACCACCAGGTACTGTCTTTTCGTAGACGGGCCGTCGCTTGCTGTCCTCTGGTGCGCTCCTCCTCAAACTGTCTCTGCTTCCTTCGTTCCTTCTTTCCTCTCATCCATATATTCAGGCTCAAAGCGATAGGGACGACCATCATACTCAAATAAGTCCTCTTCAGTCTCAAAGTCCGAATCTTCGGCCAAGTCTCACTTGCAAGAGAAAAGTTCGGAGCGGTGTTTATCTGCGAATCAGCTGTGAATGCGCACATGCACGCTGTCCTACATTACGCCATCTAATGAAACTATAGCTGGGTATCGGGTTTCAGGCCGCTTTTGACTCCAGTGACACTACAGACTGACACATCGATCTTCTGTGATTTGAAAAGAGCTAAAGTTTGTGTTATTTGGTAACCGCAACCATATAGCACTCACGTTACAGATATCGCTAAACTACAAATTCTCCAGCCATGCTCCAAATGACACCAAAGTGCTATGGGTGAGTCACTTTGTTTTATTACCGAAATAAGGTTCAGATTGTAAAAAATGTTACTCCTAATTTAAAAGTGCATTGTGTAACTTTTCAGGTGGAGGGTCCCTCATCTGCTTCTCTGTACAGATATTGTATCTGCCTGAAATGTTCCAGAGTACGACATTACACAGCTTTACCTTACATTTATCCATTTATATAGGTGGTTTTACAGCTCAAAAATACCAAGAAAAACAGGCGTTCTGACTGTGAGCGGGGTCACCTCTCTACAAATCTGACCTCTAACTTGGTCTGGTATGGTCTCTGTGAAGATAGGAAGGTTTAATGCCATACTGTGAAACATTCCAGACAAAGCAATAACATCTCCATGGAGAAAAACATTCAGTAGGCCCTTCAAATATCTGCTTCTGTGCCTCAACTGATAATGATTTCTTTGGCTATACCTCTCCTCCTGATTATTATTATTTAGTTGTACCAAAATCAAATCCCTGCTGTCCCTCTGCTGCCGCCTGCTGGCCACCTCACCCGTTTTAGACCAGAACCTGCAGAGAAAATACCGAAAAGCCAAATAATGAGTGAAAATCCACGTGTAAAAAGCTGACAGCGTCCTATTACAGTCACATCCGCTCTGCATGGGGAGCACTGCTGTAGGCTACAGGCCAGTCATCGCCGGCGTAATTAACAGAGCAAATTTAACGCTTTATCTGAGAAGAATCAGAGGAGCTGGAGGAGCGCGCCGAGTCTCGAGTCACAGCTCATATATTTCTCCACAAATCCTCACACAATCGCAGGAAGCCAGTAGTGATTTGGACTTTTCAGGCGACAGAAGTTTCATATTCATTCATACCATCGAGGTGGCGTTCTATCAGCGAAGAGGCGTTAGGAGGAGAGGAGCGAGGGAAGGAGAGGGGAGGAGCGAGGACAGAGGAAAACGTAGAGTAAGGATGTCAGAGCTGAATTAGGTAAACATCGGGGATCATGTGAGACGGTGGGCTTGTTTACGTTGACATGCTGTGCTTTTGTGGAGCCATGGAGTCCTTATTTTACATTTGGGCTGACTTGAGTAACGGAAGTCTACATTAGCTCCAGTTAGCGTCACAACCACAGGGAATGTTGGTGACACTAGCTGCAAAATGTTGATTAAAATATGTGTGAAGAATCCCTCAGTCGTCCAGGTAGAATCCATGGCAAAGGGAGAAATTCATTTTGTCAACTGGACAAAAGTTTATTAGTCACTGAAGAAGCAGCTTGGATGAGCTGCGAAACGTATTTGTCAACTAGACTAGATTGAATTTATCCTTTTGCCTTTTTAGTGAAGGAATAGACTGAAATAAAAGCATGTTTTTATTATTGGGGCCAAGCACCGAAGGTGCTAGGCCCCATAGTGTTTCTACTGATTCTTATTATACATTATTCCTCTAAATATGGGAGTCTATGGCAACCCCTAGAACCGTCTGGTAAAAAGTTGTGAAATTTTGCATGCACATTCCAGCCAGTCTCCTCATTACCCACAGCAATTTATAGGCCCCCACCCCCAACCGTCTAGTGCCACCAGCAGGTCAAAGTTGCAGGGATTTTCAGGAATTTTCTGCGTTGCTAGGCAACGTACCTAGCAACCTTTGATCTGTCTTTGATCTGTTAAACCTTGTTACCCTGTTAAACCCTGTTCTATAGACCCTGTTAAACCCTGTTAAACCCTGTCAGACCCTGTTAAACCCTGTCAGACTCTGTTGGACCCTGTCAGACCCTGTTAGACCCTGTTAGACCCTGTCAGACTCTGTTAGACCCTGTCAGATTCTGTTAGACCCTGTCAGACTCTGTTAGACCTTGTTAAACCCTGTCAGACTCTGTTAGACCCTGTCAGACTCTGTTAGACCCTGTCAGACCCTGTCAGACTCTGTTAGACCCTGTCAGACTCTGTTAGACCCTGTCAGACTCTGTTAGACCCTGTCAGACCCTGTCAGACTCTGTTAGACCCTGTTAGACCCTGTCAGACTCTGTTAGACCCTGTTAGACCCTGTTAGACCCTGTCAGACCCTGTTAGACCCTGTTAGATCCTGTCAGACTCTGTTAGACCCTGTTAGACCCTGTCAGACCCTGTTAGACCCTGTTAGATCCTGTCAGACTCTGTTAGACCCTGTTAGACCCTGTCAGACCCTGTTAGACCCTGTTAGACCCTGTTAGACCCTGTTAAACCCTGTTAGACCCTGTTAGACCCTGTCAGACCCTGTTAGACCCTGTTAGATCCTGTCAGACTCTGTTAGACCCTGTTAGACCCTGTCAGACCCTGTTAGACCCTGTTAGACCCTGTTAGATCCTGTCAGACTCTGTTAAACCCTGTTAGACCCTGTTAGACCCTGTCAGACTCTGTTAGACCCTGTCAGACCCTGTTAGACCCTGTTAGATCCTGTCAGACTCTGTTAGACCCTGTTAGACCCTGTCAGACCCTGTTAGACCCTGTTAGACCCTGTTAGATCCTGTCAGACTCTGTTAAACCCTGTTAGACCTTGTTAAACCCTGTCAGACTCTGTTAGATCCTGTCAGACTCTGTTAGACCCTGTCAGACTCTGTTAGACCCTGTCAGACCCTGCATGCGGCCTACATGCTGAGGCCTACATGCACCTTCGGTGCTTGGCCCCACATTGCTGCTTGCAGCTATATTTTATTTATTTTTTGGTTGTGTTAACTGAAAAAAATTTAAGATTAAAAAAAATGCGGCCCTTCATTTCCATAAACCTGACTCTTTATTTGGCTCTGAGGAGGGTCTCTTCCTGTTTGTTTCCATGGAAATGTTCCTTTAATTATAACATTCCTATTATGGCCTAAAACCTAACTCCAGAGAGAAAAAAAACCTTCTATTTGTGATGTGTACTGTACCTTTGACCGTTACTAATTCTAATCAAATCAGACAATCAAATCCAAACACTAAAGGTCAAAATATCCTATTTATGTGATTTTATTTTCCCTGTACCTGCTCAAATCGTTTTTATATATTAGTCTCAGTATCGATTTCTATCTGAGCACAGATTTAGCTTGACAGTCCTCTTCTTTTCCTATAGTACAGTGGTATAGATTCCAGCAGCTTTTGAGACCTGCTTTGATGTAAAAATGAATGAACATTGAATAGTTGCTGATATTGCATGGGGAAAAAGCAAAAAACGACAATCAAAGTAGACTGATACCACTCACAGACGTTACCTCCCACCGGCTCTCTCAATCCGTAATGGAGCAGAAAATGCATAAATGCATATTGAAACGCATCGCTGTAAATTGTGAGTGTGAAATGTGAAAGCGGGGCAGTAAAATAGCTCCTCTCAGCGTGTGCCGGGCATGTATGAGGAAGCCCGCTGTGTCGGAGTGCTGCATCGGGGTGTGACGGGTGCAGACGGGGGGAGAGGTGGTTTTAGGGGGACTGTGCTTTCAAGGGTCAGACTAAAGTGTAAAAAAAAGTTCAATGAAATACTGTTTATTACTAGCTTCTTTTACATGTATTTAACAGATATATTGTATGAGCAGCTCTCAAGGTCAAAATAAATCAGCTCTGTACAGTCGGCATTTAATTATAAAATGTATATTCATGTATATTCAGGAGTATAAATAAATAATAATATTTAAGGTGCATGTGTCCTGATGCATTGTTAGACACAAGTGGCAAGTAAGAGATGGAAAATGTGTCTATTAATGCAAGGAACATCTGTGTGTGTGTCTGTTCCACGCTGAACTCTTGAACCACTCATCTGCCTCATCTCAAATATGTAAACACAATTGTATTATATGTAACATAATTTCAACCTTTAGTGTGATTAAATTAAAGTTTTAGCATTTAAAGTTTTAGCATTTTTTTCCATTACAAGTTGTCACTGCTGTTAGGTTATAGGCGGCCTACTGTGTGCAGAAATGAACTTGCGGCACAATTAAATTGCAGTCATTTATCGTGCTTGCTTAGCTGCGTGTTTCTTTTGACGGCAATAAGCCGCTATTTCTCATCATCACAACGCAAATGAAGTAGAAGCGACTGTCAGAGGGTCAATGAGGAGCCTGAACCGTAACCTGCAGTTTTATCCTTCACACTTACCGGTACCTCCTCTTCTTCTGGTAAGTCCTCCAGTGGAGATCCCCTCGCCTCTCCAACACTCTCCTCTCCCACATTAGGCCTACTACTACTACTACTACTACTACTACTGCTGCTGCTACTGCTACTACTACTACTACTGCTGCTGCTACTACTACTACTACTACTACTACTACTACTACTACTACTACTGCTGCTGCTACTGCTACTACTACTACTACTGCTGCTGCTACTACTACTACTACTACTACTACTACTTTTCCTGAGGAGCGGGGGAAGGGGGGGGGGGCGAGCAGTGGAAGGGCAGGGCAGAATTAGAAGGTACTTTGTTAATATGGAAATGCTTTTATAACTAAAAGTCCATATTATCATTCAATAATGCACAGGATAATATGTTATCACACACAGTCTTGGTTTAGTCTTGGTTTAGTCCTGGTTTAGTCCTGGTTTAGTTTTGGTTTAGTCTTGGCTTAGTCCTGGTTTAGACCTGGTTTAGTCCTAGTTTAGACCTGGTTTAGTCCTGGTTTAGTGCTGGTTTAGACCCGGTTTAGATCTGGTTTAGTCTTGGCTTAGTCCTGGTTTAGACCTGGTTTAGTCCTGGCTTAGTCTTGGTTTAGACCTGGTTTAGTTTTGGTTTAGTCCCGGTTTAGTCCTGGTTTAGACCCGGTTTAGATCTGGTTTAGTCTTGGCTTAGTCCTGGTTTAGACCTGGTTTAGTCCTGGCTTAGTCTTGGTTTAGACCTGGTTTAGTTTTGGTTAAGTCCTGGTTTAGTCCTGGTTTAGACCCGGTTTAGATCTGGTTTAGTCTTGGCTTAGTCCTGGTTTAGACCTGGTCTAGTCCTAGTTTAGACCTGGTTTAGTCTTGGTTTAGTCCTGGTTTAGTCCCAGTTGAACCCTGGTTTAGACCCGGTTTAGACCTGGTTTAGTCTTGGTTTAGTCCTGGTTTAGTTCTGGTTTAGTCCTGGTTTAGTCCCAGTTGAATCCTGGTTTAGACCCAGTTTAGACCTGGTTTAGTCTTGGTTTAGTCCTGGTTTAGTCCCAGTTGAACCCTGGTTTAGACCCAGTTTAGACCTGGTTTAGTCTTGGTTTAGTCCTGGTTTTGTTCTGGTTTAGTGCCGAAATAGATGCAGAAATAATCTCATATGACTCACCCATAAGAACGCGGTCACTCGTATCCATGTATGCACGTGTCACGGTCTTTAATAATCCGGAGCTCCGGAGAAAAGGACATATCCCGAACTTATCCCGTGTCCCGAGGCGAGAGTTCCTTCTTACGTAGCATTAACGTGGCAAGTTAAGGATTCTTCTTCTTCTCTGCCGCGTAAACATTCACGCGGCTCGTGCACAGCTGATCGGCGAACAGGCCGATCAGCTGTGAGCGATCGGCCTCACAGCTGATCGCTCAACTTGAGCACTGGCGTGCGAGTGACTTTTTTTAACTGAAATCGCCGGTGCCTGCAGTAGCAGTAGCAGTAGCAGAAAAATCTGATCAAAAAGCTCTGTGAGCTTTCTACATTTGGATGCTTCGTTTTCCAATAACTTTGCTCTCTTGTCTCTGAGCTTCTGCCATCCACTTTTCTCCTTGCACTTTTGCTTCCCATTTTGATTCTTCTTTGTAGCTTTTAGACTTAAAGAATGTAGGCCTATGTTTGACTAATTGACAAATTCTCGTATTAGCGCCCTCTGGCTGTAAGTTGTGACTCTACATTATTGGTACATACATTATGGTTATTGAACAAAAAAACAAAAAAAAACGTCTGTAGACAGGACGGCTGTTCTGGACTTTTCCAGAACACATAGATTGCCAATCCCTCCCTGCTGATCACCATGGGAAACATCATGCATTTTAAAAAAGAGCATAGGCCAGCCTTCAGGAAAATATCTTAAAAGAAAAAAAAAACTTACTAAAAACAGAAAACCAGCAGGTCTAAATAGAAACATATACACATATAGGTGGCGGACCCAGGGTTTAGGTGCCTTTTTCACCTAGATGCCAGAGTCACTTGACCCGAATGTAACGTCCGAATCGCTCTGGGAATGAGTGCACTATAGAGGGCGCTAATGAGGCGGGCCTGTGCAGTGAATGAGGGGTTTGGGACTAGGGTGGACATTCGGACACAGCCCACATCCAAGGAGCAGGAATCGTTGAGAGGGACAGTAGGGTCTGGCAAAACCAAGTAAATCATTCTAGAAGACACGTCACTAGACCATTCTGTATGCTGCCCAGAAGGTTGCGTACCTTCAGGAAGTAGCCGAAACATATCAAAAACTCTCCTGTCTGTCGGAAATAATCGTTATTGCCAAGTAAAAATGAGGTACAGCACCTTTTTAAATGGCTGCTGTTGTTGGTTGTTGATGATCACTCAAGGTTAGGTCCTATCAAGAGAGTGGGAGTGACAGATGGGTTTTGTGTGTTTTACATGGATGATCAGAGCTGTTTTGTCCGTGCAGACTGGCAGCAGATTGCATTACCGTGTTCTCCTGGTCCCTGGGTGCAGAACCGCCCCTGACGGCCTGCCTGACACTCTGCTCAGTCATGGAAAAAACAGCACCGCCAAGCAGCCGTAAACCTACTCAATTTGTTGTAAAGAGCACAGACCTCCACGCGCAGAAGTACGCCTGGTCGTCCCAATGCGCCTCTCTGCACAAAGATGGATTCCGCTGCCTCTTTTATGTTCTATTTTATTTTTTGCGTGTCTTTTTTTGTTCATTTTGCTCTAATGTTGTCATTTCAAACTCAATTTAGTAGAAATAGTGAAGAAATAATAGGACAAACTTGGATGTGTCCTCTATCTGCAGGTTAAGGCCCTGGAAGCACAGGTTCAGTTGTGATTCTAACACCTTTTTTCAAACACTAAGGCAGCTGTACAGTTCCTTTGTCAATTTATAAAACTGATGATTATGAGTATGCGCTTAAGAGGCATTGTGAAATTTAGAAAAGAGAAGCTATTACTAAAAAAACAAAGATTTAACTCTACCCGAGGCACTGTTTTTTGATGAAGCTTACTCAACCGGCGCAGTGTAACTTGGGTAACATTTCTCCAGATTGGATTATGTAAAAAGAGCTCTTGATGGTAATTACTACAGCGATTTAACCAGATCTGAATAGCACTTTCCCTTAAATAAACAATTGTGTTCAAACTGCTGTGTGTGTCCTGTACTGGCCCACAGTTTGCAGTTTCATTTTGCTTGTTGTTGTTGTTGTTGTTTTTTTACACATTTTGCTCTGGTGGGGGCACTTCAATGAAATAAATAACTATACGGCTGCTGCTGCTGCTGCTGCTCAAACCTGAACTACAGAGAACAAATATGGTTGGATCGACATGTATTATGGCCTATTAAATCGTACAAATAGGAAATACAGTCTAGAGGGCTGTGTTTTAACAGGTCCACGCTGATTGTGTTGTGGTAGCACTCTGAAGTGGGAGTGACTTAGCGCAGAGAGCAAAAGTTCAAAGTCAGCTTTATTGTCAAAAACCATATGTAGAAGTTGCACACGCAGGATTTGAAATTGCAGCGCCCCCTAGGTCCACAGTGAAAATAAAACATCAGATAAACAAGACAATAAACACTAAAGAAGACTAAAACATCACATATACCCATAGTAAAAGTACAACTTGTATATAATACAAATAAGTAAAACACACAATGTGCAGCATAATAAAGCTCAAATGGTGTCATTTAAGCAGCAGGATCAGTGTAATTTAAACAGCAGTGTGTGTCGTTTAAGTGTCGTTTAAGCAGCAGTGTCAGTCTCATTTAAGTGTCTTTTAAGCAGCAGTGTCAGTGCCATTTAAGTGTTTTAAGCAGCAGTATCACTGTCATTTAAGTGCAATTTAAGCAGCAGTGTCAGTGTAATTTAAGTGTCTTTTAAGCAGCAGTGTGTGTCATTTAAGTGTAATTTAAGCAGCAGTGCCAGTGTAATTTAAGCAGCAGTGTCAGTGTCATTTAAGTGTCTTTTAAGCAGCAGTGCCAGTGTCATTTAAGTGTAATTTAAGCAGCAGCGTGTGTCATCTAAGTGTCTTTTAAGCAGCAGTGCCAGTGTCATTTAAATGCATTTTAAGCAGCAGTGTCAGTCTCATTTCAGTGTCTTTTAAGCAGCAGTGTCAGTGCCATTTAAGTGTTTTAAGCAGCAGTATGAGTGTCATTTAAGTGTAATTTAAGCAGCAGTGTCAGTGTAATTTAAGTGTCTTTTAAGCAGCAGTGTGTGTCATTTAAGTGTAATTTAAGCAGCAGTGTCAGTGTCATTTAAGTGTAATTTAAGCAGCAGTGCCAGTGTCATTTAAGTGTAATTTAAGCAGCAGTGTCAGTGTCATTTAAGTGTCTTTTAAGCAGCAGTGTCAGGAAGGAGAAGCTCAAAGCATCAAAAATGACAGCGAAACTGGTAAAACATATAATACATTGTTTTCAGCATTTTCAAAACAATAAAAGTGTTACGTGTTTGTAGTCAACACCCCATACAAGTAAAATACCCTCCCTGGAACATTCTAGACAAAGAAATAACATCTCCACACACACGAGAAAAAGTTAAATAATGCACTTTAAGTATATTTGCGGCCATGCTACCCACCTATTTGTTTCACAGGAGGTGTTTAGGGGCACGCACATCATTTTTAGAGAAAGGAGAGTTGGCATCATGACATTGGCATTGTTAGTTTTTCCACTGTTTACTGTCTGCATCTAATTAGAGAGCATTTTAAAAGTGCTTTACTGTATATTTTTGTTTAAGGGGCCCATATTATGCTATTTTGAGACTCCACGTTCTACTGCACATGTGGCCTGCAGAAAGAGTTGGAGGATTTCAGGTTCTTTTATGCATTTACTGGAATCATTTGGATCATTTCAGCTATGGAAAAAGGTTAAAGGTAGCTGTTAAGTTGAAAACTACCATTTCATGACATCACAAGGTGGAACACAGCATTTTGAGCTTTGGAAATGTAGACAGACTAATAATAAACAAGTGGGAATGAAACAAAACACAACTCCAGGTCTGTTTTCCATGAGGTAACAGCATTAGAACATGACATGAGTCAATTTTGCATAAGGTAAGACCTTTAAATCAAAATCTCTGTCTATAAATAACCTTTTTTAATGAACAGAACTAGAATAGAGCTGTCTGACCAGTCTGTGAAAAGCAGTGAAGAGCTCTGAAACCTGACCTCAGACTCGATCCTTTCTGTTTGGTAAGCTGCCGACTTGAGTGTGCCATGATAATAAGGCAGAGGGATCTTCGGAGCAGGCGCCCGTCCACCTGGCCCCACGCTCCCAAGACTCAAGCTAACTTTGACAATTCTCTTTGGCTAATAATATCCTTAGCATAGACCTTATTTTTACGGCTATGTGGATGGAGCAGAGAATTAAACTTTTAAAAGTGGATAAGACAGATTAGACAACCCATTTCCCGTTGAAATTAGTTAAAGGAAAATTAAAGTTTTTTTTTACAATCTGAGCCTTCTTTCGGCAATAAAACAAGTAGTTTTACTCACCCATAGCACTTTGGTGTCACTTGGAGCAGTATCGCAGAACTTATGTTGAGCCGTTCTGTTCTACTAATGATCCCGTATCCGTTAGCGTGAGTGCTCGGGGCACTGATTTGCGGTGTCCAAATAACACAAACTTTAGCACTTTTCAAATCACAGAAGATCGCTGTGTCAGTGTAGACTTTTAGTAGATTCCAAAACGGCCTGAAACCCGATATCGCAACAGAAAAGTAAAGTTCAGAGCGGTGTTTGCTTCTTTCGGACTAGCGGTGTTTACAAAACAGCTGAGTTCACGCATGCGCACTGTCCTCTCTGATGACGTCATCAAATGAAACTATAGCTGCATATCGGGTTTCAGGCCGTTTTGGAATCCACTAAAAGTCTACCCTGACACAGCGATCTTCTGTGATTTGAAAAGTGCTAAAGTTTGTGTTATTTGGACACCGCAAAGTAATGCCACGAGCACTCACGCTAACGGATACGGGATCATTAGTAGAACAGAAAGGCTCAACATAACTTCTGCGATACTGCTCCAATTGACACCAGACTGCTATGGGTGAGTAAAACTACTTGTTTTATTGCCGAAAGAAGGCTCAGATTGTAAAAAAAATGTTAAAACGTCCTTTAAAGGTTGCATATTATGCAAACTTGACTCTTGTGAGCTATTAGTCCTGTGGGAATCATCAAAAATATGCCTGGATTTGTGTTTTGTTTCATTCACACATGTTTATTATTAGCCTGTCTATATCTCCAAATCTCAAAATGCAATGTTCCACCTTGTGATGTCATGAAGCGGTAGTTTTCAAGTTGACAGCTCCTTTTACCTTTAGCTCAGTACAGATTTGCAATTATCCAAACCTGTGTCCAAATGTCAACACAAAGTTGTCGACCAGGGGTGTCAAGACTGGCCCTCCAAGACCTTTAATCTGGCCCTCGGCTGATTTTCTATTAAAATATTTTAATTATATTTTCATTTTCTATTAAAATAGTGGTAATTTTCTGCACCTCTTTTCTGTGCAGTTGAGGCTACGTTTATACAGCGACGATCAAAACAGAAGATGCAAAAGTGGCGTCTCGTCTTCAATTTTTTTATCCACGTTTAGACGAGCGTTCTCAACAGGAAATGTTTGTTTATACGAAGACACAAAAGTGGGCGAATTCGATTGAATATGCATGCCAGGCCGCTAGGTGGCACCGTGATAGAGCGGCAGCATGTCGGCGAGCATGCGCAAAATTGTCATTTTCTAATAGTTTATTTTACCCGTCTCTGTTCACCTATGGTATCCGTATACATTTTATACAATTGTTGAAATGACTCTTGTATGTTGACTAGAGCTGCTAGCGCAACTTGAACATCCGCGGTATCAAGGTAGTCAGACATGTTTGTTATTGTTTTTACCGGCTTGGCGCATCCAGTGTGACGTCAGGTGTATGCGGCGTGAACATGTTTTGCGCTTCTTGCCGTTTAGACGGAGACACGACCCGGGCCGTCTTCAGAACTCCACACTCTGGAAGGAGTCTTCAGATTTTTGCGGTTTCAGAGCCCGACGGCGCAGTTGCCGTGTAAACGAAAGACACTTCCGATAGAATATTTTGTCGTTTTCAATCGCAATCGTCCTCGTCTAAACTGCCCCTTAGTCAAGTCTCCAGCGCCTCTGTGCGTGGCCCCTCCCACCAGAGCAGCACAAATGAAGACTCACCTCTTTCCAAACGCTCTTAAGGGGATAGTGCATTTGAATCTGTATGGCATCTCACAAAACAGTTGTCCGCGAAAAATTCAGCAACTTGTAAGTGGATGTTTACAAGTGAACAGGCTAATAATACTAATAGGCGGGCAGTGTTACGACTTGAGAGAAAATAGTACCAAGCGATTCCGATGGCTGAATTTTTCGCGGACAGCTGTTTTGTGACGCAAATATATCACTTTTTGGACAAATATTGTTTTGAGAAGAAAAACAAGCTTTATTAACTGTCCTCGCTAACTTACCGGAACTACTTTAGTCAGCGCCAGAACCGGGGTAGAACTCGGCTCAGAGGACACGGTCAGCGGTATGTCAGTGTTAATGGACGACACTGCTGAAGGGGACGCCATACAGATTCACATTAAAAAAAACAAAAACGCACTATTAAAGGACCATCGTTTTGACTGTCGACCGTGACACCCTCATCAGCAAAATGTCAAAAATGAGAAAAGTGGACGCCGAGTGCAGGATTTTCCAAGAAAAATGGACTACAGTGGTACCTCACCTTACGAAAGGTAAGTTATGAAACGCCTTCACGTTAAATTTTGGTCTCAAGATACGAAAGAAAATTCAAGTTACAAAACGCGAAATCTCAAAAATTCGAATAATGCGCGCTCAGATGCACGCCCCGCTGTTATCCCCGCTCAAAAAGCACCTTTCTCGGCCTCTTAGCTCTAACGCCGAACACGCAAGATTTTCAACAAAATGTATTAAATAGTGAAGCGTGGGGGGAGACACGACTCCGGAAGCAGGGCGGAGACATGAACGCACCGCGCGAGGAGCACGCACCGCGCGAGGAGCACGGCACCGCGCGAGGAGCACGGCACCGCGCGAGGAGCACGGCACCGCGCGAGGAGCACGGCACCGCGCGAGGAGCACGGCACCGCGCGAGGAGCACGGCACCCCTAGTCCTGGTCTGCACAACCGGCACCGGGGCTGCGAGCACGAGATAAAACCGTAGCGCCTGGACCGCGTCCTCTGGAGCCCGAGCCACAAACCAGCCGCACGAAACCAGCAAAGAGCGGCACGTGGTAGTGTAATCCTGGTTTAGTCCAGGTCCAGACCTGGTCCAGTCCTGGTTTAGTCCAGGTCCAGTCCAGGTTTAGACCTGGTCTAGACCTGGTTTAGTTCTGGTCTAGACCTGGTTTAGTCCACGTTTAGTCCTGGTCTAGTCTCTTAGCCAATCAGGACGCAGAACCAATGTTACACTATAAAAAAAATGTTACACTATAAAAAAAAAAAAAACCTTGGAATGAATCAGGCCTTTTCCATTGAAATAGCTACTCAACTTACGAAAAATTCACATTACGAAACCACTTCTGGAACGAATTAATTTTGTAAGGTACCACTGTAATTCCTATTTGTTCATGGAGGTGAATGGGAAACCTGTACGCTCGGTGTGTTTGGAATATAATCTTAAACGCCACCACAAGACACGGCATTTCGAACAATACAATAACTTGAATGGAGAACTGAGAAGACAGAAGATAAACTAATTATTGCTGAGACCGAAGAAACAGCAGTCTGTAATAGATTTGTAGCCTGGGAATTCCCAGGCCGCTTCCGTTCGTTTCGAACTGGAAGGCGGCCTGGAAACTCGTCCAAGCGAGAGTCCCAGATTTATGGCCCCAATCAGAGAGCGGGGGAGGTGTGGCAAGACGGTGACGCGTACCACATGACAAACGGAAGCTTGTAGTTTGAACTGACAACTGACATGATTGGCTATGGACTTATGTATACGCTCAATGATAGACATTCATAACGCCCAATAAACGGCCGTTGGCAATCGCTAACCACACCTCCGCTACGGGATTTTTCGAAGCGAGTTTCCAGACCCATATCTCACTTGTGATATGGTCAGGTGTTAACCAGACTAATAGATTTGTGTTTCTCTGGACAAATATTTGGACTTATTGCTATTTTTGGGGTATATGTGCCATGAGTTTTCTGGGATCAAAGTAGGTTGGATACAGCCCCCCGCACTATTTTAGAGTCTTGGAAGTCGCCACACCCACATTCACACAGTCCTTCCACCGCATTGGTCTCGTGTCACGGTCATCAAAATGGACGACATGTACTGTATGATAGTCTCACATCTTTTTGGTGACATTGTGGCTCGCAGAATAGCCCTTCCTGTTTCAGCATTACACAAACTTGTGGTTGCCTCTTTGCTGGACTTGTACACTCCAATTAGAATCAAAAGCCCCAATACCCTTGCATTTTACTCCCATCCAAAGGTTTCCATTGTGTGCCAGAAGCACTCCTGGCAAGAGTGGAGGGGTTATAGGTCAATCCGGGCATATGCCAACTATGGTGTGCATGTCCTTGCATGAGTGATTGCTTGAAAAATCTGCAAAAATGTGTGCATTTGGCTCTATTTTTGTCTCTAAAAAGCTGTATATAGCTGTGATTTGATATTTTATTTTCTATTTTATTACTTATTTTTCTATTTTATTCTCATTTGTACCTATACATTTATTATTATTATTATTATTTTTATATAATTATGTCTCATTTGACTCTGGTCTCTTGCTCTTTTATTGCTATTCCATCTATTTTTTGTTACCTTCTGTTATATATTATATTACGATGAGTGAGCGACTGTACCCCAATGTGACCGACCAAATAGTCCAAATAGCACACAAGTGATCCCAGAGGCGTTTTGAGTTATTCACAGATTCTGAAAGGATATATTCTAAGCTTTCCAATGATGCCTTACACATGAAAATCTGACCATGTTTGAAGAAGTTGTGGCTATTTGAAAGCGTGCACATCAGATTTCGCAAAGGCGTGAAAACAGCCTGCAAAGTTTCCTCATTCTACTCCCTGTTTGCCTCATTTACATGACATTAAGCTAAGGTCTGCCCCATCACTGACTATCTGTGGTGTGAAGTTTCAGGGCAGGTCAGAGTTAGTGCAGAATTAAACTTTGTTTAAATGGAAATGCTTTTATAACAAAAGGACCATATAATCATTCAATAATTAAGTTAAATTAAGTTAAAAAATTAAGTTAAAAATCACCTGTATTGTCAATTTAATACAATACAAAATAGTATAGGACACCACACACAGTCCTGGTTTAGTCCTGTTTTTTTAAGATTAAGCCTTTATTTGGTCTCACACACAATGACACACAGGAGAAATTTGACTTCTGCATTTGACCCATCCTTTTCAGGAGCAGTGAGCAGCCATCTTTCAGCACTCAGGGGGCAGTACCATGAAGGCTCTTGCCCAAGGGCCCACACTGGTTTGCTCATTGCCAGGCAGGGATTTGAACCCACATCCCACTGGGAAAAATTAACTCTCACTGCCATTTGACCTAACCAGCTGGTTTAGTCCTGGTTTAGTCCTGGTTCAGTCCAGGTTTAGTCCTTGTTTAGTCCTTTTTTAGTCCTGTTTTAATCCTGCTTTATAGTTGCAATAAAGTTTGTCTAAATGTAAGCCTAACGTGTTTTATACATAGATACAATTAAGAAAAAAAACTGAAATGAAATGTATTTTTATGCATAGACTCGAGAGCAGAGGTCTTCAACAGGGGGGTCGCGACCCCTAGGGGGGTCGCGGAGGTACTGCAGGGGGGTCACGAAATCTTTTGATTTCACTTTAAAATAATATAATTTTATATTTTATAGTGTAAAATACAGTATTAACCTGTGTATTATTTCCTTGTATTGGATGTACCATAACAGAGTAGCAACGTTTATACATGACACTAAGCTCAATTTAATATAAAACATAATTCTATGCCGTATATATAGTAGGGGGTCCCTGGCCCAGTTCACCATCTGTTTGGGGGTCCCTGGCCTGAAAAACATTGAAGTATATTGAAATATTGAAGACCCCTGCTTTAGAGCACACAGTCATTGACTTCTATAAAAGTTAGGTGGATGTAATATTAAGGTCTGTAAGGGACCCCAAGACCACGTAGGAGTTAAAGTCTAATTTGAGTAACAGAGCTTCAGACAGAACAGTGCCAACAGTTAGCATCACACCCTTAGGAAATGTTGCTGACATAATCTGCTTAGTACAATTGTTTGTTCTTTTGTTTTCTTTTTCATGCAAACTGCAACGTAAGTGATGTGTAAGCGAAACAAAAAAGTTTGCCCTTTTTTACCAAAGTTTTTTTTTTCTCAAATCCTGCGGTGTGAACAATCAGGATGAAATCAGATTACTCACATCAAATATAACTGTTCACATGACATTTCAATAATCCGATAACTCCAGAAATCAGATCATGGTCAGGTTTTTGTGTGGACGTAAACATAATAGTACACCCACTATCGTAACTAAAGCCTCTATAGCTCGATCCTCCTGGCCGATCCACAGTACAGCACGAGGGCAGGTCATAAAACACCAGCAAAGTGACGGCTCTGGACACAGAATGAAGATGGACACTGACCGATGCCCCCCCGGTGTGACGGGATGGCTGTTGACAGGGGAGATGGGAGGGGTCAGAGAGAGAGAGGGTGGAGGCTGATGAGACCATTATATCTCATGACAAGGACAAAACACACCGCGAGCCAGAACAGAGCCACACAAACGCATCAACTTCTATTAAAAAGGTGCTCTATTACGCAGAATTAACACTCACTGAGCTTTAAGCCATGTTAGAATGTTTTTACCAAGGTTATAATCAGGCCTGGACTGGGAATCGGGCCGACAGTCCTAGGGGCCGATGTTGTTTTTATTTTCTTTTTTATTTTACTTAGAGATTTATCAAGATACAATTTAGACAAGGCGTCCCATTGGTCCATCGTCAATATAGACAGTGGACTAAACCAATCCTTTTCTCTGCACTGATCCCCGACAGTTTCATAATGTTGAGCGTGGAAACATGGAGAAGTTACGGGCTAAAAGATAAAAAAACCTCTCACTATAGACGCTGCAAAATGTTGCAAAATAAAAGACATATTCTCTGGAGGGGCTGGAGCCTCTACGTCCTCTGCAGCCCAGGCTGAAGGTGGACAGGGAACCCGAGGGAACCCGAGGGAACCCGAGGGACCGCGAGGGACCGCGAGGGACCGCGAGGGACCGCGAGGGAACCCGAGGGAACCCGAGGGAACCCAAGGGACAGAGTGACCAGGGAAGTGTCGCACAGGCACAGCAGGTCAGCAGGTAGTAATGTGAGGATAATTCTGGGACTTTTAGGTGATGGACAGGCATGAAAATCGCTCACTTTTCCGCGAAATTCGCCGTTTTGAAGCCAAAACAGGTGACCTACGTGAATTGTGTAGATTCGATGAGAAACCTTTTTAGTGTGTGTGTGCAAGATGCATTTTAAAGGTCCCATGACATGGTACTTCTTGATGCTTTTATTTGGCGCCTTAATGGTTCCCTAATACTGTAAATGAATCCTGCTCCAAAATCAAGACTCAGTGCATGAGAAAGACACATGTACACAGTCACAGTCAGAAAATCTCTCTCTGAACAACTCATTCTGGGCGTTGTTGCTTGAATGCAAATGAGAAGGACAGAGATAGGTTAGAGCAGCGGGTGGGGGGTGGGGGTGGGGGGGCAAATGCTCCGCTGGTTCCTTGTTTTAGCAGTGCACTGTGCGCTGGCCCCACTTCCGCGTTTTAAGAGCGGAGGAAGAAAAGAGAGGCATTTCAATGAAAAAAACACATTTTCACAGAAAATAAAATTAAACCACTGCTGTTTCAGAGGTCCACAGGCTCAGATAAAGGACTTCCGAGCCTAGAAACACTCGCACGTGCCTCCAGGCAAATAAAAAAATGCATTTCGCATTGCGTAGTCATCGCGGTCCAAACTCTCTGGGCGTGATTTACAGAGACGGTGTGTAGACATCCAGACGGGGGGGTGGAGCTGCATTTTTTGATGTGACGTCACATAGTTGCCTTGTTCAGAATCGCCCGTTTGAGCTGTGTTTTTTTCTAACGCAGAAAAGGATCGCAAATGCTCAGTTTAGACATTTCGCAACTTTTAGCCATGGAGGGGGGGGGGCTAATCAGGGTAGGGGAGCTCACATTAACGTTCAAAAACCTCAGAAAGAAATTTCATGCCATGGGACCTTTAAATAAACTGTTGAATGTGTAGTTACTGTGAGTTTGCTGGTGGTTTTGGGGATTTTTCCTTTAAATGTTGCGCCCTGGTTTCCCCTCGGCCAAAATGTAACAATAGTAAAATACTTTGCTTCGGGGAACACAAACATAAATTAGTCCGTTGTGCTCCGCTGATTATGAGGGGCCGGTCTAAGCAAAAAATGCCACAGCTGTTTTTTTGTCCCAGTCCAGCCCTGGTTATAATAGTTTTGGATTTTTCATTATAGTTTAGTTTTAGTTAGTTTTGACTTTTTACCCTCTAATTCAGTTAGTTTTAGCTAGTTTTTAGAGTGGCTCTGATAGTTTTAGTTAGTTTTTGTTCATTTCTAACTGCTCAGTTTAAGTTTGGTTGTTCTCTCATCAAAAACATACCTGGACTTGTGTTTTCATTCTCATGTGTTTGAGTAACTCTTTATTATTAGTCTGTCTACACCTCGAAAGCTCAAATTGTTCTGTTCCACCTTGTGATGTCATGAAGTGGTAGTTATCAATTTAACAGTTACCTTTTACCTTTTGTTCAGTAAGGATTGGCAATTACAGGGCTGACAGTATCCAAGTGTTTCTAGTGAAGGTGTATGGAGTTTAAAAACACAGTGGAGCACGTCCTGTATTACCACATGACATCACAAGGTGGAAAAGTGCAAGTTTTCTTTGTAAGATGTAAGAGCCATTTCGTACATTCTGTATGTGTGGGAGCCATTTTGGTATGTTTTCTAAATATTCAGTTTTCAAAATGGCTGCCTGCCCGCATTGATGTGTTTCGCGGCTTCTGATTGGCCGAAGCCCCACTTTGATCTTTCATCTTCGATCCAGTTCACTATATATTCACGTGAGACACAAGACTGCTGACACAGGACAAGACACTACACATGAAGACACACATACACACACAAGAAGAAAGCGACCACGCTACGTAGGTAGGGTGGATAGAAATGGTAAAATCTTTATATAGCGCTTTTCCACCTTCAAGGCACCCAAAGCGCTTTACAACAAGGAACCAATCACCCATTCACACACCAGTGTACGCAGACACTGGGGGTGAGGAGGGTTAAGTGTCTTGCCCAAGGACACAACGGCAGCATTCATCTGTGGGAGCTGGAATCATACCAACCAACCTGTGGGTCAGTGGATCTGACCGCTCAACCACTGATGTTTCTTATGTCAAGAGCGGGATTTGAACCGCCAACCTTTGGATCAGTGGACAAACACTCTACCAACTGAGCTACTGCCGCCCAGAAGCTGCGGTCTGGTGGCCAGGAGGTTACCTCGAACCAAGGGTTGGCGGGGTGTTAGGAAGCCTCGGACCACAGAAGCTACACAGTCTTTTGACCGTCACGTAACAACGTAACGTGGGACGTCACGTAAGGCGGATTCCCTTCGGGAGCATACGAAGCACGGTCTCCTGAACGACAAACGGGAATACGCATCGCTACAAGGCACGTACGGAGAACAAAGGAGAACGTCAAGTAGCACCGTCGACATCGACACCTAGGGTGATTCCTGTCGGGAGCCAAGAAGTACAAGAAAGCCCGGTCTCCCAGTGACAGGCAGGAACTCACCACTAAACAACACGTAAGGATGTCAAGAAGGATGTCACAACACATACAGAGACTTACACAAGTCTCAGAAATTCCTTCTTCCGTTTCCTTCTTTATTCCTTTTTTATCAACTCTGTATGACCTTCACTTTAGTAAAGATAGAAAAGACAAACTTTTGATTCAAGACTATTTGTGTTACGTGACGCGTCAGAAAGAAACTTCAAGAGAGGGCGAGGCTAGTGAGTCGGTTCTCCGCACTCACATAAGAGAAGAGCTCAGCCTAAACATGCAGGGTTTGTGTGTTAAACATGTGAATGAAACAAAACCCAACTCCAGATGTGTTTGTGATGAGGAAATAGCAAATACTAAAAACCGGTAGTTCATTTTAAACAATCAAAGTTATTCCCCACTTGCAACAAAAATCAGGTACAGAGCCTCTAAAGTGATCTTTGCCATGGCCGGTCTTAGATACAAACAGTGCATTTGTGAGAGTTAGGGCGGTTTTGAAGGAAAATGTACTTCTTTGGTAATCAAATCAGGCCCAATGAGCTAAAGTCTAAAGGAGCAGTTTGTCCTGAGACAGACCGTAAAAGAGCAGTGCTTTACGTGAGTGCAGCCGGATCATTATAGATCTGGAGTTTAGTCCAGTGCCACAGCCTCAGCCTTCAAATTCTGCTCTGTCAGACTGTGTAAATGCACCCAGGAGTATGTGATACAGTCCCTCAGGCATTCAGGGAAGTTCCATTTTAAAAGAACAACTTAAGTGTCAATTGGACTAAAGTTTTGGTGTGAAGCTGTCCATCCACGACGCTTCAGTTCCACGTGAGGACTGTTGGAATTATCGCACGCTTTAACGAGCTGACAGCCCTGGACAAATATATAGTAGAAAAACACACGCATTAAAATGAATGAGGCTACAGACTGACCTCATTTTTAGTGCAGTCTTATACAGCATAACATGAGCATTTCAAGTCTTAATTCATAAAACCTGTCATGACTGTCAACAGAACAGCAGCCAGAAATGATTCAAACCATCCTATTAACCTCACAACAAAGCAGTCCATTAGAGTTATAAATACTTTTGAAGTAACATGAAGACTGGTAATGAATCATTGCATGTAAACTGTGGGAAACCTCAGCAAACATATTCATGAAAACTGTAAATGGGGCAATGGAACTGAATGAATTCAACCAGCAGTCTGAGATGATTGGACTTAGACTTTTTTTATTATTATTATTTTCTAAGGACTCACAACACAGTAAAAAAAAACAGAGTAAAACATCCATCCATCCATTTTATTCCGCTTATCTGGGGCCGGGTCGTGGGGGCAGCAGTCTAAGCAGTGACTTCCAGACTTTCTTCACTCCGGACACTTCCTCCAGCTCCTCCGGTGTTCCCAGGCCAGCCGGGAGACATACCGTATTGGCCCGAATATAAGACGACCCTGATTATAAGACGACCCCCTCTTTTTCAAGACTCAAGTTTGAAAAAAGACTTTTTAATTTAATTTTTATACAGAAAATAATGACAGTACATCTGAAACAAATGATTATAACAATATATTTGAGAGAAAAAGCATGTTATTTTGCCTCATTCAAATCATGCAAAAACTGTCTATCACATCTTAATATCTGAACATTTAAATATGTAAACTAAAGTGCAATCACATTTGTAAATGAATGGCTTCTGGTTTTTGGAATGTAAATAAACCAATCTACTGTGATAAAACAACAAAATTGCAATAACTGCATTAACCATCAAAGTGAAGTCTAAGTGAAGTCAGCTGCCGGTTAACCTGGCCGATCTTCGACCCACTTTTCTCCAGATTGTCGCTACGTTTCTCCATTTTCTGTTATCTCTTCTCTTATTTTCTTCTCTTTTCTTTCTTACTGCTATTTTTTATTTTTCTTCTTTGCTTTGGCCTGGGGAGTTCAGTTCAGCATTCGCTTTAAAGATTGAGTGGGTATAATGTCTAGACCCCGAATGTAAGACGACTCCCATTTTTTCAGTCTTATTTCAATGCAAAA
This sequence comes from Paratrypauchen microcephalus, assembly GCA_036785185.1. NCBI lineage: Eukaryota > Metazoa > Chordata > Actinopteri > Gobiiformes > Gobiidae > Paratrypauchen > Paratrypauchen microcephalus. Next base: position 2,558,907 of record JAVJIX010000119.1, on the reverse strand, counting down.
AACATTGTCTTATATTCGGGCCAATACGGTAGTTCCACCAGCGTGTCCTGGGTCTTCCCCGGGGCCTCCTCCCAGTGGGTCATGCCCGGAACACCTCCCGAGGGAGGCGTCCGGAGATGCTCGAGCCACCTCAGCTGCTCCTCTCGACGTGGAGGAGAAGTGGCTCTACTCTGAGCTCCTCCTGTGTGACCGAGTTCTTCACCCAGGTTTTTCACATGTGGCAGTGTATGGGCCCCATACACTGCCACATGTGAAAAACCTGATCAGACAAAGGCAGTGTATGGGACCCACAGTGTTTATGAAGAGCGGGTTAGATGGAGTTTAGTTGTCAGACTCACTGTATATTGTTCATCGTGTTAAAACGTGCTCAGAGTCTGTATTACTTGCTGAGAGTGTCCACTGCTATGAGGAGATTTAATGCTCCTGCCTTCTCTTGCCTTGTATTCAATGAACCCAGTATGTGCCTCCTGCTCATTAATGTTTAGAACATCACACAAACATTTCACTTCATCTTCTCCATGACAAAGAGCTCCCAGCTCCCAGCTGCTGTCTGGGTGGAGGACTGCTGTTTGACTGATCAGAGTGTTATGAGCCTCTGTGTGGCTCGCTCAAACACCGCTCTGTGTTCTATAAACAGCTTCTCTTTCATATTCTGAACCACTGCTTGTACAAACAGAGTTGTAGACCTTCCTACTCTCAGTGGTTCTCCTCTTACTCTAGTTGTATCATATTTGTTAATACCTCACTGTAAACTATTGTTACCTGTGCAATAACCTGCTTCATAACCCACGTGCAACACTTATACTACACTGTATTATGTGCAATCTGTGAAATACTCTACTTACACCTTATTTCACCCTACCTGTACCTTGTATTTTATTATATTTTATTACATATTTATATATATTTTTTATATTGTTTACTTCTTCACCTGCACTTTCTGCAACACTTTTTTTTTTTTTACCATGTACTATTATTGCTGCTGTTAGTACTTCTTGACTATCTTAGCGAGTCATCGGGTTCTTCTGATCCTAAGCATTTCATTTCATTGTTGACCTTGTGTTGATCCTGCATATGACAAATAAACAATCTTGAATCTTGAATCTTGGTCATTCTGTCATGGGTCTTTGGGATGGTGGTCCTTCTTTCCTCTAGTATTTTACATTCACGTTTTTTTAGTTCAGTTACAGCATCTACCATCAGGGCAAGATTCTTTAGAAAAGTGACAGAGGTCAACAGCCCGCTGGACCCGGCCCTCTCTTTGCTGTCCCGCCCTGTCTTCTGGTAACTCCCACAAATGCTGTGCCAGAACTGGAACTGCTACACTGCAGTGACACCCCTCGGGGAAGAGGGCACCCAGCGGACACTGAGCACTTCTGCCAGTTCTTCTCACGATGATTGTGATATGTGTTTGTTCACTTTGGAGTGATTGTGCAGCTGCTTTGAGAACAGCATCAGATGCTGATGCCTCCTGGTATGGCATACTCCCCTGACTACTCTGTCTTACCCCTTCCCCTTTATCTACGTCTTTGTCTTGCCCCTCGATAACGAGCTGAGAGGGCTCGGGGTATGAATGTTCCCCTAAGAAATGGAACACCACTCGATTACCATTTGCGTCATCGTCCCTTGCCATGTCAAGGATTATCAGGTACCTCAGCTCGACAAAAAACTAACTTGTTTATACATGAAAGTTCAATGAAAACGTAAAGGCTAAACAGACATCACTACAATTAAAACCACACAACAGTTCACTAAAAGTAACGTAGAACATAAGCGTCAAAATTGTAAACCATCCTAAACTGTTAATTAATAATTACAACTGTTGAAAATACATTTATGAGACTCCTTGGCTGGTCGATGTGACGCTGCCATCCTGATCCCAAAACCTGCCTGAGCTTGTAGTCGTACCCCTTCGTTTCAAGTCTGGTCGAGAGCTTAATTTGTTTCAAGGGGTATGTAGCCCGAGGTCTTGGCCCTTGCCCTCCTTGCCCTCACATGAATGCGCAAAACCAAGGGGTAGGGGTAAGACGAAGGGGTAAAACAGAGAAATGGGACGCAGCCTAAAGCTTTACGCAATACACTGTGCCACCTTCTTTCACCCCTGCCCTTTAGAGTCTTGAACCATAAGGCAAAATATGTCTCTAGTGGCAGTTCACACCTTAGGGTAGTTCACTCAACTTAACTGTAAGGATATGCTATCGCTTTTTATAACTGCCACTGTCAGATTCTTGAAGTTCTTCACAGCATGTTTTTAGTGGACTTTTGTTTATCTTCCATTCTTATTGTCCAGGCATTAATGAAGCAAGCTCTTGTTGTGGTGCTCAGTGATAAGGTGCCTCAGATACACGGTAATTCTCCCTTTTAATCAGGATGAAAACTCATTGCTTTTGTTGTTGAATATTTTAAACATTAAGTGCTGGTGCATGTCCTCCTCAGGATGCAATTAGTCCAGTTTCATTCATCAGAGCTATCTATTTTTTGCTTTCCATTATAAAAAACATGCATTCTGTTTAATAATTGTTCCTTATAGAGGTAAAATACTAAAATGCTTACTCAAAAACTGACAAATTAGTTGCGTTCCAAATTAACCAATTCCCTCTAAAATGTAATGTTTCCACTGTTTTAAAATAAAGCAAATCCTTAATTAAGTGCACTTTTCTTTTTGATGCCAAACAGACATTGCTGTGGGATCATCTGCCAAACAATCGCAGAGTTCAGCATTTCGAGCAGGGGCCCTTAAGTTCAACCTTGGGTCATCGTCTGGTTAGACTTTCAGAGCCAGAGTTTTGTCAACTAAGCAAAATCGACAAAAATGTTAGCACTACTCGACTCCAAAGAATCCAAGAATATATCCACGCCCTGGTTATCAGCTGGGACTTCTGGTGCCCATGAGTTATGGAGAGTCTTAAAATGGAGCAGCCACCGTGTCAGTTTATTTTCCAGTTTATTTTCCTGAAGTACAGACAAATGTGTGAAAAGGAAAACTGTTGTTGACTTTTGAAGTAGCCCCTTCACAAACATTCACACAGCGTTTTTAGAAGGCCAGATGCATTTGTTTTAAACAGGAAGTTGTTCGTGTTCCAGTTGTTTGATTTTGACTCGTTTCATATACTTATTTTTTATTGTTTCATACCTTAATTTAAAGGGACAGTGTGTAAGATTTTTACCCCTGAATTACTGAAATTGAAGATACCTATTCAAAAATACATTGTTTTCCAAGTCTTTTCACTTCCATCATGAAATCAAAGTATTCTTTTGGACTTAGATATAGTCACATAAAAGGGGGATCTTCCCCATGCAGAGGCAGCCATTTTGAATACGAGAGCCCCAGAAGGACATTTGGGCTCCGCCTTCACCTTCGGCAAGGCTCGTGGTTTTGGGTAAACAACAAGCATGCTGCTGGATCAGACGTCGTAATGGATCTAACACGTGTTTTGGACTAAATTATTTTACTGGATTTTATTCGCTGGATCCTGGACAAATTGAGACCAAGTTTATGGTGAAATACAGAGTTTGACCTCTCCAGAGCCTTCAAAGGTAAGCAAAGTAACAAACAAACCCATGTGCTCGGGGAGTGATTGTTGTGCTGGGAAATGAATTGCATAGTCAAAAAGAGGAGACTGTAAGGTTTCATTTGATGTGTACATTGTCATGGTACATGATCGGGAATGTGTGTTTTCATGCGAAAAGAAAAAAAAAACAGTGAACGGGACCGTGTTTTATTTATACTGTAGTTGTCGGCGAGGGATCGCACAGCGCCGGGTGCGCGCGGGTACGCGAGCTGTCCGCGTTACGGTGCGCCCGGGTGACCCTCGAGGTCTGCCGTAGCCAAAAGAGGAAGTGGAATAGCACCATCCACCTATGCGCCACGAATCCTACACACTGTACCTTTAAGGTTAAGCTTAAAAGGCTCCACCATTTTGTGTCTATTATTTGAGTAAATGGATTGTCCAATTATTTAACAGCTGGTCTAGATTTGAGCATAGCACTCTGTTTATGACTCCTGTTTACGGGTACATGAAAAGCAGCATTTAGAGCTACATTTTAGACATGCAGGTCATCAAGGAGTGAACACTTCAAAGTTGTGTGTTCAAAGATCCACAAGTCGATTATACGAAGATTTGATGTTAAAGTAATTGGTTTTACGGATCTCCAAATGAAGACAGCGCTGTGTTTCTGTTTCTCATGAGAGAAACACAAACTCTAGCTCTAATCCTAACAACCTCAATCCAACCCCAAACTAACCCCACTCAGGGGCGCTGAAACAGTGATGCAAAACATTGAATAAACTTTAAAAATACTATATCCTTACACGGCACGCTGTGTAAGAGTGATGCATGGGTCACTATTTTTTGGACATTCAGGAGAAAAGAGAGCAAAATGAATTATTATAATTACTTTGAATGTATTTCTAGTGTTGTTGCTGTGCTTAAATGGGTACCCCAGAGGTTGGTTTTCAAGATGGAGACAGATGTTGGCCTCCTCCTCGTGCTGGCAGGGGCTTCTGTAAAGTCAGAGAGACGCTTCAGCTTCCCGTGGAGACTGAAAAACTGCTTCTGTAGCAGCACGAACCAAACCCAAGTGAACAGTGGGCAGATAACACTTAAACCCTCCACAGGAGTTTGTATCTTACAAGGCAACACACTGAGCATCTATGGATCCTTTCCTATTGTACTAAAACTGCTCACACCAGTTTTTGTGTTCATTCACACTTTATAAGGTTAATATTTCACATTTTTGCTTCAAGTGTCTTTTCTTAACCCTCACCTTTTTTGTATGGTATGTTTTTGTGTTTAAATAAGTCATCTTATGTTCTGAATCTGAAGATACAAAACGCTGCTTTATTGGGCCTCATTTCTCTAAAGTGGAGCAGAAGTCTGACAGTTTCTCACAGAGACGCTGAAGAAGACGCAGTGCAGTTTTGCTCCTGTGACTGAATGAATGAAGCAACATCTGAGGGGGAGTCGATTCATCACAACTATGTCTAACAAACTGAGCTCTCACACATCTGTCCCATGTCCTAAAAACTGTCCCATATCCTAAAGAGAAGGCTTTTCCGTGTCCTAAAGAGGAGGCTGTTCCATGTCCTAAAGAGGAGGCTGTCCCATGTCCTAAAGAGATGGCTGTTCTATGTCCTAAAGAGGAGGCTGTTCCATGTCCTAAAGAGGAGGCTTTTCCATGTTCTAAAGAGGAGGCTGTCCCATGTCCTAAAGAGGAGGCTGTTCTATGTCCTAAAGAGGAGGCTGTTCCATGTCCTAAAGAGGAGGCTGTCCCATGTTCTAAAGAGGAGGCTGTCCCATGTCCTAAAGACTGTTCCATGTCCTAAAGAGGAGGCTTTTCCATGTCCTAAAGAGGAGGCTGTCCCATGTCCTAAAAAGGAGGCTGTCCCATGTCCTAAAGAGGAGGCTGTTCTATGTCCTAAAGAGGAGGCTGTTCCATGTCCTAAAGAGGAGGCTTTTCCATGTCCTAAAGAGAAGGCTGTCCCATGTCCTAAAGATGAGGCTGTCCCATGTCCTAAAGAGGAGGCTGTTCCATGTCCTAAAGAGGAGGCTTTTCCATGTTCTAAAGAGGAGGCTGTCCCATGTCCTAAAGAGGAGGCTGTTGCATGTTCTAAAGAGGAGGCTGTTCCATGTTCTAAAGAGGAGGCTGTCCCATGTCCTAAAGAGGAGGCTGTTGCATGTTCTAAAGAGGAGGCTGTTCCATGTTCTAAAGAGGAGGCTTTTCCATGTTCTAAAGAGGAGGTTGTCCCATGTCCTAAAGAGGAGGCTGTCCCATGTCCTAAAGACTGTCCCGTGTCCTAAAGAGGAGGCTGTCCCATGTCCTAAAGAGGAGGCTGTTTCATGTTCTAAAGACTGTCCCGTGTCCTAAAGAGGAGGCTGTCGCATGTCCTAAAGACTGTCCCATATCCTAAAGACTGTCACATGTTCTAAAGACTGTCCCATGTCCTAAAGAGGAGGCTGTCCCATGTTCTCAAGAGGAGGCTGTTCCATGTCCTAAAGAGGAGGCTGTTCCATGTCCTAAAGACTGTCCCGTGTCCTAAAGAGGAGGCTGTCGCATGTCCTAAAGAGGAGGCTGTTCCATGTCCTAAAGAGGAGGCTGTTGCATGTCCTAAAGACTGTCCCGTGTCCTAAAGAGGAGGTTGTCCCATGTCCTAAAGAGGAGGCTGTCGCATGTCCTAAAGACTGTCCCATATCCTAAAGAGGAGGCTGTTCCATGTCCTAAAGACTGTCCCGTGTCCTAAAGAGGAGGCTGTTCCATGTCCTAAAGAGGAGGCTGTCCCATGTTCTCAAGAGGAGGCTGTTCCATGTCCTAAAGAGGAGGCTGTTCCATGTCCTAAAGAGGAGGCTGTCGCATGTTCTAAAGACTGTCCTATATCCTTAAGACTGTCCCATGTCCTAAAGAGGAGGCTGTCCCATGTTCTCAAGAGGAGGCTGTTCCATGTCCTAAAGAGGAGGCTGTTCCATGTCCTAAAGAGGAGGCTGTCGCATGTTCTAAAGACTGTCCTATGTCCTAAAGAGGAGGCTGTCCCATGTCCTAAAGAGGAGGCTGTCCCATGTCCTAAAGACTGTCCCGTGTCCTAAAGAGGAAGCTGTTCCATGTCCTAAAAAATATCCCGTGTCCTAAAGAGGAGGCTGTTCCATGTCCTAAAGAGGAGGCTGTTCCATGTCCTAAAAAATATCCCATGTCCTAAAGAGGAGGCTGTTCCATGTCCTAAAAAATATCCCGTGTCCTAAAGAGGAGGCTGTTCCATGTCCTAAAGACTGTCCCGTGTCCTAAAGAGGAGGCTGTTCCATGTCCTAAAGAGGAGGCTGTCGCATGTCCTAAAGACTGTCCCATATCCTAAAGAGGAGGCTGTTCCATGTCCTAAAGAGGGGGCTGTCGCATGTTCTAAAGACTGTCCTATGTCCTAAAGAGGAGGCTGTCCCATGTCCTAAAGAGGAGGCTGTCCCATGTCCTAAAGACTGTCCCGTGTCCTAAAGAGGAAGCTGTTCCATGTCCTAAAAAATATCCCGTGTCCTAAAGAGGAGGCTGTTCCATGTCCTAAAGAGGAGGCTGTTCCATGTCCTAAAAAATATCCCGTGTCCTAAAGAGGAGGCTGTTCCATGTCCTAAAGAGGAGGCTGTTCCATGTCCTAAAAAATATCCCGTGTCCTAAAGAGGAGGCTGTTCCATGTCCTAAACATTGACCCATGTCTTACATTGTTACCGTAGGATAACGCTGGTTAATTTGCGGTTGAAAGACGCTCCTTAACCCAAACACTGTGAGAATGTTTGATTTTAGGGCAAAAGAGAAACTGCACCAAAACTCCGTCTCCCACAAGAGAAGAGACACACAAACCTTTGCACTCACTCTGCTTCTGCTCTCATTTTCAGATTGGTTTTGCATCAGAAATAATCTGCACACAAAACACGACCACAGACTGCACGTGCTGTTTTTCAGGTTATACTCACATAAATAACGTTTACTGTCCTTTATTTCAAAGTTCAAAGTTCAAAGTCAGCTTTATTGTCAAAAACAAACAGGTTGCAAACACGGGATTTGAAATTGCAGCGCCCCCTAGGCCCACAGTGAACATAAAACATCTGATAAACAAGACAATAAACACCATGACTAAAACATCACATATACCCGTAGCAAAAGTACAAGACAATAAACCTTGACCTTGACCTTTAAAGTTACAGTATGTAACTTTCTGGAGGTGGCACGTCACCTGCACGATTGGGATTAAAAAGTTAAAACCACACTTTGGAACATTCTCTATGGATATAATTGAGTTTTAAGTCATACTGCCAAAGGAAGAATATTTCCACGGAAACAAGAAGGAGAGGCCCTCCTCCAGACCAAATTAAAGTCAGGTTTGTGGAAATGCTCTTTAGTTTTTTAGAGCAATAAACACATTCAAACTGAAAAACAAAAACATGCTTTTATTTTAGTCTATTTTTTTTAGCTAAATTTAAATGTATAATTCCAGTGTTAGTTAAATTGTAATTAGCTATATGTGGTATATACTTTATTTTCCATGTGCTTGAATTTGTATATATTTATTTGTTTACACATGATTGCATATGTCGACTTCCTGTTTCCTTCGTGTTCCGCAGCGTGTGTTCTGACTTCTTGTTTCCTCCCTGTTCTGCGTCGTGTGTTCTGACTTCCTCTTTCCTCCCTGTTCTGCGGCGTCTGTTCTGACTTCCTGTTTCCTCCCTGTTCCGCGGCGTCTGTTCTGACTTCCTCTTTCCTCCCTGTTCCGCGTCATCTGTTCTGACTTCCTCTTTCCTCCCTGTTCCGCGGCGTGTATTCTGACTTCTTGTTTCCTCCCTGTTCCGCGTCGCGTGTTCTGACTTCCTGTTTCCTTGGTGTTCCGCGGCGTGTGCTCCGACTTCTTGTTTCCTCCCTGTTCTGCGGCGTCTGTTCTGACTTCCTCTTTCCTCCCTGTTCCGCGTCATCTGTTCTGACTTCGTCTTTCCTCCCTGTTCCGCGGCGTGTATTCTGACTTCTTGTTTCCTCCCTGTTCCGCGTCGCGTGTTCTGACTTCCTGTTTCCTTGGTGTTCCGCGGCGTGTGCTCCGACTTCTTGTTTCCTCCCTGTTCCGCGGCGTCTGTTCTGACTTCTTGTTTCCTCCCTGTTCTGCGGCGTCTGTTCTGACTTCCTGTTTCCTCCCTGTTCCGCGTCGTGTGTTCTGACTTCTTGTTTCCTCCCTGTTCCGCGGCGTCTGTTCTGACTTCCTCTTTCCTCCCTGTTCCGCGTCATCTGTTCTGACTTCCTCTTTCCTCCCTGGAAAAGGTTGCAAACACAGGATTTGAAATTGCAGCGCCCCCTAGGCCCACAGTGAACATAAAACATCTGATAAACAAGACAATAAACACCATGACTAAAACATCACATATACCCGTAGCAAAAGTACAAGACAATAAACCTTGACCTTGACCTTTAAAGTTACAGTATGTAACTTTCTGGAGGTGGCACGTCACCTGCATGATTGGGATTAAAAAGTTAAAACCACACTTTGGAATGTTCTCTATGGATATAATTGAGTTTTAAGCCATACTGCCAAAGGAAGAATATTTCCACAGAAACAAGAAGGAGAGGCCCTCCTCCAGACCAAATTAAAGTCAGGTTTGTGGAAATGCTTTTTAGTTTTTTAGTGCAATAAACACATTCAAACTGAAAAACTAAAACATGCTTTTATTTTAGTCTATTTTAGCTAAATTTAAATGTGTAATTCCAGTGCTAGTTAAATTGTAATTGGCTGTAAGACATTGTGATATACTGTATGTTATTGTATTTTATGGTATATACTTTTTTTATTTTCCATGTGCTTGAATTTGTATATATTTATTTGTTTACACATGATTGCATATGTCGACTTCCTGTTTCCTTCGTGTTCCGCAGCGTGTGTTCTGACTTCTTGTTTCCTCCCTGTTCCACGTCGTGTGTTCTGACTTCCTGTTTCCTTGGTGTTCCGCGGTGTGTGTTCTGACTTTGTTTCCTCCCTGTTCCGCGGCGTGTATTCTGACTTCTTGTTTCATCCCTGTTCCGCGGCGTGTGTTCTGACTTCCTGTTTCCTCCCTGTTCCGCGGCGTGTGTTCTGACTTCTTCTTTCCTCCCTGTTTCGCGGCGTGTGTTCTGACTTCCTGTTTCCTCCCTGTTCCACGGCGTGTGTTCTGACTTCCTGTTTCCTTGGTGTTCCGTGGCGTGTGTTCTGACTTCTTCTTTCCTCCCTGTTCCGCGGCGTGTGTTCTGACTTCCTGTTTCCTTGGTGTTCCGCGGCGTGTGTTCTGACTTCTTCTTTCCTCCCTGTTCCGCGTCGTGTGTTCTGACTTCCTGTTTCCTCCCTGTTCCGTGGCGTGTGTTCTGACTTCTTGTTTCCTCCCTGTTCCGCGGCATGTGTTCTGACTTCCTGTTTCCTCCCTGTTCCGCGTCGTGTGTTCTGACTTCCTGTTTCCTTGGTGTTCCGCGGCGTGTGTTCTGACTTCTTGTTTCCTCCCTGTTCCGCGGCATGTGTTCTGACTTCCTGTTTCCTCCCTGTTCCGCGTCGTGTGTTCTGACTTCCTGTTTCCTTGGTGTTCCGCGGCGTGTGCTCTGACTTCTTCTTTCCTCCGTGTTCCGCGGCGTGTGTTCTGACTTCCTGTTTCCTTCATGTTCCGCGGCGTCTGTTCTGACTTCCTGTTTCCTCCCTGTTCCGCGGCATGTGTTCTGACTTCCTGTTTCCTCCCTGTTCCGCGGCGTCTGTTCTGACTTCCTCTTTCCTCCCTGTTCCGCGGCGTGTGCTCTGACTTCCTGTTTCCTCCCTGTTCCGCGGCGTGTGCTCTGACTTCCTGTTTCCTCCCTGTTCTGCGGCGTCTGTTCTGACTTCCTGTTTCCTCCCTGTTCCGCGGCGTCTGTTCTGACTTCCTCTTTCCTCCCTGTTCCGCGTCATCTGTTCTGACTTCCTGTTTCCTCCCTGTTCCGCGGCGTGTGTTCTGACTTCCTGTTTCCTCCCTGTTCCGCGCCGTGTGTGCTGATTGTAATTACACATGTATATCACATGTAATTACACATGTATATCACATGTAATTACACATGTCAGAACCACTGCACTGTTCCTTAATGAAACAACATCTTAAAACTCAAAATGTGTAACAGAAACTTTTTGAACCCTTGTGGTGCAGTTACAGTAAAATGAAATTTAAAAAGGTGCATGTTGCTGATAATGATGCATTTCATGTCCTGCTGAAAGTCTTTGGGCAGAATAATGTCCCTGCTTTGAATGTTGTGACCAGAAAGTTTGTGTACAAGTTCATGAAGCGCCTCGAGGACTCACAGAATTGAATTATAAACGTTTTAAAAATGCCTGAGCAGAGCAGTGTCAGGTTCACCTCTGAACTCTGGAGGCATTAGAGGAACCGCTTATATGGACTATAGAATATTATTACTGCTTTCGTTGTCTTGTCTCTGCTTTAAACGTTCTCTGTGGAGTCGGAAATAAAGCTTGATTATACTTTTCTGGCTCATATAGACTCAAACTGGATTATTTCTAAGTACAGCCAAAAATCCGTCTATATGAAATGAGTTCTTCTGATCAGACCACAGCTGAATGGACCGTACCAGCCAAGCCTTGATCCAATTCTGGTTTTATGCTTCCTACAAAGAAGTGGCACTTCAAAAATCAATGTGAAAACTTCAGTTTGACCTAGTACCATTGCACAGAAAAGTTTTAAAAGTTATTACGCTTAATCAAAAAAGAAAAATCCAATAGGGTCCTTCAAGCCCTATAGCGAAGACACGAGGAAAAAACAACAAGGGCAAAGCTTTGTTCGCCTCAAGGTTGGGGAAAAATGTTTGCATCACTGTACACTGTCCCTGCCTGCGTAAGCAAATAAACAGATATGGATACTTTATTGATCCCGAAGCAACTTTATTGACACTGTGCTTCTCAGTCGCCTTTGTGTCCTTTGAATGGCACAGCCTTTTCTGCTTATTTGGTTCAAACCCCATGATATGATGTTAAAAACTGAGCTCAAAAAGTTTCAGAAACTGCTCAGTGTGTGAGCCAGGCAGCCACAAGAGCAGCCAACCACTGTCGCCATGGGAACCCTCCAGTATGCCTGGATTTGTACAGTCAGTGTCAGTACCAATAATATGTCACTTTTAAAGCCAAGGTGCAGCACTTACCACCAGGGGGCAACACCACTTATGAGCATGAGACAGGCCTCACTATGAAATGTAAAATGTCTAATACAGAGGTGTCAAACATGCGGCTTGGGGGCTGGATCCGGCACTCCAAGACCTTTAATCTGGCCCTCGGCTGAGTTTCTATTAAAATATTTTAATTATATTTTAATTTTCTATTAAAATATTGGTAATTTTCTGTGCCTCTTTGTGCAGTTTAGCATAGCAGTGTCTCCAGCGCCTCTGTGCGTGGCCCCTCCCACCAGAGCAGCACAAATGAAGACTCGCCTCTTTCCAAACGCTCTTAAAGATCCCATGACATGGTACTTCTTGATGCTTTTATATGGCTCCTTAATGGTTCCCTAATACTGTAAATGAATCCTTCTTCAAAATCAACACTTAGTGCATGAGAAAGACACATGTACAGAGTCAGAGTCAAAAAATAACTCTCTGAACACCTCATTATGGGCCTTGTTGCTTGAATGCAAATGAGAAGGACACAGATTGGTTAGAGGAGCGGGTGGGGGGGGCAAATGCGCCGCTGGTTCCTTGTTTTAGCGGTGCGCTGTGCCTGGCCCCACTTCCGCGTGTGTAAGCGCGAAGGAGGAAAGGAGAGCCTTTTCAATGAAAAAAAACACATTTTCACAGAAAATAAAATTAAACCACTGCTGTTTCAGAGGTCCAGAGGGTTGGGTAAAGGACTTCCGAGTCTAGAAACACTCACATGTGCCTCCAGGCAAATTAAAAAACGCATTTCGCATTGCGTAGCTCCTCCGCAGTCCAAATTCTCTGGGCGTGATTTCCAGAGACAGGAGGTGGAGATCCAGACGGTGGTGGAACTGAATTTGCATTTCTTTTTTCGATCTGACGTCAATAAGGTGCCTTGTCCAGAATCGCCCATTTGAGCTGTGTTTTTTTCAAACGCAGAAAAGGATCGCAAATGCTCAGTTTAGACATTTCACAACTTTTAGCCATTGGGGGGCCCTAAACAGGGTAGGGGAGCTCACATTAACGTTCAAAAACCTCAGAAAGTGAAAATTTCATGCCATGGGACCTTTAAAGGACCATCGTTTTGACTGTTGACGTGACACCCTCATCAGCAAAATGTCAAAAATCAGAAAAGTGGACGCCGAGTGCAGGATTTTCCAAGAAAATGGACTAATTCCAATTCGTTCAGAGGTGAATGGGAAACCTGCAAGCTCGGTGTGTTTGCAACAAGTGGCGGTGCTCAAGAGATATAATCTTAAACGCCACTACGAGACACGGCATTTCGAACAATACAATAACTTGAACGGAGAATTTAGAAAACAGAAGATAAACTAATTATTGCTGGGACTGAAGAAACAGCAGTCTGTAATAGATTTGTGTTTCTCTGGACAAATATTTGGATTTACTGCTATTTTTAGGGTATATTTGTCGTGAGTTTTCTGATCCGGCCCCTTTGGGATCAACGTAGGTTGGATACGGCCCCCGGACCAAAATGAGTTTGACACCCCTGGTTTAGACTCTCCCGAGGTTGACCCTAATGTACCCCCACTTTTATTTCTGCTGTACAGGTGGTTAAAACTTTGAACCTAAATATCTCAGAAGTAGACAGAACGCAAATAGACCTGTCTAATTCTTAGTGGACGACTTGGCATGTGGTAAACACTACTGACAAGCAAAGTGAGCAGCAGCACTGACGAGGCTGGATTCTGCTCCTCTATCTGCACATGATGATAGATTGGACGTGGGCAGTTAGAAATCAAGTGTGGTAATTGCAGCTTGTTAGACGTGGTGAGGAGACGTACTCGGATGTGGAAATTACAGGAATGATTTTTACTTACATTATCCAGGAGGCGCAAAAATGTTCTCCTGGGATCATCTTAAACCAAGCCATTGAGCGGTGCAGCGTCCATGGGCTTTAATCAAGATGCATGAGATTCACCAAAACCACGGCGAAGCTACCAGCCATAATCAGGGACGGGGAGAGCAGAGGAGCCGAACAGAGTTAGGCGGAATTGTGTTTTGGAAAAAGGAGAAAAAAGCAAGAAATACTGTAATGTCACGATGGCACGACTGTGGTGGAGGGTCTATCAAACGCTTTTCTCCATGCAGATGTTATTGCTTTATCTGAAATGTTTCACAGTATGGCATTAAACCTTTCAATTTTCCAAACCAGACCAAGTTACAGGTCAGGTCTGTGGAGACGCCGCTCACAGTCAGAATACCTGTTTTATAGGTACAGCTCTGGAAAAAAGTAAGAGACCACTGCAAAATGATCAGTTTTTCTGATTTTACTGCTTATAGGTATGTGTTTGGGCAAAAAGAAGATTTTTGTTTGAGTCTATAAACAACCGACAACATTTCCCCCAAATTCCAAATAGAAATATTATCGTTTATTTGCAGAAAATGACAAATGGTCAAAATAAGAAAAAAGATCCATGTTTTCAGAGCTCAAACAATGCAAAGAAACAAGATCAAATTCGTTTTAAAACAACATAATAGTAATGTTTACACTTAAGAAGAGTTCACAAATCAATATTTGCAATAACCCTTATTTTTAATCACATCTTTCATGAGTCTTGGTATGCTCTCCACAAGTCTTTCACATTCACTACGTGCACATGGACGAGTGTAATCCGATTGCAAACGGATTGGGATCGTATCGAATTCATGTGCACAGGCTAAGGATCGTATAGGGATTGGTTTCCCGAATCCGATTGGAACCCCTGGCTTAGGCCGATAGTAATCCTCTTGGTGCCGCCTTGTGCACGATATCGGATCGGATTGGCGTACTGCGCATGCGCGGGAATTTTCGCCAGGGATTTCACCCGGAATTGGCAGGAGGCATCATAAGTAGCGATTGTTGCCCGAAAAGTCAGACGAAATCATGACTGCGAAGAAAGAATGCACAACACGTACACCAATGCTGCTCTGTCAAACTCCTCGAGCGCCATCTTTGTAAACCGCCACATAGTTTGTTGTTTTTTTATTGAGTAGCCATCACCAATAGTTGGACTACAGCGCCACATAGCGTAGCGGAGCCGGCCAGGTCGCTGACCATTATCCGATTACACGAGTTTCATGTGCACTTGGATCTAAGGACAAACCATCCGTCGAGTAACGGAATCTTATTTGGAGAAATCCAATCCAATCCTATCATATGCATGCAGTGATTGTTCATGGGTGACTTTATTCCACTCCTGGTGCAAGAACTGAAGTAGCTCAGCTTTGTGTTTGTGTTGGAATTCACCAGACGCTGGAATGGAATGGCTGTGATACATGTAGAGATGCTGATTTCAGAATAAAATGCAGCGGTCTTTTATTTTTTGCTAGAGCTGTATTTTTGAGCTATAAAACCACTTGTAATTGGATAAATTTAAGGTAGAGCTGTTTAATGTCATACTGTGGAACATTCCAGGCAGAGCTATGATATCTCCATAGAAACAAGCAGGTGTTGGACCCCCAAACAACAGTGCACCTTTCAAGAAGCAGTAACTAATGTTTTTCCTCATGTATCTGAGCAGAATGTTCCTTGCTCTAGTACAGGTTGACATAAAAAGTGTCCTGTCTGCATCTACACTGCAAAAAATGCCCTTCTCAAAACAAGTACAAAAATCTTAAAATGAGGCAAAAGTCAAACATTTCAAGGAAAAAAAAATGCCAATGGGGTAAGCATTTTTTTCTTGGTAAGAATTCCTGAAAGTAGCATGATTTTCTAGTCCCCAAATTGCTTAAAACTAGGTAAAACTTTTGCTCAAAATAAGCAAATATATCTTGATTTAAGTAACTCAAATTGGAGAAATCTTGCCTGGAAGAATCCATGACTCATCGCTGTACCAGCGGCGAGTCTGGTAATGCTTGGTCCAGAATGCTCTGCCGTTGCGCGGAGACAGACAGCTAAGTGAACCAATCAGAGAACAGTTAACGGACAGCGACGTGAACCAAGCCGGTAGGAAGCAATGCAAAAACATCTTTTTTGAAAAGAAAGGCCTCTAGAGCTGTCAGCTGCTGTGGTTTTAAGGAATCGATGTGTTTTAGGTAATTTAAGACCAATTTTACAGCTGAATGGAAGGGACGTTGCGGGCAAAGGCGGGTGCACTGACGTCACCATCTTTGAACGAATCAGAATCGCGGAGTCCGTTGTTAACCGGAGGAGCGAGGGTGCAGCGAGGGTGTCCAAATGGTATCGCGCTGTATAGCAAATACAGAGAGATATCATTTGGCTGGCCAGGTAAGGAGAAATCTGCTTTGATTGAGAAAATAATTCTTGAAACAAAATCTTAAAACATGCATTTTGTGCCTTATATTAGTCTGTTAGAATTAGAAAAAAATGCTTGAAATTAGAATGTTTTTCTTAAATTAAGGGTAAACTAAATAGTCAAACTATCCTAAAATGAGACATTACACCTTGGATGCCATTTAGCAGCTTTATTGCGATTTCACAATAAAATTAAAACATCTGGTGCCCCCTCTAATCCAAAGATCAAAGAAATAAAACAGTAAGTGCAACTTACAAGTGAAACTCACATTTAGCACTTAAAACAAGTAAAGTGTGCCCAACTTTTGGAACTCCGGAGCAAAGAAATGGACCAAAAAGGTATCAAGAGCAACTGAGCTCATTAGTGCTTTACTACAAATGCAGAACAAAAAGATGTCAGAGAGAGGCCATTCAAACTAACCACATTTAGCACTTAAGACAAAAACTGTTAAGAACTGTAAATATAAACATTGAAAGATCAAAACTCAATTTGAAACAGTCACCCCGAATGTGTAGAACGCAAGTGTTTTACCTCCCTATTCAGTCTATGAATGCCTTCCAATCCGCAATGGCTTCAAATAAGAGCAGTCTTTATGACTGCTCTTATTTGATGCCCAAATAAGAGCAGTCATAAAGACCAGTTTTTATCAGCTGAGGCAACTTGCCAAAGTAAAATCGCTTTTATCTCGTCATAATTTTGAAATTTTAATCCATGCTTTTATCTCCACACGGTTAGATTATTGCAACGCCTTATACTCAGGTCTCAACAAAAGGACAGGCCGACTCACTTCCTGTTTTTAAATCTCTTCTTAAAACTCATTTTTTTAGATTGGCTTTTAACTCGGTGTGAGTAGTTGACTTTTATCATGTTCTGTTTTTAATGTTACTGTGTGTCATGTTTTGTGTTTTAACCTGTGTACAGCACTTTGGTCGACTGTGTTGTTTTTAAAGTGCTTTATAAATAAAGTTGGATTGGATTGGATTGTAGGATGAAGTGAAATCCTTTCCGTGAAGTGCGTCCTGAAGAATTTCGGTTTGGATCACAGACAGCAGAGTAGCCAACGATTTAGGATAGGTTAAATGGAAATGGAAATTCCCGTGGAAATGTGCACAGAGGAGTTGGTCCAATTGCCATGCAGGCAATTTTCTTCACCCAAGAGGACGATTGGGTGTCCTTGACACTGCAGGAAAGAGTCTGGGCTCTCTGACGGCTTTAATTAAAAAAAACAAAAAGGGAAGGGAAAAAATAAACAATATATCACTATCAACAAGCAACATTAAACACAGAAATTATCTTTTTTTTTTAACAAAACATTTAACCAGCAAGAAGTCTAGTTATAAAACATTTTTACTGATAGAGAATCTGGAATTGCGCTGATGGCATGCTAGTTGTTGTTAGCATTATTGCGACTCCAAAACTCCATGTTACAGTTTTTCTCCATTTGTTTGGCTCATTTCTTGAAACCGAAATTACATTCTGAAAACTCTAAGTTCATTTGGCACAACAGTCTTACAGTTTAGCACAACTTGTAAAAGCTCATATCTCTCCCAAAACTGTTCACTCATGCTTCAGACCAAATTCCTTTGTCAAGTAAATTGTCAGTGCCACCAAAAATGCAAAGATCCTTCTCAACTGCTGCGGCTCATTTCTTGAACCAGACTGGACGAGCTCAACACTCTTCGTACCTTTACCAAACATTACTTGGATGGTTCAGCACAACACCTTGGTTTACTTGCAAAAGCTCATATCGCTCCTAAAACAGTTCACTTATGTGTCAAAACTAAATATCTTTCTCATTCAAATAGTCAGTGCCCCCCATCGTCCCTTTGGCATTGTGTAAACAGTGCAGGTCAATATGTTTAGATGTTTTGTCAGCATGGACGAGGACCATTGGAACAGCCTTCATGGGACCAGGACCATGGAATATCCTCCCTACCTGTAAGTCTTGCAGTAGCCCAGTCCTTCATTGGTATTGGTTACTGTACATTTTTTGTCTTGCCAACAGAAAACAGTTGCGTATAAAACTGAGGGAAAAAATGTTACTGTAAGAGTAAAAGAGTAGCCTTCAAGGTTCAACATCACATTTCACTCACACTGGCAAGGAAATTGTAATTTTTATTACAGTATTCACACACGTACTGTAAAGTTACTGCCATCACAGTAAAAAGAAAATGAATACAGCATCATATACAACAACAACACCAACGAAACAAAACAAGACAAAACAAATACAAGCAAAATTATATATAGCCTATTGTACTGTAAATAAAGCTGATTTACTGTGGCATTTCACTGGTCGTCTTCATCCTCGCCCTTCTGGCCATCGGATGATCCAAGAAATTCATATGGTATTCAGTCTCTTACTGTATGTTCCTGACTAATTTTGACATTTGGACAGACTATTCTGCATGCGATGACTTATACAATGAAATAACACTACCATTGATTGACTGAGAATCAGTCAATCAGTTTAGATCAAAATGTATTCACTTGAAAATTGTGCTAAACGTAGGCTGACTGTGCTAACTGTAGGCTACTTGTACTTAATGATTTGAAGAGATGTACTAAGACAACTGCAATTTGATTAAATCAGTGAGAATATCCACTCTGTTGTGAACAATGGCCAAATGATTTGGGAATTTATCCACGTTGTTTTGAGAACATAATTTCTATTTCAAGAAATGAGCCAAACCAGTGGAGAAAAACTGTAAATCATGCACAATGCAATGTTATACTGTTTTTCCCATCTTGAAATTATGTTTTGAATAATTCATGTCTGTAGGAGTATCTACACTGTCCTGCATTTGAAACTCTGAAAATCTTGCTTTCACTCGCACACCCACTGCTCTGTATTATTCACTCGTTTTAAATGTGAAATACAGAACCTATTTATCAGAAAAAATGCAAAACATGACCTTAAATGGCCTATATAACACTATTTTCTGATCTGTTATAATGTCGTCACCTCCTAAAAACAGACCTGGAGTTGTGTTTTGTTTCATTCACACGTATGAATGAAACGAAACAGAACTCCAGGTCTGTTTTTAGGAGATAAAAAACATTATAACGTGGCTTAAACTCACAAGAGTCAATGTGTTTAATCGACCTTTAAAATGTGTACTATTGTAATTTGTATTGTAATTTCTGGATATTATTTATGTGTCTGGAACCATCTTATCATCTTACATTAACTCAATTAGAATTATTTATTACAATTGAGTGAATGTAATTACAGTTACCCTGAATAGGCTTCCCTCTCGACAGTCACGTTTAATACCGTTCTGTGGGACATTCCAGATCAGAGGTGTCCAAACCATATTCACAGCCTGGGCCACAATTTGAACATGCTTGTTCTGGGCAATGCAAAACCGATCTCCATGGAAACAAGCAGAAACGTTACATATATCACCTTTAAAGGTCCTATATTACACATTTTTACATTTTTGTGAGCTTTTAGCCATGTTAGAATGTTTTTACCTCCCCAATAACAGACCTGAAGTTGAGTCTTGTTTCATTCACACATGTTTGAGTAACACTTTATTCTTAGTCTGTCTACATCCCCAAAGCTCTGTTTCACCTTGTGATGTCATGTACCAAATGCCTTTACGTGATAAAAGGAGAAATTCAATTTGTCAACTGGACAAAGTTTGTTTCGTCGAAAACGTTTCGCCGCTCATCCGAGAGGCTTCGTCAGCTCTGGTTCTAGTGCTGGTTAGACCCTGTTTATATCTAGCTGCAGGGAGGAGCTACCTACACTGAAATAGCTCTGAAACTATCTCAACTAATCTGTCTCTTTTGTATTACGAATTCCTCTGGCGTCTAGTATTAGCATATCTATACAGCCCTAGGAGGCGCTCACTACACTGAAATAGCTCTGAAACTATCTCAACTAATCTGTCTCTTTGTTTTTCAAATTTCTCTGGCGTCTAGTTTAGCCTCCCTATAGACAGATTAGTTGAGATAGTGTCAGAGCTATTTCAGTGTAGGGAGCTCCTCCCTGCAGCTAGATATAAACAGGGTCTAACCAGCACTAGAACCAGAACTGACAAAGCCTCTCGGATGAGCGGCGAAACGTTTTCGACCAAACAAACTTTGTCCAGTTGACAAATTGAATTTCTCCTTTTATCATGGATTCTACCTGGACGACTGAGGGACTCTTCACGCAAATGCCTTTACCTTTAGTTCAGTGGAGATCAGCAATTTCAGGGCTGAAATTATCCAAATGATTCTAGTGTCTAGCTGTTTGTCTGTTTGCTTGTTTGTTCTTTTGTTTGTTTGTTTGTCCGTTTTGTTTGTTTGTTTGTTTGTTTGTTTTTTCTTTCTGTTGGCGTAACGGTGGCTGAGTGGTTAGCACTCATGCTTCACAGCAAGAAGGTTTGGGTCGCCCGGGCCTTTCTGTGTGGAGTTTGCATGTTCTCCCCGTGTCTGGGTGGGTTTCCTCCGGGCACTCCGGTTTCCCCCACCAACCCAAAACACGCTCCAGGTAAAATCCTCCAGCTTGGGTCCTGACCAAACCTAAACAACAAAATCATGGGGATGGTCCCCGGGTCAAATGCAGATACCAATTTCTCCTGTGTGAGATCAATAAAGTCAGTCTTCTAATCTTGTAATCTTTAATCACTGTAAGGCGCTTTGTGTTACAATTTTGTATGAAAAGCACTTTATAAATAATGTTTGATTGATTGATAGTGAACGTGTATGGAGTTTAAAAATACAATGAAGCACTTCCTGTATTACCTCATGACATCACAAGGTGGAACAGAGTGTTTCCAGTTTGAAAGAACTCCTAAATATGCAGGTTTTCTGTTAAACGCAACTCCAGATATGTTTGTGATAATAGATAGATAGATAGATAGATAGATAGATATTATTTGAACATGTAGTAAAAACAACATTTCAAACAGGTAGAAACAAAAAAGAGGCTGTGCTCTACGATCACCTCCCCTATAAACATGATTTTATTACAACAGTCATGAACAGGCAAGTCGACTTTCAGTAGTTCAAATGTTAAATACCATTAAAAATCAATATTTGCTTTAATTGTCTTTTAAAATAGTCCAGTGAGGAAATCGATTTGAGAGTCTGGGCTAAATTATTCCAGAGGATCAGCCCTCTGAACCTGAGTGTTCTGAGTGTTTTGATTTGTGGATGTTCTGCACAAGGGAAAATAAAAAGTCTCTGCAGTGTCTCGTAGTATAGGTATGAACACCTGAAGAGTACATCAAAAAGTTGCCAAAAGTTCTGGGTAAAACATTTGACAAATGCACATACTTACACACAAACAGACAAATAAAATATATCCATCCCATCCATCTTCTGCTGTTTCCATTTCTGGGCCACAGGGGCAGCAGATCACAATGCACCAGGCCCCATGAATCCTCCCGCGGGTGGTGAGTCCACGGGTGGATGGCCTGCGTCACAACTGGCCTTGATACTTCTGTCATGGAGGCTACCAGTGTGCGCAGACCCAGTGTCTGCGAGGTGGGTTAAGTGTTTTGCCCAAGGACACAACGGCAGCGCTCATCTGTGGGAGCTGGGATCACAATGGATCAATGGATCCGTAGGCAAACGCTCTACCAACTGAGCTACTGCCACCCCCCCCCAAAAAAAAAAAATTAAATTAAATGAAATAAAATATATATTTACATTAAATATTGTCAGAATATTGTGTTTTCTGAATAGAGAACTCCACTATATAGTCTAAATGTGCAATTTTTCCTATATTCTCTTATTCACTTTCTTATGCACTTTTTTTTTTTTGTTCTAGCTTTCTTTGCACTAAACTCCCTGGAGCTAATGTGGCAAGTGAATTTCTCCTGTTTGAGATCAATAAATCTTATCTTATCTATCTTATCTTTGTGCAACAAAGCAAAGTTTGGAGCCTTTCACAGTCATCTATCACGTTACCTTCCGATGTTGCAAATAAATTACATTCAGGAAGCAATAAACACCACACACAAGTACTCTGTATTAGAGATTGTCAAAGATTACGATGGCCGGGAATCAAACTCGGGTCAACTGTTTGGAAGGCAGTTATGCTAACTTTAGACAACATCCAAGATTGCGACTCACCTCACCAAACCTCACTTTACCTCACAAAGTAACCTCACACAGTGATGTAACACTGAGTTTTTGTTTGTCAGGTAGTGTGGCCGAGTGGTCTAAGGCGCAGGATTAAGGCTCCTGTCTCTTTGGAGGCGTGGGTTCAAATCCCACCACTGCCAGCTTTCTTGCTGATGGTAGCCTTTCTGTGTAGAATCCTTCAGTAGTGAAGGTAAACTCCTTGGCAAAAGGGGGACGAAACTAGTCGCTAGAGTAATTTGAAAAACAAAGAGACAGATCAGGGGGATCGTTTTCAGAGCTTTTTCAGTGTAGGGAGCGCCGCCCGGCAGCTAGATATAAGCAGTGTATAACCAGAGCTGACGAAGCCTCTCGGATGAGCGGCGAAACGTTTTCAACCAAACAAACTTTGTCCAGTTGACAAATTGAACTTCTCCTTTTATCATGGATTCTACCTGGACGACTGAGGGACTTTTCACGCTCCTTGGCAAAAGGAGAAATTCAACTGTCAAATGAACAGAAATTTTTTTGGTCGAACGAATTGAGGCTAAGCTTGCCGCGATACCGTCATTCCTACCTAGACGTGATTCCCATGTGGTCTAGAGGTTAGGATTCTTGGTTCTCACCAAGCCAGCCTGTGGCCGAGAAGTTTAGGTGATGAGCTTGAAATCCATTGATTACATGCTGGCTGATGTTCTTGTCCATTTTTCTAATCAGTTATAGAAGGTTAGTTCAGTAATAACTTCAGTGTTTAATCTCCATTATCTTAATGTAACATATTAAACCTGACTCCCAGTGTTGCTGTGGCCGAGAGGTTAAGGCGATGGACTTGAAATCCATTGGGATGTTCCCGCGCAGGTTCGAACCCTGCCAGCAACGTCTATATGAGTGAAGCAAGGATTTTTTTATTATAGAAATGCTGCTGTTTTTGCCCAGCTTTCCAGTCAGTCAACCAGAAAAGTATTTGACCTCTAAAGTGAATTTCCTGCATTCTAGTCCATTTTAGAATGACCTGTTAGACATGACAAATATGGGCTTTTGGAGTGACATTATATTTAAAGTCGCATAGGGGTGAAAAAATCGGATTTGGGTCACTTCAGGCTGCAGTGCGAACGGTGCCCAAGATATGTGGTCCTAAAACCGATACATATCTGATCTTTGGCATGCGACTTCAGTCTGAAGGACCAGGTCACATTCATCCGACCTGGGCGTGTTTCCTCCAGCGAGAATGGTACAAGTAGGCGCTCACAAATGTACAAAAACATTCTTCTCGTCATGCAAAAATAGTATATGAACTCTGCATCAGTGAAGCGGCAAAGCAAGATTCAAGATTCAAGATTGTTTATTTGTCATACGCAGAATCAACACAGGGTCAACAATGAAATGAAATGCTTAGGATCAGAGGAACTGTTGACTCGCTAAGATAGAAGTACTAATAACATGCAATAATAGTACATGATAAAAAAAAGTGTTGCAAAAGTGCAGGGGAAGAAGTAAACAATATAATAAACAATACAATAAAATATGTAATAAAATGTAATAAAAATACAAGGTACAATGTACAAAGGTGCAGGTAGGATTAAATCAAAGATCAAATAAGGTGTAAGTAGAGTGTTTCACAGATTGCACATAATATGGTGTGGTGTAGGTGTTGCATGTGGATTTCGTATTGCACATAGTCTGGTATATATATTGCACATAGGTTATTGCACAGATTATTGCACAGGTAACAGTAGTTTACAGTGAGGTAGTGACAAACATGATATATTCATATAGAGCAGCAGCAGTAAACATATTATGCATAATGAAAAGTAGTGTAGTGCAGTATTATTGAGTTCAGTATTATTTAGAGTATTATCCAGAGTTCAGTAGTCTGACAGCTTGAGGATAATAGCTGTTTTTGAGTCTTTTTGTGTGTGCTGGCAGGCTCCTGTATCGTCTACCAGAGGGTAGCAGACGGAAGAGTCCTTGTGCCGGTAAACATTTTTTTCAACATATACTTTCTTTCTTTAGCTATGCTAACTTTAGACAACATCCAAGATTGCGACTCACCTCACCAATTTACCTCACAGAGTAACCTCACACAGTGATGTAACACTGAGCTTTTGGCTGAGAGGTAGTGTGGCCGAGTGGTCTAAGGCGCAGGATTAAGGCT
The DNA here is from genome assembly GCA_036785185.1 of Paratrypauchen microcephalus. NCBI lineage: Eukaryota > Metazoa > Chordata > Actinopteri > Gobiiformes > Gobiidae > Paratrypauchen > Paratrypauchen microcephalus. Next base: position 2,534,799 of record JAVJIX010000119.1, on the reverse strand, counting down.
CCTGTCTCTTTGGAGGCGTGGGTTCAAATCCCACCACTGCCAGCTTTCTTGCCTAGAGGTTAGGATTCTTGGTTCTCACCAAGCCGGCCTGTGGCCGAGAAGTTTAGGTGATGAGCTTGAAATCCATTGATTACATGCTGGCTGATGTTCTTGTCCGTTTTTCTAATCAGTTATAGAAGTTAGTTCATTATTAAATTCAGTGTTTAATCTCCATTATCTTAATGTAACATATTAAAACATATTCACAGTGTTGCTGTGGCCGAGAGGTTAAGGCGATGGACTTGAAATCCATTGGGATGTTCCCGCGCAGGTTCGAACCCTGCCAGCAACGTCGGTATGAGTGAAAATATCTGATCTTTTGGCATGCAACTTCAGTCTGAACGGCCAGGTCCCATTCATCCGACCTGGGCGTGTTTCCTCCAGTGAGAGTGGTACAAGTATGCGTTCACAAATGTACAAAAACGTTCTTCTCGTCATGCGCAGGTTTGAATTCTACCAGCAACTTCTGTACGAGTGAAGCAAGGATCTCTCTATTATGCTATGGCTGCTGATTTCGCCCGTCTTTCCAATCAGCAATAAACATTCGGAGATAATGGGGGATGTAGCTCAGTGGTAGAGCACATGCTTCGCATGTATGAAGTCCTCGGTTCAATTCCCAGCATCTCCACTTGACAGTTTGTTTCGCACCCTTTTCAATGCATAATCTCCAGTAGCAAAAGTTGCTTTCCTTGGAAAGTCTGTTCAGTGCAGATTTTGGGCATGAAGGTCACCTCTAAAGTGAAGTTTACTAGCTTTTGACAGTCAACTGTGCTTTTACAGTACATTTGGAGTTGTAAATAAATTACATTTTGGAAGGAATGAAAAACACTTTAAAGTACTCAAAGCACCATTAGAGTGTGTCAAAGATTGCGATGGACGGGAATCGAACCCGGGTCAACTGCTTGGAAGGCAGCTATGCTAACCACTATACCACCATCGCAGTTTGTAAGGTGTGTCACACAGTGACATCACATTCCATTCACGATGGATTAAGGCTACAGTGTGTTAAAGGGCGTGGGTTCAAATCCCACCACTGCCATTTCTGTCTCTGATGCCAAACTGAACTCATTGTTCACATAGGCTTTGTGTGTAGAATCCCTCAGTAGTCCAGGTAGACTCCATGGCAAAAGAAGAAATTCAACTGTCAAATGGACAGAAATTTATTTGGTTGAGCTCATCCAAGCTGTTTCTTCAGTTCTGATCAGAGTGATGGTAGACACTAGTCGTTTCCCAATTCAGCGAGTGCACGGTTCGGAGTGTGGTCTCAGTCTGCAGTCTAGGCGGTGCATACTTGCTGAGCCCTGAGTGCAGTCCGTGGATCACAGCGCTCCTCAGCGCCCACATTCACCATGTCCCGCCTCAGCTCATTGAGCCGGGTGGTCTGCTCCTTGTTCCCTAAAGACAGAAATATTATTCTATTACTACAAGTAATACTTGGAATTGGGACATGGCCAATGTTCCCCCTAATTTTTAATGTGTCTGAGCAAACACTAACTCCCTGAGCGCTCCTTGGATCCCTGTGTGCGACATCCGAAATGCAACCCGCGCGCGGCTCGCACTTTGCAGATATAAAAAAAAAGACCCCGCGGCTGAATTAAAAGCGGAGATCCGCTAAAAGCTCTTTCATCCCTGATTTACAGTGCGCTGCATAAGTTTTCTTGTGCGCTGAGAATGTGCGAGCAGTGCGCAGCTTAGAGTAAACGTTGGACATGGCTACACTGTAGAATATCCAGCATTACAACAGCAAAGGAAATATAAGTGTAAGGGGAAAAGCATGTGAACGGTAATACAGGTGCCGTGAACTATGCCGTTACGGCTACCGTCACACATGTTTAGCGTAGTTTATGAAGAGTTTCATGTAGCATAGTTGTAGGTGAGTTGAACCAGTACACACATGTTATAGTGACGTCACAACTGTCACATGGCGATGTCGCTGGCGAGTGCATCTTTGTAGTCATATATCCTCCCACGCTGTGCGAAAGTAGCTTTCCTTGGAAAGTCTGTTCAGTGCAGGTTTTGGGCATGAAGGTCACCTCTAAAGTGAAGTTTACTGGATTTTGACAGTCAACTGTGCTTTTACATTACATTTGGAGTTGCAAATTACATTTCGGAAGGAATAAAAGCCACTTACAAGTACAAACTGTCAACTAGAGATTGCAATGGCCAGGAATCGAACCCAGGTCAACTGCTTGGAAGGCAGCTATGCTCACCACTATACCATCATTGCATGTTGTGAGGTGTGTCACACAGTGACATCACATTCCATTCACTACAGTGTGTTGAAGGGTGTGGGCTCAAATCCCATCACTGCCATTTTTGTCTCCAAGATGCCAAGATGAAGAAACAGTAGGCTTTGCAGTATTCTGCGCTGATGTTAGCTTTTTCAGCAGCGGCACTGGATAAGCTCAGTTGAGGGATGATCTCAAATATTGGCCTTCAATCTCCACGGTGACTTGTCTTTATGAACTACAAAGCATCCCTCGTTGTTGACAGGATTCAAACCTGCACGAGGAAACCCCAATGGATTTCTAGTCCATCCCCTTAACCACTCGGCCACAGCAACTTGCTAGTCCAGAGTTTTAAAAAAAAGGACATTGTCAAAATAAACAGATAGAAACAGCTTAATGGCAATCTGACAGTCAACTGTCCTATTACATTACCTTAAGAGTTGTAAATGAGTTACATTTTGGAAGGAATAAATGCCACACACAAGTACTCCAAACACATGAAAAGCAGCTTTAGACAACGTCGAAGATTGCGATGGCCAGGAAGTTACCTCACAAAGTAACCTAACACAGTGATGTGTGTAGAATCCCTCAGTTGTCCAGGTAGAATCCATGGCAAAAGGAGAAATTCAATTTGTCAACTGGACAAAAGTTTATTTGGTCGAATACGTTTCACAGCTCAACCAAGCTGCTTCTTCAGTTCTGGTCCTTTTCGTTTACAGTTTCTGTTAGATAGGTAGGCCGATTAGATCTGCAGTGGGAGGGGAGTGTGGGGTCTTTTTAGCAGAACCATTCAGGGCCATAATGGGTGTTTTCACCCCTGTGGACCTGACCTGCTGACCTATTGTTTTCTTTGTTTGTTCTGATTTAGGTTTGAGGATAGAGTTATAGATAGGAGACAAATTATGTCTGAGACCTCAATTTCTGTACAAAGAAGCAAAAAGCCTCTTTAACTCCCCTCTCAAACCAGTTCTTTTCTCTGGTGAGAAAACGGGACCCCACTAGTGGGTACAAAAAGAAGATCATTGATTGCTTGCAGAAGCTGGAAAAGGAAGAATTCATTGATCAACAGCTGTATCACGTACAACCATCACATACAATGTGGCCAAACACCTAAAAGCTATCCTGGCTCCTCTGGTGAGTAACACGGAGCACCACATTGAGAACACAGCCGAATTTGTGAACATCTTCTTCCTCAGACCTAAATCAAAACAAAGAGAACAATAGGGATAGCCAGGTTATGGCCAAGGTTGTGAAAGCAATCATTATGGGCCTGAATGATTTTGCTAATGTGACCCAACATTCGGTGCAGTTCAATAGCCCGAGCTAACATACAGAAACTAAACAAATAGTTTCAGTGTAGTTAGCTCCTTCCTTCAGGCAGATATAAGGCCATGTCCACCAGCGCCTAAACCGGTACCTGTTGTCTGTAAAGCATGCGCGCTAGCCACTCAGCCACCGTGCCACCAATGCATAATCTCCAGTAGCAAAAGTTGGAAAGACTGTTCAGTGCAAGTTCAGGGCATAAAGGTCACCTCTAAAGTGTATGCTTAGCATATATGAAGTTCAGTGTTTAATCTCTATTATTTTCATGTAACATATTATAAATGTTCTTGCGCAGGTTTGAATTCTACCAGCAACTTCTGTACGAGTGAAGCAAGGATCTCTCTGTTATGCTATGGCTGCTGATTTCGCCCGTCTTTCCAATCAGCAATAAACGTTTGGAGGTAATGGGGGATGTAGCTCAGTGGTAGAGCACATGCTTTGCATGTATGAAGTCCTGGGTTCAATTCCCAGCATCTCCAGTTGACAGTTTATTTGGCACCCTTTTCAATGCATAATCTCCAGTAGCAAAAGTTGCTTTCCTTGGAAAGTCTGTTCAGTGCAGATTTTGGGCATGAAGGTCACCTCTAAAGTGGTTTACTAGCTTTTGACATCTATAATTAAGCCCTACAGTCTGAACGTATCCATATACGATCGACTGGTTGGGCACCCCTGCATTAGGAGTTGCAAATAAATTACATTTTGGCAGGAATAAACTCCACTCACATGTACTCGAAGACCAGAGCTTCTTCAGTGTAATAAATATGTACACTATCCAGCTCCAAACAGGCTCTACCTGAGTACAGAGGTCACAGTTCTCTATACCTGTCCTCTCTGTGTGTTTGATTCTGTTTAAGACAATACAGAATTGTGGAAAACTAAAGAGTGCATTTGTATTATTTTACTTTAAACTAATACTAATACTACATTTGGCGTTGCATGTTAAAATAATTGTGGACACAGAATTAAACTATACATAAAAAATAAAAACTTAAAATAAAAATACAAAATAAAATTGTCATAATAAGGTAACATAAGATACATATCTAGATCAGCTTGAGTAAACTGGAGTAAACTGGAGACTTGTTTTTATATCCTGTATGTCTTTTGTCACGCTTTGGACGTCTTTGACCAAGTTGCCCATGCGAGCAAACATGGAGTCCACAATCACTTGAACATTTCTGAATTTTTTTTCTTGTTGATCAGAAAGTTCTTTGTAAAATGACTTTTGCTGTTCAAGCAGCTCCTGAACCATAGGCAATGGAACAGAGTCATCCTCACCCTGTCTTGGCATTTTGATGATGATTTGGAATGAAGATCCAGGTGTGGATCCAGGTGTGGATCCAGGTGTTCAATCTGCCAGATATCACTTTAATCAGTGACCATCCACTTTTCTTTTATCCACAGTTCAGAAATATATTGGATAATGTTTGCAAAAATTTAGAAATTACTTTGTAGAAGTGAGTTCTTTCATTTTCTTCCGCTTGAGTGCTTCAGAGACGCGATGTTTCTGCTCCGTTTCGACCTCTATTTTCTCTGGATTTTGACTTTTTCACCGTTGCTATGTGCGTTGCTATGTGCGCTGCGCGGCGCAGCGCATATCTTATCTTATCTTATCTTAATCCATGGTTCGGGTCGCGGGGGCCAAACAAATCTGTCGCCCAGATCTCACTGCACCAGACTCCATGGATCCTCCTGCGGGTGGTGGGTCCATGGGAGGACGGCCCCATGTCGCTCCTTCGGACAACTGGCCTTGATGTACTTCTTGTCATGGGCGCTCTCTACCAGTGTACCAGACACTGGGGGCGAGGTGGGTTAAGTGTCTTGCCCAAGGAGACAACGGCAGCACCCATCCGTGGGAGTTAGAACCGTGCCACCAACTCCTGGGCCAGTGGATCTGACCGCTCGACCAACGATGCACGTCGAGAGCGGGATTCAAATCGCCAACACCTGGACTGAGCTACTGCCGCCCCTAGAAGTGAGTGAATAGCTTAGAAATGTAAAATTGCAACAGCAGTGAGTCTTGCTGGTGCTCACGCTGCTGCCAGACAGAAAACCAAGAGGAAACAACATTTATAACACAGATCAGAAAATATCACAATTTACAGCATAATATGTATTCTTTAAAGGAAAAGTAATGTTTTTTTTTACAATCTGAGCCTTCTTTCGGCAATAAAACAAGTAGTTTTACTCACCCATAGCAGTTTGGTGTCACTTGGAGCAGTATCGCAGAACTTATGTTGAGCCGTTCTGTTCTACTAATGATCCCGTATCCGTTAGCGTGAGTGCTCGGGGCATTACTTTGCGCTCTCCAAATAACACAAACTTTAGCACTTTTCAAATCACAGAAGATCACTGTGTCAGCGTAGACTTTTAGTGGATTCCAAAACGGCCTGAAACCCGATATCGCAACAGAAAAGTAAAGTTCAGAGCGGTGTTAGCTTCTTTCGGACTAGCGGTGTTTACAAAACAGCTGAGTTCACGCATGCGCACTGTTCTCTCTGATGACGTCATCAAATGAAACTATAGCTGGATATCGGGTTTCAGGCCGTTTTGGAATCCACTAAAAGTCTACCCTGACACAACGATCTTCTGTGATTTGAAAAGTGCTAAAGTTTGTGTTATTTGGACACCGCAAAGTAATGCCCCGAGCACTCACGCTAACGGATACGGGATCATTAATAGAACAGAACGGCTCCAACATAAGTTCTGCGATACTGCTCCAATTGACACCAAAGTGCTATGGGTGAGTAAAACTACTTGTTTTATTGCCGAAAGAAGGCTCAGATTGTAAAAAAAAACGTTACTTTTCCTTTAAGAGTAAAAATATTGCATTTTTAATTGAAATATATTTGATTTCACTTTACTGTTGAATCTTTTTCATAGGTTAGTCACAACTGAGGTGTGTCCAAAAGCTCATAAGTCGAGTTCTGAAAACAACAAAAGCCAATTAAACTGCAAACTCCAACTCCGCGAACTACGCATCCTGCCTCAAGCCAAAACCGGATTTATTTTTTAACAAATTCGATCAGGCGATAGTGTAATATGGGGCCTTTAAAGTGTTATTGTTCTTCTTACGGTTCAAATATGAGTTCACATTGTCTTGCAGTGAATACCTGTGTGAGGAGAGTTTGTTTGGCCTCCCTGAACGGCATGAGTGATGCGCAGGGCGAGTAAACAACTGCTCCTGCTCCTCTCCAACGGCCACGACCAAGGTCAGAGCCGGAGCCCTGGACACAAGGACAGAGGGCTCATCAGGACAGTAACACCAGTGTGTGTGTGCTTCTGTGTGTGTGTGTTTTCCACACATTTTAGATTCTTCTCAACAGCCACTACGTATATCTTTTATATCTTTTATATCTTTTATAACATTGGATGGTTCGGTGTTTAAAATTTAAATTAATATTAAATTATTTTTATAGCAACATCATATTACAGTTATTTTTGTAATCGCCTTGGCATATTTTCTGAAACTTTTAATTAATCAGGCAAATCTTCTATCTGTTTTGACACAAAGCACAAAACAAATTAAAATGTTTGAAAAATTAAGCTTTGTGGATAAAAAAAACTCTTATAAAAAGCACACTTTGTGATTAAAATGCGCACACTGTCATCAGATTTATAAACTTCTGTCACCAGCATCCAGACAGAGGTCGGAGAATGGTCCTAAACTTTTAGATGAGTCGTGAGAGGGAGTCAGAGCTGTAGGACGAGTATCACAGTTTCTGATGGTTTGAAAGTGAATCTGTGTTTTTTTTGCAGTCGGCATCTGAACTGTGTCTGACTTGGACCTCGAAGTCTCTGAGTGAAAGTCTCATTCACACAGGTTTTCACTGCACAAGTCTTTTATATCAAAGTTCAAAGTCAAAGTTCAAAGTCAAAGTCCAAAGTCAGTTTTATTGTCAAAAACCATATGTACAGGTCGCACACGCAGGATTTGAAATTGCAGCGCCCCCTAGGCCCACAGTGAACATAAAACATCTGATAAACAAGACAATACACAATGATTAAATGTTGCATATATCTGTAGCAAAAGTACAGTAAACTTGTATATAATACATATAAGTAAAACACACAATGTGTAGTGTAAAAAAGCTAAAATAGTGTCATTTAAGCAGCAGTGTCAGTGTCATTTAAGTGTCATTTAAGCAGCAGTGTCAGTGTAATTTAAGTGTCATTTAAGCAGCAATAACTGTCATTTAAGCAGCAGTGTCAGTGTCATTTAAGTGTCATTTAAGCAGCAGTTACAGTGTCCTTTAAGCAGCAGTTACAGTGTCATTTAAGCAACAATACCAGTGTCATTTAAGCAGCAGTGTCAGTGTCATTTAAGTGTCATTTAAGCAGCAGTGTCAGTGCCATTTAAGTGTCATTTAAGCAGCAGTGTCATTTCAGTGTCATTTAAGCAGCAATACCAGTGTCATTTAAGCAGCAGTGTCAGTGTCATTTAAGTGTCATTTAAGCAGCAGTGTCAGTGTAATTTAAGTGTCATTTAAGCAGCAGTGTCAGTGTAATTTAAGTGTCATTTAAGCAGCAATAACAGTGTAATTTAAGCAGCAGTGTCAGTGTCATTTAAGCAGCAGTTACAGTGTCATTTAAGCAGGCAGTTACAGTGTCATTTAAGCAGCAATACCAGTGTCATTTAAGCAGCAGTGTCAGTGTCATTTAAGTGTCATTTAAGCAGCAGTGTCAGTGCCATTTAAGTGTCATTTAAGCAGCAGTGTCAGTGTCATTTCAGTGTCATTTAAGCAGCAATAACAGTGTCATTTAAGCAGTAGTGTCAGTGTCATTTAAGTGTCATTTAAGCAGCAGTGACAGTGTCATTTAAGCAGCAATACCAGTGTCATTTAAGCAGCAGTGTCAGTGTCATTTAAGTGTCATTTAAGCAGCAGTGTCAGTGTAATTTAAGTGTCATTTAAGCAGCAGTGTCAGTGTAATTTAAGTGTCATTTAAGCAGCAGTGTCAGTGTAATTTAAGTGTCATTTAAGCAGCAATAACAGTGTAATTTAAGCAGCAGTGTCAGTGTCATTTAAGCAGCAGTTACAGTGTCATTTAAGCAGGCAGTTACAGTGTCATTTAAGCAGCAATACCAGTGTCATTTAAGCAGCAGTGTCAGTGTCATTTAAGTGTCATTTAAGCAGCAGTGTCAGTGCCATTTAAGTGTCATTTAAGCAGCAGTGTCAGTGTAATTCCAGTGTCATTTAAGCAGCAATAACAGTGTCATTTAAGCAGCCGTGTCAGTGTCATTTAAGTGTCATTTAAGCAGCAGTGACAGTGTAATTTAAGCAGCAATACCAGTGTCATTTAAGCAGCAGTGTCAGTGTCATTTAAGTGTCATTTAAGCAGCAGTGTCAGTGCCATTTAATTGTCATTTAAGCAGCAGTGTCAGTGTAATTTCAGTGTCATTTAAGCAGCAATAACAGTGTCATTTAAGCAGCCGTGTCAGTGTCATTTAAGTGTCATTTAAGCAGCAGTGACAGTGTCATTTAAGCAGCAATACCAGTGTCATTTAAGCAGCAGTGTTAGTGTCATTTAAGTGTAATTTAAGCAGCAGTGTTAGTGTCATTTAAAGGGATAGTGCGGTTTTTTAATGTGAATCTGTATGGGTTTCCTTCTAACACTGTCGTGTGTTAACACTGGCTGACAGCTGACAGTCTCGTCTCAGCCTGGTTCTGCTCAGGTTCTGGAGCTCACGTAAGTAGGTCCGGTAAGTTCGCGGGGACAGTTAATAAAGCTTGTTTTTCTTCGTAAAACAACATTTCTCCAAAAAGTTATATATATTCCATCACAAAAATCCAGCAGCCTAATTCGCATGGTGCTCTTTCAGAGTTGTATCACCGTGCGCGTAACCTAGCCTAGCCTGTTCACTTGTAAACATCCGCTAATAAGTGAACAGGCTAATAGAGCTAACGTGGGCACAGTGATACAAATCTAGATAAAATATGCGAATGCGAATTAGGCTGCTGAATTTTTTCAGACAAATCTTGTGACGGAAATATATATCGTGCATGTTCGCACCATTTCAGGTTTTCTCAAGCGGAGATGTTTATGACTGTTACCGAGAGCTGAGAGCGTTGTGTTATCTGCAAATCAGCTGTCAATGCACGCATGTGCACTGTCCTCGTCATCCAATCGAAAACATGGGTAGATATTGGTATTACAGGCCACTTTTGAGTCCAGCAAAAGTGTAGGCTAACATTGAGCTTTTGTCATCTGAAAAGTGCTAAAGTTTGTGTCATTTGGTGACTGCAACACCGTGCTCCGAGCATTCATGTTACGGAGATCGCTAAACTACAAAATCTCCGGAAATGCTCCAAATGACACCAAAGTGCTATGGTTGAGTAAATGACGTTGTTTTATTGCCGAAATAAGGTTCAGATTGTAAAAAACATTACTATTCCTTTAATGCCATATCATGTAACATTCTAAATAAAACAATAACAGTCTATGGAGACAAGCAGGTCGCTTCATTAGAAAAGTTACATCGAGCATCTTTAAAGAGGGGGGATTTCTCTTCTATAGGGCAGATTGACCTTCTACAAACGATGAGTCTGGAACAGCTCTCAAAGTGAGCTGAAAACAAGGATCGTCATGAAGACTGCTTGAATCTAATTCGTCGACGGCAGAACAAGCCAAAAAACCAAACTTTTGTTACATCCAGCTGAGAGAAAAGCACAGACATCTTCCCTGTCCACAAATGCACAAAGCTCTTACCTTCTGCATGTTTTCCACAAACTAAATAATCTGCATATGTATTGACGAGAAAATAGGCTGAAGTCCGTCTGTCGGCATCGCCATGTTTGCCGCCTGATTACCCTTACAGTGGGCACATGCCAAGATGGATTCTTGTGAGTTTATGAACTGAAATATCGAGAGGAGGACTTCATTCTTCTTCTGTTTTCAAAGAGAAAGTGGAACAGTGTTTTTACACTTATGCAGTAATAGGTCCAACTGACCTTAAAGGGATATGCCACCCCCAGGGCAAATTTGGGCATCTCCCCACAGTCCAGACACTAAAATAAGTGGTGGAAAGCGTTTTCCTGCTCACCCAGCCATTGTCCGAGTCTGTCGCCACTGACCGCCGCGGTATCTGCAGCTCCTCCGCCTTAGACTGGAGTCTAACGTCGCCAGAGAAAGATTTCGGCCAAAAGGAATTGATTTGCTCGATGCGTTTCCCAATTACTTTATGTGTAGTGCGCATTCATATCGAGTGCAAATAAATGTGCAAATCAACACGGAGAGCTTGACTTGGTCATTTTGGGTGGGAACTATTTTCCAGTGCGGAAGAATACAGTCGAATCACGCAGTACGCTGCCAGGGGAATCCCAGTTACGCACCGGGAAGGGAGTTCCCCTGTTGCACAACGTGGTGCGTGATTCGACTGTATTCTTCCGCACTGGAAAATAGTTCCCACCCAAAATGACCAAGGCAAGCTCTCCGTGTTGATTTGCACATTTATTTGCACTCGATATGAATGCGCACTACACAGAAAGTAATTGGGAAACGCATCGAGCAAATTAATTCCTTTTGGCCGAAATCTTTCTCTGGCGACGTTAGACTCCAGTCTAAGGCGGAGGAGCTGCAGATACCGCGGCGGTCAGTGGCGACAGACTCAGACAATGGCTGGGTGAGCAGGAAAACGCTTTCCACCACTTATTTTAGTCTCTGGACTGTGGGGAGATGCCCAAGTTTGACCTGGGGGTGGCATATCCCTTTAAGGCTACGTTCACACTGCAGGGCTTAATGCTCAATTCCGATTTATTTTTGTGAAATTTCACATTTCAGACAAGAGTGGTGGGATTGCTACGTGCTTCGCCGCTTCACTGATAGATTCAAAAATTCAAGATTCAAAGCTTTTATTGCCATATGCACAGTAAAGAAACACGTTTCCTTGTACAATGAAATTCTTACTTTGCTACGGAGTTTATATACTATTTTCGCATGAGAAAAATGTTTGTGTACATTTGTGAGCGCCTACTTGTACCACTCTCGCTGGAGGAAACATGCCCAGGTTGGATGAATGCGACCTGGCCTTTCAGACTGAAGTCACAGGTCAAAACGTTGGATATGTATCGGATTAAAGCCCCAGTGTGTAGGATTCGTGGCGCATAGGTGGATGGTGCTATTGCACTTTCTGTTTTAGCTACGGCAGACCTTGAGGGTCACCCAGGCGCACGCACGAGCCGCGCGCCGCTACTGTACCAATAAAACGCGGTCCCGGTTTGTTTTGTTTTTTTTCTTTTCTCATGAAAACACACATTCCCGATCATGTACCATGACACTCTACACATCAAATGAAACCTTACAGTCTCCTCTTTTTGACTATGCAATTCATTTCCCTGCAAAACAAACACTCCCCGAGCACATGGGGCTTTTATACAGAAAAGCACAAAATGAGGTTAGCTTACCTTAGAATGCTTTGCACAGGTCAAACTCTGTATTTCACCATAAACTTGCTCTCAATCTGTCCGTAAGGATCCAGCGAATAAAATCCAGTAAAACAATTTAGTCCAAAACACGTGTTAGATCCATTACGACGTCTGATCCGGCAGCATGCTTGTGTTGTTTACCCAAAACCACGAGCCTTGCCGAAGGCGAAGGTGGAGCCCAAATGTCCTTCTGCGGCTCTCGTATTCAAAATGGCTGCCTCTATATGGGGAAGATCCCCCTTTTATGTGACTATATCTAAGTCCAAAAGAATACTTTGATTTCATGATGGAAGTGAAAAGGCTTGGAAAACAATGTATTTTTGAATGGGTATCTTCAATTTCAGTAATTAACAGGTAAAAATCTTACACACTGTCCCTTTAAAGACCACATATCCAAGTGGCCTGGGTCGCATTTGAAAAAACGAATCTGTCGTTCAGACTGTCATTAGAAGATCAGATACAGGTCGCATAGAGGCAAAAAAAAATCAGATTTGGGTCACTTCAGGCTGCAGTCTGAACGTAGCCTAAGATATGTAAGCCGTGTCCGAGACCTCCAGGTTGGTCTGCAGATATGACGAAGGACAATGACCAGGCCCTGCTGCCGTTTGGGCCCATAAAAAACATAATTACTTAAAACTTCTTCAAAAGTTCATCAGCTAAAGGGTCATGGAGGTTATCTGTGAAAGAGCAGGCTTTTAATGGGAAGGACTGATGAGCCCTAACGTAGCGCAAAACAGCCAGTGAGGACACTTTAGCGTTCAACAAATGCTTTTACCTCAAACTTTCTCACCTTTATATTAGAGAAGGTGCACTCTGAAGGTTTTGAGGAAACTTCATTTAAAGTGACACAAGTGTAAGTTTAAAGGAAAAGTAATGTTTTTTTTACAATCTGACTACAATCTTACAATCTTCTTTCGGCAATAAAACAAGTAGTTTTACTCACCCATAGCAGTTTGGTGTCAATTGGAGCAGTATCACAGAACTTATGTTGAGCCGTTTTGTTCTACCAATGATCCCGTATCCGTTAGCGTGAGTGCTCGGGCCACTGATTTGCGGTGTCCAAATAACACAAACTTTAGCACTTTTCAAATCACAGAAAATCGCTGTGTCAGGGTAGACTTTTAGTGGATTCCAAAATGGCCTGAAACCCGATATCGCAACAGAAAAGTAAAGTTCAGAGCGGTGTTAGCTTCTTTCGGACTAGCGGTGATTACAAAACAGCTGAGTTCACGCATGCGCACTGTCCTCTCTGATGACGTCATCAAATCAAACTATAGCTGGATATCGGGTTTCAGGCCATTTTGGAATCCACTAAAAGTCTACCCTGACACAGCGATCTTCTGTGATTTGAAAAGTGCTAAAGTTTGTGTTATTTGGAGAGCGCAAAGTAATGCCCCGAGCATATGATACGAGCACCATGTTAACGGATACGGGATCATTAGTAGAACAGAACGGCTCCAACATAACTTCTACGATACTGCTCCAATTGACACCAAAGTGCTATGGGTGAGTAAAACTACTTGTTTTATTGCCGAAAGAAGGCTCAGATTGTAAAAAAAAAAACATTACTTTTCCTTTAAGAATGTGTCCTTCTTGAAGATCGTAAACAGTGTTTGAATGGACTTTGTGACCTAAGTCTTGTTGAATTTCTACTTTATTGAATGTACTTAAAGTTTTTGAGGCCAGGGAGCACTCTATAGACCTCTGCAATGGCATTACAATAAAAATCAAAAGTTCAAACCATGTTTATAACAAAATTTGGATGAACAATTAATTCTCATACTCATACTTAATTTGGTGTTTACAACAAAATGTACGTTTGGGTTTGTATATTATAAGAAACTGTAGCATTCAAGAGCTCAGCCTAAATCCGCATTGTTCATGTATTAAATGTGTGTGGATGAAACAACACAACTCCAGGTCTGTTTGTGATGAGGAAACATTATAACATAGATCAGAAAATAACATAATATGGGCCGTTTAAAGAGGGGGTATTACACTTTTATGGGGTATTAATTTCTAACACATCGCTAACATATTTTATAAGTTTCACATCACCATTTTTTTGACGCTCTGAGTCTCCTCTCCCTTAAAGGAAAAGTAATGTTTTTTTTTACAATTTGAGCCTTATTTCGGTAATAAAACAAGTTGTTTTACTCACCCATAGCACTTTGGTGTCATATGGAACATTTCCGTTAGCCGTTAGCCTAGCGCGACTTCTAGCCATAGCTCGGGGCATATAATATATTCCCCGAGCATGTAATATGCCCCGTGCGGGCTCCAAATAACACAAACTTTAGCACTTTTCAAATCATAGAAGCTCGATGTCTTTAGTCTACGATTTCGTTTGGTCAAAAGTGGCCTGTAATCCGAGATTTATCCATAGTTTACAGCTTTGCGTTCCATGTTTGGGTCCCGGGAGCTGAGAGCACAGTCCGCGCATGCACACTGGCGTCCTCATCTACTCGAAACTATGGCTAAATCTCGGATTACAGGCCACTTTTGACCAAACGAAATCGTAGACTAAGACATTGAGCTTCTATGATTTGAAAAGTGCTAAAGTTTGTGTTATTTGGAGCCCGCACGGGGCATATTACATGCTCGGGGAATGCCCCGAGCTATGGCTATAAGTCGCACTAGGCTAACGGCGTTAGCCTAACGCTAATCTAAAACATCTCCGGAAATGCTCCATATGACACGAAAGTGCTATGGGTGAGTAAAACAACTTGTTTTATTACCAAAATAAGGCTCAAATTGTAAAAAACGTTTCTTTTCCTTTAAAGGCACTGTCACATTCCGCCAATGAAACTACTGCACATCACATCAGGTTTGTAAAGCTGTAGTAAACAGTTTTGTATATTTTTATTTATGTAGACTTATCGTGTGGGAGCATGGGTGACGTAGGCTTGTGGGCGGAGCCTTGGACAAACAGCTATCTGTAAGGTGAGTTTAAAAAATGCACAGTAGTGATTGCATGGAGGACATCTCAAACCTTTTCAGGCATGTTTCTGATGAAGCAACAAAGTTATAACATGGTATAAAGCTCCAAAAAGATGATTTTGCACAATACGCCCTCTTAATATACAATACAATGTAATAATCTTAACTACATTTTCGTAAGATGAGTAGCCTCACCTTTTATATGCACTTTAACACTGCTAACGTGTTTAGTCTGTATAGTTTTGTACTTTGTTTCTGGGAGTCAGTCAGCTGTGGGTGGTGCTTGTTCAAAGGATGATGCAAGTTAAAGTGCACCAAAACTACACATTTGGTGCTCTTATGGATGTGATCAGCCGGACCCTCAACGCGATTGATACTCTTTTTTCACGGAGGAGTGCTGCTCCGGGAGAAGCGGCGTGTCCAGATGGTACTTTTGCTGCTGGATTCGTGGATTCGTGGACTTGTATCGTCCGTGGCAAGTCGTATGTCTGGCACCAGTGTATCTAGAGGATGTGGAGGATATTTACGTATTCGGATTTCTGATAGCTGGACATCTGTTGATTGGCCTGGAATTGTCCATGATCTATCGCAAAATTTGTAAGCTGGCAGCAAGTAAAGAGTCCCCCAAGCTGTCTGCAGCAATTTCGAGCCACTGTGAGGCCGTGGGTGATCTCGTGAGAGGAGTACATCAGAAAGTGGGACAGGTTGAGGACCTTTTGGAAGGGTTTCAAGCGAAGGAAACATCTCGACGTTTGGATATCATCACTGGAATGCTTACAGAACTGGGCAAAAGTAACGCGGCGCAGTCTGTGTGCCAAGAGGAACTAATGAGATCTCTCATGAATCTTCATGGGGATATGAAGATGGGGGTCTGGCAGAACCCGGGCTCAAGTTAAATTGCTCGCTCACCTGGGTCGCTAAAATGTATTTTATTTCATCATGCTAAATTAATCCCTTTGGACAATTATGTCTCCCTGTGGAAATCTGTGTGTCTCCAACGGTTTATCTTTGTTTTGACTTTGTCTCCCTGCATGAACACTCCCAATCCACTGACACTGACATGATTGAGTAAAACGTTGCCCTGTCTTTTAGTATGGTCTGCTCTCTGCTCTCGGTTTCAATCAATCTAATTGATTTCCAATCTGACAGCCCCCCACCCTTCCTTCTTTTGCCAAAGAAAAAGATCACCGTATGTTACCTCTCCAATTGTTTTTTTCTGTCATTACATGTTGTAAAATTGTCTGCATCTTTTTTTTCTACTCTGTTGTAACCACGTTGGCGCCACGAATGGCCGCCCTGGTGCTCGGAGTGTCTGTCCGCTCCAGGTATCGAAGCAAGTTCCTAATGTTGTGAACCTGCTGGTTACCGGCTGGTTAGCTCAACTGGTAAGTCATGGACTTTCCCCCTGGGGGTTGTGGGTTCAAATCCCCCCCGGGCAATGAGCTAACCAGTGTGGGTCCTTGGGCAAGACCCTTCACGGTACTGCCCCCCGGGCGCTGAAAAAGATGGCTGCTCACTGCTCCTGAAAAGGATGGGTCAAATGCAGAAGTCAAATTTCTCCTGTGTGTCATTGTGTGTGAGACCAATAAAGGCTTAAGCCTAAGAACCTGTTTGCTCATATGGCAATAAAAACCTTCCTGATTCCTTACAGTCAATGTTTTTCAAACTCAGTGTATGCCTCCTTGTCCTGCTTCCAAAATTGCAAAAGGAGAAATTCAGTTTGTCAACTGCACAAAAGTTTATTTGGTCGAATACATTTCTCAGCTCATCCAAGCTGCTTCTTCAGTTCTGGTCTGACGCCGGAGGACACTGCCTATATCTGCCTGAAGGG
The DNA here is from genome assembly GCA_036785185.1 of Paratrypauchen microcephalus. NCBI lineage: Eukaryota > Metazoa > Chordata > Actinopteri > Gobiiformes > Gobiidae > Paratrypauchen > Paratrypauchen microcephalus. The sequence goes on along the minus strand of JAVJIX010000119.1, from coordinate 2,518,015 downwards.
AGGAGCGAACTACAATGAAATTATTATGAAACTACAACATGTATTTGTTTACAGTTTGTGTTAGTTAGATGAGCCTCTTAGATCTGCAGTGGGAGTGGAGTGTGGGTCTTGTTAGCAGAAACATTCAGGGCCATAATGGGTATTTTAACTTGAGATGGGAGTTCTTGACAAAAATAGCCTCCTTGAACAGAAATGGAGGTCTCAGACATCATTTGTCTCCCATCTATAACTCTATCCTCAAACCTAAATCAAAACAAACAAAGAAAACAATAGGGCAGCAGGTCAGGTCCAGAGGTCCAGAGGTGTGAAAGTTGTGTCTGCTATATAGTTAAAATCTATAATACATGTGGATAATTATGCTATCATTTTAATGATAAGGATTTCACTGATTTTGGTGTTATCATGATAGTGAGTAACAGATTTTTTTTTTCACTTGTATCACCAATTACGAACACCAGTCTCTAGAATTTAAAAAGTTTATACCTTATTTAATCCCATCTACACCTTTGAACATTGTACTTTGTATTTTTTATTACATTTTATTATATTTTTATTATATTGTTTACTTCTCCCCCTGCACTTTTTGCAACACTTTTTTTTTTACCATGTACTATTATTGCTGGTATTAGTACTTCTTAACTAGCTTATATCAACGGTTCCTCTGATCCTAAGCATTTCATTATATTGTTGACCCTGTGTTGATTCTGCATATGACAAATAAACAATCTTGAATCTTGAATTTGTTATTACCATTTATATATTTTTTGCTCTGTTATTGTGATGTGTGAGCTACTGTCCAAATCATTTCCACTGTGAATCAATAAAGTTTGTCGAAGTCTAATAAAATTGAAGACTGGAGGAAGTACGTCACAATGGGCGTGTACCAGTGCGGGTGAAAACGCAGGTTGATCAGTAAAATGGAGTCTTAACCCGAGAACACTTTCGCTATAAAAAGTAACACCATCACTTTTGCCGGGCAATTTTTACCAAATATAATATAACCAACAAAAAGTACTTGTCATGAAAAATTGATCAAAATATGACAACAAATGATAAATTAGAGTGGTTTTCTTTTCTTTGCAATTGTGGTATGTGTAAAATGTTAAAAAAAAAAAAAAAAAAAAAAACATAGGAAGACCCTAAAAAACAAAATTACTGAAAAATTTTAAATTTGAGAACAAAAAACTTGGTCTTTGGTCCACCCATTCCTGGGACATGTGACACTTCCCTGGTGAAGCACAGACTCCTCGACACACGAACAGTTGCAGGAGAGAGGAACAAAAAATTTGTATTTTTTCAGTGGGTAAAAATGACCAGTTGACTAAAATACAGTGGTACCTCACCTTACGAAAGACCCTACATACCAAGTTACGAAACGCCCTCACGTTAAATTTTGGTCTCTAGAGACGAAAGAAAATTCAAGTATCCCCGCTCAAAAAGCACGTTTCTCGGCCTCTTAGCTCTAGCGCCGAACACGCAAGATTTTCAACAAAATGTATTAAATAGTGAAACGTGGGGGGAGACACGACTCCGGAAGCAGCGCGGATACATGAACGCACCGCACGGCGAGGAGCACGGCGAGGAGCACGGCACCGCGCGGCACCGAGCAGCGAGGAGCACACACCGGCTGGTTTGTTGCTTGGGCCACAAACCAGCCGGTGCGAGGAGCACGCACCGCGCGAGGAGCACCCCTAGTCCTGGTCTGCACGACCGGCACCGGGGCTGCGAGCACCAGATAGAACCGCGGCGCCCGGACCGCGTCCTCTGGAGCCCGAGCCACAAACCAGCCGCACGAAACCAGCAAAGAGCGGCATGTGGTAGTTTAATCCTGGTCCAGTTCTGGTTTAGTCCAGGTCCAGTCCAGGTTTAGACCTGGTCTAGACCTGGTTTAGTTCTGGTCTAGACCTGGTTTAGTCCACGTTTAGTCCTGTCTAGTCTCTTAGCCAGGAGTGGACGCAGAACCAAAGTTACACACAAAAAAAAAAAAAGTTACACTATAAAAAAAAAACTTGGAACGAATCAGGCTTTTTCCATTGAAATAGCTACTCAACTTTCGAAAAATTCACGTTACGAAACCATTTCTGGAACGAATTAATTTCGTAAGGTGAGGTACTACTGTATTGTTTTCACCATAAGAATTCCCTTTGAAATCACCACTTTGTGATATTTATTCATAACCACTGCACTAAATAAGGATAGATACACATTCCAGGACCACTCTTACTTACCTATTCCTTACATCCTCTTACATTAAATTAGTTACATTCTTACATTCCTCTTTCACTATCGCCGGGTGAAAATCAGCCGAAAGCCTGTAGGAAAAAGTGGGCTTTGGGGTAGGGAAACACCTACACCTTCAAAGATGTCAAAAACAGTGGTGAAGCTCCCCAGGGACCCATGACACTCAGAAAAATGCAACACATTGAAAATCTAGGGTTAAGCGTTTAAAGATTGAAAGAATGAGAAGGAAAAAAGTAGAACATGGTCAAAGGTTCTAAAAAGTCAATTTTGCATACCAGGTCCGTTAATCTCTTTGCTCTGCATTCATTCACCAGTGCCGGTTCAGTATCACGAACAAGAGCTGACAACTACTGCCACGGGTATGTTTAAAATACCTGCTTCCTTTTCGAATCTTCCACAGCGGTAGTGTCTGTTTTGGGAGGCTGCCGGGTGTAGCACAGCCTCTGTCAGCTTAGTATTATTTATGTCTCTAAAGTACATTAAATCCTACAAGCTGTCGGAGCGAGAGCCGAGTACATTAAGACAACACAAGACAGAGTTATAAAAATACAGAAGGGAAATCAAAGAGGTAAAAGCAGTCGAAGCATTTCGCTGTTAAACATTCCGGTCTCTCCCAGGCCGCAGTCAGCTCCTTAGCCGCTCACATGTTGCACTGTGTTTTACTTTACACACAACAACATTTTTGAGCATGACAACAAAAACACAGTAATGATTTAAAGTTGGACTAAAAACACGACCACGTTTCAGACAGATACAAATGAACTTGCCTTGATTAAAGGAAGATGGGCGAGGCCTGGAGGACTAAAAGGGAAAAGGGGCGGGGTCTGGAGGACTAAAAGGGAAAAGGGGCGGGGACTGGAGGACTAAAAGGGAGAAGGGGCGGGGTCTGGAGGACTAAAGGAGGAGGAGGGGCGGTGCCTGGAGGCCTAAAAGGGAAAAGGGGCGGGGTCTGGAGGACTAAAGAGAGGAGGAGGGGCAGGGCCTGGAGGACTAAAGAGAGGAGGAGGGGCGGGTCTGGAGGACTAAAAGGGAGGAGGAGGGGCGGGGTCTGGAGGACTAAAGGAGGAGGAGGGGCGGGGCCTGGAGGACTAAAAGGGAGAAGGGGCGGGGTCTGGAGGACTAAAGGAGGAGGAGGGGCGGGGTCTGGAGGACTAAAGGAGGAGGAGGGGCGGGGCCTGGAGGACTAAAAGGGAAAAGGGGCGGGGTCTGGAGGACTAAAAGGGAGAAGGGGTGGGGTCTGGAGGACTAAAGGAGGAGGAGGGGCGGGGTCTGGAGGACTTAAGAGAGGAGGAGGGGCGGGGTCTGGAGGACTAAAGGAGGAGGAGGGGCGGGGCCTGGAGGACTAAAGAGAGGAGGAGGGGCGGGGTCTGGAGGACTAAAGAGAGGAGGAGGGGCGGGGTCTCGAGGACTAAAAGGGAGGAGGAGGGGCAGGGTCTGGAGGACTAAAGGAGGAGAAGGGGCGGGTTCTGGAGGACTAAAGAGAGGAGGAGGGGCGGGACCTGGAGGACTAAACGGAGGAGGAGGGGCGGGGCCTGGAGGACTAAAGGAGGAGGAGGGGCGGGGTCTGGAGGACTAAAGGAGGAGGAGGGGCGGGGTATAGAGGACTAAAAGGGAAAAGGGGCGGGGTCTGGAGGACTAAAAGAGAGAAGGGGCGGGGTCTGGAGGACTAAAGAGAGGAGGAGGGGCGGGGTCTGGAGGACTAAAGGGGAGAAGGGTCAGGGTCTGGAGAACTAAACGGAGGAGGAGGGGTGGAGTCTGGAGGACTAAAGAGAGGAGGAGGGGCGGGGTCTGGAGGACTAAAAGGGAGGAGGAGGGGCAGGGTCTGGAGGACTAAAGATAGGAGAAGGGGCGGGTTCTGGAGGACTAAAGAGAGGAGGAGGGGCGGGACCTGGAGGACTAAACGGAGGAGGAGGGGCGGGGCCTGGAGGACTAAAGGAGGAGGAGGGGCGGGGTCTGGAGGACTAAAGAGAGGAGGAGGGGCGGGGTATGGAGGACTAAAGGGAGAGTGAGGGAGGTGAGGTGGGTTCTGGAGGACTAAAGGAGGAGAAGGGGTGGGGTCTGGAGGACTAAAGGAGGAGGAGGGGCGGGGTATAGAGGACTAAAGGGGAGAGTGAGGGAGGTGAGGTGGGTTCTGGAGGACTAAAGGGGAGAAGGGTCAGGGTCTGGAGAACTAAACGGAGGAGGAGGGGTGGAGTCTGGAGGACTAAAGAGAGGAGGAGGGGCAGGGTCTGGGGGACTAAAAGGGAGAAGGGGCGGGGTCTGGAGGACTAAAAGGGAGAAGGGGCGGGGTCTGGAGGACTAAAGAGAGGAGGAGGGGCGGGGCCTGGAGGACTAAAGCGAGCAGGAGGGGCGGGGTCTGGAGAACTAAAGGGGAGAAAGGGCGGGGTCTGGAGGACTAAAGGAGGAGGAGAGGTGGGGTCTGGAGGACTAAAGTAGGAGGAGAGGCGGGGTATAGAGGACTAAAGGGGAGAGTGAGGAGGAGGGGGGGTGGGGTCTGGAAGACTAAAGGGGAGCGTAAGAGCTAGGGGTGGAGGTATTCCTGGGTTTCAGATCACATTGTTACATTCTATAGGTAAATTCTCTTTAATACAGATGTGGGCAGCAGTAGAATGTGGTAATATAGTGAGTTCTTGTCAGTCTAGTCAGTAATAGAAATGATCAGGTTCAACATTTGTGATTTTACCTTTTGGTATATAATCAGGCTATAATCAAGGCAGTCTTACGTGATGTCGCCAACTACTGGGAATTGCAAAGGCCACTGGACTTAGCACACACTTAGATTTACTGCAGGAGATCTACTACAGAAGGAAATATAAATGATAAACAGAATTACCGTGCAAAAAAGTATTCTAAAAGTACAATATTGTTAGAAATTATGAGCTGCAATAAATAAATGACAAAATGCTCCAGTTAAGTGGTTAGTTAGTATCTATAATGAGTTCATAATTCAACCTTCTTCAGCTCAGATAGTGCAGAAAACTAACCAGAGATTCTTACGATAAATAATGATCTCCAAAAACTGTTATTCCATCTGTCGATATAGTAATTATCATGACAGGCCTAGTCCAACGAGCTACAAGAGCTCAACGGAGAAGATGACTTCATTATAAACCACAGTGGAATGCAAAAATGACCATCACTCCTTCAGGCTTGACGTTATCGGAGCGGAAGATAACGTTGGTATGGTGCAGCAGATGATATTATGAAGTTGAGTTTCAGAGATTGTGGATTATTGTCGCACGGGGATGTAAGATTATCCAAGCCTTTAACCGGATTTATAAAACTGCAGATTGGCGAAAGAAGTGGATTTGTCCAGCTAAACGGCCTAGCAGCGAGTCAAACCAGACAATAATTAAGATATTTTTACATCAATATTGTTTTTTATGTGGTTTTATTTGAACGATTCAACCTTTGCCTAATAATGATTCAAAAACTGTGTGTATTGTGAATGATCATTACAGTCAATAAATGAGGCAGAGACGAGTTTGAAGAGAATGCTTTGTGCTCAGCGTTAATTGATTGCTTAGTAATGTTGACTGTAACTGTTGAATGTTTAGTAATGTTGACTGTAGAAAACAATGATGTGTTTATTACACTGACGTGAGGGATTTAGCTGCTCCATAATAATTTGCACATTAGTCAGTGCACATTGTGTTATCTCCATTTCATCAATTTCACATCATGTAAACACTGTTACATGATTAGTTTGAAGATACATCATTGTCTATTATTTCAATGAATGACAACAACAAAAAACTCCAGAACTGCCATTTATTAAGCGCTAATTCACCACTGCCTTCATGTGAGTGCAGGAGCTCGACAGGTTTACACGAAGACACAGAATTCCATTGCACTGGAATATGCCCCATATGAAAATGTTTCTGAATCTAGCTGTTTTACATTCTTCTGTGGTAAAACGGTGTCACGTAACATAAGTATATGTAAGTGTGTGTTACACTATAGAGCAGAGGTGGGCAATTATTTTTCCCCAGGGGCCAAATGAGAAGCAGAAAATATTGTGGAGGGCCAAAAGCTTGAAGTCTACTCTGGTTATTAATTTTATTTCTACGTTGAAATCAGTAAATGGCATTGTTTTAGGGCTGCAACGATTAGTCGACAACGTCGACGACGTCGACAATAAAATTTTGTCGACATGAAATTTCATTGTCGACTAGTCGTATTATTTAAGTATCATTTTAATTTGGAACTTAATACTCGTCTGTGTCAAGAATCTGCAGGGCCGACAGCGAACAGTTCAATGTCTTTGTTACACATCTGCTCCTTCACTGTACAGTGTCCAGGTTTACACCATTTCTCGTTCAGAAACAGCGCTAGTCCACCTCCCTTCTTCTTCCCGCTCTCCTTGATTTGCGGTGTTGGCCATGTCTCCGTAAAAACAATGACGCTAGCGTCCCTGTACTCCCTCTGAAATCTAGCGAGCGCTGTGAGCTCGTCCGTCTTGTTGGCGAGGGCACGCACATTCCCCGTTACGACGGAGGGGAGGACCGGCCTGCAACGTCTCTTTTCCCGGAGTTTACGTCCCGCGCGGCGTCCATGGCGTGTCGTCCGGATCTTGTCAGGGATAACGTGCCTGTCTCGGGGGAACACAACAGCGCTGCGTAGCGCCATCAGCTGATCCTTTCTGTAGACGAGCGGAGGACAGGGTCCCTTACACATCTTAAGCCGAGACAGGTAAATAAACCACCAAAAGTGCAGCGTCGAGTGCACAAAAGTGGGGCGGTTTAAAGGCAAAAAGTTAGGAAAGTTACGGAAAAGTGCGGGAGTGTTGTGACGAGCAGCTAGCTCGCACCAGTCACTGTATCTGCATGTGAGGAATATTCCAATATTAGCACTAGTGCTAAACGGAATAGTGGCCATACGCAATTTGCTCATGAGTCATGGACAATCTTTTTCATTCCGAATGTAGTCTAGTCGTGTTTTGGCAGTATTCCCTTAACAGAACGCTGTTTCACAGAATACTTCAACTTTTTAAAAAACTGGATACTGACAATATTCTGCTTTGAAATGGAATGCTTAAAGCACGCACGTGTAACTGCGCTCACTAAATACCAACGTTAGTGGCGTGTCCATTATCCTAGTAATATTTTTTTTTGTGACTAATCGTGACTAATCATCACTGGATCTATAGATGAATCGACTACTAAAATAATCGTTAGTTGCAGCCCTACATTGTTTACAGAAGCTGTAAGTTCTGTGTTATTATTAAGTAATGAGAGAGTGAGGTTTTACAAAAACTGAATTTATTCAGTAAAATAATTCAAAACAATGGTAAACGTGAAACATCTGTAACTCTTTTTCAGTCACATTAACCCCACAATGTTTTCTGAGTTTAACTTTCTTCACTTTGTATTAAGACACCACAATGTCTTTGTTTGTCAAATAATATAACACAAGACCAACTGCCAAACTGTGTGGAAAAAAGTCAGAGTTAGCATGTTTTAGTGTTTTTGTTCTTGATCAGTGAGAGAAATGTCGCCTCTGTTGAGCTTTAACAAGTGCATCAAAGTCAGGTTCATGTTTGAGGTGGAGATGTGAAGCACAGACAGATGATCATCAGTACAACTGCATCAGTACAATTTTGAAAGTAGGATTTATTTTCTTAATTCCAAGCAACCTTTCGCAGACCGGTCAGAGTCAGCTCACGGGCCGCATTTGGCCCCCGGGCCTTGAAATGTCTGGCTCTGCTATAGAGGGACAGAGGAGATAATACTCCCTACAACTGTACAACAACTCACCCACTGCACCAGACTATAGAGCAGACCTGGGCAAAGTGTTCCACAAAGGGCCGGTGTGGCTGCAGGTTTTCTTTCCAGCCAAGCAGCAGCACACCAGACTTGACTCATTTACCCACCTGATCTCAGTCTTCAGACAGCTGAAGGTGCGCTGCTGCTTCGTTGGAAAGAAAACCTGCAGCCACACCGGCCCTTTGTGGAACACTTTGCCCAGGTCTGATATAGAGGGACAGAGGAGCTCATTCTCCAACAGGCTCCTACAGCTCCACTCAAACAGTGAGAGATACAGGACGACATTCATACTATAATACTCCCTACAACTGTATATAGCTGTGATTGGACATCTTATTTGATATTGTATTTTGTATTTTATTACTTATTTGTCTATTTTATTCTGATTTGTACATATTCTTTTTTTATATTCTCATAATTATGTCTCATTTGACACTGGTCTATTGCTCTTTTTTTGCTATTCGATCTATTTTTTGTTACCCTCTGTTATATATTATATTTGATGAATGAGCTACTGTGCGCAAAGTTTGTCTAAGTCTAAGTATTCAGAGCATTTACTGTATTTGGTCACATTTTGTTCTACAGAGCAACCATTTATACATTTGTATAACTCTACGCATGTGTAAATACTGAGCTGAAAAGGTATTATTCTGGGAATCCTCTTCTTGTTCACTGTTTATTTATGTATTTATTTTTTAAGAAACGTGGGAACAGTGCATAGTAATGAACATTTAGAGAAATTTAAATATGCCAGATTGTGCAGCTTGCAGGCTGCTGTTACAAAAATAAATAAATAAATGAATAAAACGTAAACAAACACTATTTACGCAGACTGTACAGACAGGAAGGGAACAAGGACAACATGTTCAGCCAGACAGTGATGCAGATTTAAAATCTGTTGTCTCTGTACTTCACACAGTACCCCTAGTACTAATGGAGCATCAATCCAAAAACATGCCCCATAGGTAAAATCCTCCAGCTGAGGTCCTGACCAAGACTAAGCAGCAAAATCATGGAGATGGGTCCCTGGGTGCCTTCATGTGCTGCCCACTGCTCCTGAAAAAAAAAAAAAAAAAGGATGGGTCAAGGACAAATTTCCCTCTAATAAAGGATAATAAATAAATAAAATAAAGTAAATAGTATAGCACGTACGTCTGTATGTAACTGAGTCTTACTTCATTTGTACAAAGCGCTTAAGTGAATAAAATGAGTACAGCACGTCCAGCTTTTCAAGGTTTTAGCTCACGCATGATCACGTTTGTGTTTCTCATTCATTCATTCATTCATCTTCTTCCGCTTTTTCCATTCTCTGGGTGGCGGGGGCAGCAGTCCAAGCAGTGTTCCACTGCCCAGAACACAATGCACCAGCCCCCATGAATCCCCCCGCAGGTGGTGGGTCCACAGGAGGACGGCTCACGTCACAACAGGCCTTGATTTACCTTCTGCCATGGGGGCTACCAGTGTCCGCAGACACTGGGGGGCAAGGTGGGGTTAAGTGTCTTGCCCAAGGACACAACGGCAGCGCTCATCTGTGGGAGCTGGGATCACACGCGGTCAACCCGTCAAGACCAGGATTCGAACCGCCAGCCCCTGACGTTTGTGTTTCTTTCACCCACAATTTTAAATGCTTCTTAAAACCAAGGAAACTGGTGCTTCCCTTCAATGAGAGTGGAGAACTAGTCCAGAAGGTTACACCCAGATATGGCCCTGATATGACCCTGATATGACCCTGATATGACCCTGATATGACCCTGACATGACCCTGATATGACCCTGATATTACCCTGATATGACCCTGACATGACCCTGATATTACCCTGATATGACCCTGACATGACCCTGATATGGCCCTGATATGGCCCTGATATGACCCTGATATGACCCTGATATGACCCTGATATGACCTTGACATGACCCTGATATGACCCTGACATGACCCTGATATGACCCTGACATGACCCTGATATGACCCTGATATGACCCTGATATGACCCTGATATGACCTTGACATGACCCTGATATGACCCTGACATGACCCTGATATGACCCTGACATGACCCTGATATGGCCCTGATATGGCCCTGATATGGCCCTGATATGACCCTGATATGACCCTGATATGACCCTGATATGGCCCTGATATGGCCCTGATATGACCCTGATATGACCCTGACATGACCCTGACATGACCCTGATATGACCCTGATATGACCCTGCTGTAGAGGGTGAACAGCACCAAATTCCTGGGGGTGCACATCAGTGAGGACCTCTTCTGGACAGCGAACACTGCGTCACTGGCCAAGAAAGCTCAGAGGCGCTTCTATTTCCTCCGGAGAGCATGACCGCCTTCTACCGAGGCACCATTGAGACCGTCCTGACCAGCTGCATCACTGAGTGGTACGGGAGCTGCACTGAACAGAACAGGAAAGCCCTGCAGCGCAGAGTGAATGCAGCTGGGAGGATCAGTGGTGCCTCTCTCCCCTCCCTCCTGGACATTTTTAACACCCGCCTCACCCGCAGAGCGCCAGTATTGTGGGTGACCCGAGCCACCCCGCACATAGCCTGTTCAGCCTCCTGCCCTCGGGGAGAAGGTACTGGAGTCTTCGGGCCCACTCCACCAGGCTTTCAAACAGCTTCATCCACCAGGCTGTCAGGAGGCTGAACCCCCTCCTCTAGACACTTTAAAGGAAAAGTAACGTTTTTTTTACAATCTGAGCCTTATTTCGGCAATAAAACAAGTAGTTTTACTCACCCATAGCAGTTTGGTGTCATTTTGAGCAGTTTCGTAGAAGTTATGTTGTAGCGTATCCGTTAACTCCAGTGCTCGGGGCATTACTTTGCGGTCTCCAAATAACACAAACTTTAGCACTTTTCAAATCATAGAAGCTCGATGTCTTAGTCTACGATTTCGTTTGGTCAAAAGTGGCCTGTAATCCGAGATTTAGCCATAGTTTCGAGTAGATGAGGACGCCAGTGCGCATGTGCGGACTGTGCTCTCAGCTCCCGGGACCCAAACATGAAACGCAAAGCTGTAAACTATGGATAAATCTCGGATTACAGGCCACTTTTGCTTCAAACGAAATCGTAGACTAAGACATCGAGCTTCTATGATTTGAAAAGTGCTAAAGTTTGTGTTATTTGGAGCCCGCACGGGGCATATTACATGCTCGGGGAATATATTATATGCCCCGAGCTATGGCTAGAAGTCGCGCTAGGCTAACGCTAATCTAAAACATCTCCGGAAATGCTCCATATGACACCAAAGTGCTATGGGTGAGTAAAACAACTTGTTTTATTACCGAAATAAGGCTCAAATTGTAAAAAAAAAAAAAAAAACAAAAACGTTGCTTTTCCTTTAAATACTGCACATTAATTTTTTTAGTTTATCTGTATTTTCAAGCACATCCTATTGCACATTTTTTACTGTACATTTTCATTGCTGCATCTTCCACTGCACATATTTGACACCTGTAAATAGGTATTTATTTAGTCTTTGCACTGCTTTAGATTTTAGATTTTGTCTTAGATAGTTTTTTGTTTTGTCTTATATTGTATTTTGTACCCTGTCTTTTTGCACTGCTTGGCCAAAGAGAAACGAAATTTCGATTCACTGTATGTATGGCAAAATTGACAATAAAGCTGACTTTGACTTTGACCCTGATATGACAGAATAGTCTGGGAGAAAGTTCACAGTCACCTCTAACAGATGCGCTACACATTATTATTATTATTTTCTTGTCTATATCACATTGTTCTGTTGTATGTATGGGCAGTATGTGCTTGTTTTATGAAAAAAAGTAAAGAAAGAAAACTAAAAAACAAGAAATGTACTGTATTTGATCCATGTCTGGTCTGTTGTGGGGATCGAACTTTCAGCTGTCAAATTAACTATCACCGACACAGTTATTATGTTAAAGACAAAAATTTCTATGGTTCCTTTTTGTTCCACTGAAATGCTTCTGGGCTCAGACAGTGGTCCCTGCGAGCAACAGGGAGGGCATCCACAGAGCAGTCCGAGCTCCCCCGCTCGTCCTCACCTCTGCTAATTAAAGCCAGCCAACTTGGAGATTTAGGAACACGGCAGCAATAAAAAAGTAAGGGACTTCTATAACAGCCACCCCCTGAACTCTTGGGGAGAGTGGGAGATAAAAGAAGAAACCCGTTGAGTTTCATGAGCATAAAGAGTTTAAGTTTAAGTTTCAGACAGGGGTCATTTTAGGATGGAAAAATGTAAATGAACGCATAAGCTACTATTTCTGTTCGGGTGGGTCCTTCGCTGGGCCCTACTAAGACACAAGTGAAAAACACTGAAGACGTGTGTAGTGAATGAGTGAAACACAAAACACTGTTCAGCTGAGGTGAGAGGAGTGACTTTGTTTCATCCATCCATCCATTTTCTTCCGCTTATCCGGGTTCGGGTCGCGGGGACAACAGTCTAAACAGATCTGCTGCCCAGATTTCACCACACCCGCCCCTATGGATCCTCCTGCGGGTGGTGGGTCCACGGGAAGACGGCCCCATTGGGCTGTGCCTGGCCGGGCCGCCAGATGCTCACTGTCGAGGACCCACCCCTGGCCTGGCTCCAGGGTGAGGCCCAGGTATGCCAATCTGGGCAATGTAAATGGCCTTGCTGTTTTCGTCACCGTGGGAGCTTCTGTACTGCTCTTAGCCTGAGCCATCCCCCAGGACCTGTTTGCCTTGGGTGACCAGGGGCATGAAGCCCCCGAAAACATGGCTCCCGGGACCATTCGGGCACTCAAACCCCTCCACCACGTTAAGGTGGCGGTTCAAGGAGGGGCTGTTTAATCTAGACCATGACCAATGAGCTCTTATGTGTCATTGAAATAAACAAACCTGATGGCACAGCTCCGTCTGCGTTTACCAGGCTAAGATTCATGTTCCAAAGACATGTTTGCTATAAGATGCAGGTGGGGTGAGCAGTACAATGGCAGCAAATAGTGAACATTTAAATTGTGTTTTTTATGTGAACAGGCAATGACGTCAGTGATGTGATAAAGGAGAGGAGGACCTGAGGGAGAGGCTGATGTTTTTTTTTGTTTTTACATTTATGTATGTATTATTATTATTGATTTTTACTGTTGGTCAGCATGACTTCCCAGGCCAGCCGGGAAACATAGTCCCTCCAGCGTGTCCTGGGTCTGCCCCGGGGCCTCCTCCCGGTGGGTCATGCCCGAAACACCTCCCGAGGGAGGTGTCCGGAACAGATGCTCGAGCCACCTCAGCTGCTCCTCTTGACGTGGAGGAGCAGCGGCTCTACTCCGAGCCCCTACCATGTGACTGAGCTCCTCACCCTCTCTCTAAGGGAGCGCCCAGCCATTTCGGCCGCTTGTATCCGCCATCTTGTCCTTTTGGTCATTACCCAAAGCTCATGACCATAGTCAGCTGTGGTTTCTTGTACTTTTGAGTTTTGATCATGTGAGAATGTTTCCTGGTTTAGCGCTGTGCCTTTTTCTGTGTGTGTAAGCGGAGGAGGAGTGGAGAAACGATATGCAAGTCCAGCTCTGTATTGTCCCATGAAAAAAACACTCGTAGGCAAATTTCCACAAAAAATAAAATTAAGCCACTGCTGTTTCAGAGGCTCAGAGGCTCGGAGGCTCGGATAAAGGACATCCAAGTCTGGAAAGACTCTCTCTCCAGACTCGGATGTCTCTCCAGGCAAAAACAAACCGCAGCTAGCAGCTAGTAGCTCGTAGCGTTTGCACAAGGGCTGGTCCAAATTCTCTGGGCGTGATTTCCAGAGACAGGGGGTGGACATCCAGACTAAGGGGGTGGAAACCTTTCCTGAGTGTGACGTCATAAAAGCAGCTTGTTCAAAATCAGCCATTTGGGCTGTCTTTTTTCTAAACGCAGAAAAGGACCACAATTGCTCTGTTTACACATTTCGCAACTTTTAGCCTCCCCTACCCTAAACAGGGTAGGGGAGCTCACACTAACGGTCAAAAATTTCATACCATGGGACCTTTAACCATCCAGTTTAGGGCTTCAGTTTGTGCCTCATGACTTTCTTCTGCGTCATAATTTGTCTCTGTTTTTAAATATGATAGGCCTACAAAAGAATATGTCATTTGGTAATGCACTTGTGAATACAAGACTGGTTTCCTGGCACAGTGGCAGTGCCATGTGTTTGGTACAGTGTCGAGCATTAGTATTATCCTGCCACAGTGGGTACAGTGCGAAGTGTGTCTCATAAACACACAAACATGACCTTGTGGAGAAGCTTCGCCAACACTAAAGAGGACTCCTTCTTCACCTGCTGCAGCTTCTTTCCCTTTTGTCTTCACTGAACCACTCCTCCTCCTTTAGGGTGGTCTTCAGTGTGGCTGCTGGCAGACAGGATTTCACTCACCATATGTGGGCAGAGTCATAAACACTTCTGTGCATTCCCTCAGGGCAGGTGTTTCTTTGGTCATAAGTTGGTGCACTGTGACTGTTGAATGTTTGTAAAACTTTATCCCCTCCTCAATGTCCAGACTTATAATTGATGTATCTGAATTATGGCTAAAAAATTTAAATTGTTAACAAATGCTTATTTTTCTGAGTGTTGTATATGTTTTAAACCGGCTGGTTAGCTCAACTGGTAAGTCATGGACTTTCCCCCTGGAGGTTGTAGGTTCAAACCCCCCCCGGGCAATGAGCTAACCAGTGTGGGTCCTTGGGCAAGACCCTTCACGGTACTGCCCCCCGGGCGCCGAAAAAAGATGGCTGCTCACTGCTCCTGAAAAAGGATGGGTCAAATGCAGAAGTCAAATTTCTCCCGTGTGTCACTGTGTGTCATTGTGTGTGAGACCAATAAAGGCTAAAAAGCCCAAGCTTAAAAAAACAGCTTTTCAGAGAATAATGGCAGTCCCAAGTTGTCGGTGAATGCCTCACAGTGAATAATTGTGCCCAGAATATTCTCATTTTCTTTTTCCTTCTTGGTTGTTGGACTGTTTCCTGTAAAGCCTGGTGGGACTAGTGTTATTGTAATGGACTGTGCGAAAACCAGCTTTACTTGAACAGGAAAATGAAAGAGAAGATGATGTTTAAGTGCAGTAAAGAGAGGAGCTGTTTTGGCCTCCAATCTCTGGTCACTATAGTCAATATAGTGGTGTAGTTCTCATGGGAGCTAGAAAGGAAACCTGAAACAGACCAAGAATCTGCAGCTGTGAAAGCTGTGCCATTGTGTCTTGCTGTTCAAATATTTGTATCAGCGTTAATGCCCTGCGCTTAGACATAGTTAGGTGAATGGAATAAAGAGAATAGGCTTCTTTCTGGTTTTAACAGACATCAACATTCCTTGACTGGGGTTACTTGTTCATCCATCCATCTTCTTCCACTTATCCAGGGCCGGGTCACGTGGGCAACAGTCTAAGCAGGGACTCCCAGACTTCCTTCACCCTGGACACTTCCTCCAGCTCCTCTGGACCCCAAGGCGTTCCCAGGCCAGCTGGGAGACACTAGCTGTGTCTCAATTCTCAGTGTGCACAGTTCGGCGTGTCGTTTTAAGGG